>OZ024762.1:15713386-15740886 GCA_964016885.1 Eledone cirrhosa
ACTGTGGCCACGCTGGGGCATTACTCGATACTGGACAGTGGTCTGGGAGGACTTGAGACTGTGGCCATGCTGGGGCATTACTCGATACTGGACAGTGGTCTGGGAGGACTTGAGACTGTGGCCACGCTGGGGCAATACTGGACAGTGGTCTGGGGGGACTTGAGACTGGGGCAATACTGGACAGTGGTCTGGGAGGACTTGAGACTGTGGCCATGCTGGGGCATTACTCGATACTGGACAGTGGTCTGGGAGGACTTGAAACTGTGGCCATGCTGGGGCATTACTCGATACTGGACAGTGGTCTGGGAGGACTTGAGACTGTGGCCATGCTGGGGCATTACTCGATACTGGACAGTGGTCTGGGAGGACTTGAGACTGTGGCCATGCTGGGGCATTACTCGATACTGGACAGTGGTCAGGGAGGACTTGAGATTGTGGCCATGCTGGGGCATTACTCGATACTGGACAGTGGTCAGGGAGGACTTGAGACTGTGGTCATGCTGGGGCATTACTCGATACTGGACAGTGGTCAGGGAGGACTTGAGACTGTGGCCACGCTGGGGCATTACTCGATACTGGACAGTGGTCTGGGAGGACTTGAGACTGTGGCCATGCTGGGGCATTACTCGATACTGGACAGTGGTCTGGGAGGACTTGAGACTGTGGCCATGCTGGGGCATTACTCGATACTGGACAGTGGTCTGGGAGGACTTGAGACTGTGGCCACGCTGGGGCATTACTCGATACTGGACAGTGGTCTGGGAGGACTTGAGACTGTGGCCATGCTGGGGCATTACTCGATACTGGACAGTGGTCAGGGAGGACTTGAGATTGTGGCCATGCTGGGGCATTACTCGATACTGGACAGTGGTCAGGGAGGACTTGAGACTGTGGCCATGCTGGGGCATTACTCGATACTGGACAGTGGTCAGGGAGGACTTGAGACTGTGGCCACGCTGGGGCATTACTCGATACTGGACAGTGGTCTGGGAGGACTTGAGACTGTGGCCATGCTGGGGCATTACTCGATACTGGACAGTGGTCTGGGAGGACTTGAGACTGTGGCCATGCTGGGGCATTACTCGATACTGGACAGTGGTCAGGGAGGACTTGAGATTGTGGCCATGCTGGGGCATTACTCGATACTGGACAGTGGTCAGGGAGGACTTGAGACTGTGCCCATGCTGGGGCATTACTCGATACTGGACAGTGGTCAGGGAGGACTTGAGACTGTGGCCACGCTGGGGCATTACTCGATACTGGACAGTGGTCTGGGAGGACTTGAGACTGTGGCCATGCTGGGGCATTACTCGATACTGGACAGTGGTCTGGGAGGACTTGAGACTGTGGCCACGCTGGGGCAATACTCGATACTGGACAGTGGTCTGGGAGGACTTGAGACTGTGGCCACGCTGGGGCATTACTCGATACTGGACAGTGGTCTGGGAGGACTTGAGACTGTGGCCACGCTGGGGCATTACTCGATACTGGACAGTGGTCAGGGAGGACTTGAGACTGTGGCCACGCTGGGGCATTACTCAATACTGGACAGTGGTCAGGGAGGACTTGATGCTGGGGCATTACTCGATACTGGACATTGGTCAGGGAGGACTTGAGACTGTGGCCATGCTGGGGCAATAGTGGACATTGGTCTGGGAGGACTTGAGACTGTGGCCATGCTGGGGCAATAGTGGACAGTGGTCTGGGAGGACTTGAGACTGTGGCCACGCTGGGGCAATACTGGACAGTGGTCTGGGAGGACTTGAGACTGTGGCCACGCTGGGGCAATACTGGACAGTGGTCTGGGAGGACTTGAGACTATGGCCATGCTGGAGCAACACTGGAAATTGGTCTGGGAGGACTTGAGACTGTGGCCATGCTGGGGCAATAGTGGACAGTGGTCTGGGAGGACTTGAGACTGTGGCCACGCTGGGGCAATACTGGACATTGGTCTGGGAGGACTTGAGACTGATGCTTTCAGTCATTAGAGTTTTGGCCATGTTGGGGAGCTGGAATGGATATACAGGAAAGTATTCTATCTGACCCAGTATCTAACTGGTACTTTTTTCTCATATGAACCTCGAAAATATGAAAGGTAAATTTGACCTCTTGACCTAGAAAGTAGTAAAGGTAAAGTTGACCTCTTGACCTAGAAAGTATTAAAGGTAAATTTGACCTCTTGACCTAGAAAGTACAGAAGGCAAAGTTGACCTCGGTGGGATTTTGAACTTGGAACTCTGACGTTCTAATGACTCTGCCAACTCCCCAACACCACCACCACCACCACCATCACCGGCACAACCACCGAAACTACCACCACCACCATCATCACCATCAGTACCACCACCATCACTACCATCAGTACCACCACCATCACTACCACCACCACCACTACCACCATCAGCACCAGCACCACCACCACCATCACCACTACCACCGCCACCAACACTACCACCGCCACCAACACTACCATCACTACTACCACTATCACTACCACCATCACCACCACCATCACCATCATCACCACCACCACCACCACCAGTATCACCACCACCACCACCAGTATCACCACCATCACCACCACACAACACCACCATCACCACCATCACCACCATCACCACCACACAACACCACCATCACCACCATCACCACCACCAGTATCACCACCACCACCATCACCACCACACAACACCACCACCATCACCACCACCACCATCACCACCACCACACAACACCACCATCACCACCACCACCACCACCACCAGTATCACCACCACCACCACCAGTATCACCACCACCACACAACACCACCATCACCACCACCATCACCACCAGTATCACCACCACCACCACCACCATCATCACCACCACCACCACCATCACCACCATCACCATCATCACCACCATCACCACCACCACCACCACCAGTACCACCACCACCACTACACCCCCCCCCCCCTCCACTCCCTCTCTCTTTGATTATTGAGGAATTGTTTAATGGCAGGAAAACAATGGTTAATTCTGAGAGATTCCTGGGAAAGATGGAAAGAATGGTTGTGTGGAGCAGTTATTGATGTTTTTTTGTTTCAGTCGGAATTAACAAATTACTACTACTACTACTACTACTGCTACTGCTATTATTACTACTACTACTACTACTACTACTGCTACTGCTACTACTGCTACTACTACTGCTATTACTACTACTACTACTACTACTACCACTACTACTACTGCTACTACTACTACTACCGCTACTACTACTACCACCACCACTACTACTACTACTACTACTACTACTACTACTATTACTACCACTACTACTACCACTACTACTACTACCACCACTACTGCTACTACTACCACTACTACTACCACCACTACTACTACTACTACTACTACTACTACTACTACTACTACTACTACTACTACCACTACTACCACTACTACTACCACTACTACTACTACTACTACTACCACTACTGCTACTACAACTACTACCACTACTACTACCACCACTACTACTACTACCACTACTACTACCACCACCACCACTACTACTACTACTACTACTACTACTACTACTACTACTACTACTACTACTACCACATCACCAATACCACCACTATTGATTCAACACACCTAATTTCTATGCTAACCAATAAATAACAACTCCCCCCCACCTTCCTGTAAACACATCACCACCACCACCACCACCACCACACCACCACCACCATCACCACAACAACAACAACCACCACCGCCACCACTACAACCACCACCACAGACACCACCACCACCACTACCACCACCACCACCACAACAACAACAACCACCACCACCCTACCACCACAAACATCACCACCACAACCACCAACACCACCACCACCACCACCACAACCATCACCACCACCACCATCAATGATAACACCCGCCACCATTCTCCCCCTCCCAATAATTAGCAGACTTTATTGCTTTACAACAACAACAACAACAACACTAATTATAGTTAAAATGATGTATGGCTAACATAGGAAAACTGAAATTTAGGTTGTATATATATATATCATCATCATCATCGTTTAACGTCCATCTTCCTCGCTTGCATGGGTTTGGACGGGAATTTTCCCACTTGAGGCAAGATTGGTTGTCTTGCTCGTATAGGACTGTCTGGCGGGTTTTCTACGGCTGGATGCCATTCCTAACACCAACCACGTTTACAGTGCGGACTGGGAGGTTTTACCGTGTTACCTACACGGCCACATTACAGCGTGGACTGTGTGTTTTTTTGTCGTGACACCTACACGACCTCATTTATTTAGGACTGGATGTTGTGGTACCAGCATAACTTTACATTGGAAGGGGTGGTGTGGATGGGGTGGGGTTTTTTTGTTAGAGGTGCCTACTGACTGTAGGTTTCGCTTTGTACTTAGGCAAGGCGGGTCTTCTGTGTTACTGTGTAGTGCCAAAGATCTCGGTCCAGTGACATTGTCAAGTCGTCCCAGGTTTTTCTGGGTCTGCCTACTCCGTGGCTACTGTTTATCTTTATTGCCCTGCACTTTTTTATACAGCTGTCGTCTTTCATGCGCATCACGTGACCCTACCAACGTAGTCTTCTCTCGAGTAAACAACATCTGATCCCTCTTATTCCTAATTTCTCCCTTAGTTCGTTTATGCTTTGCCGTTCACGTATATTACTATTACACATCCAATGGAGCATGCAAGCTTCGATATACATTTATATATATATATATATATGTATATACATTTATATATATATATATCATCATCATCATCTTCGTTTAACGTCCACTTTTCACGCTAGCATGGGTTATACATTTATATATATATATATATGTATACTGTAGGAAATATATATATATGTATATACTGTTGTAATCATCATCATCATCCTACGTCTGCTTTTCCCTGCTTGCAAGGGTGGGACAGGAACTGATTCTGGCTCGATTTCTACAGCTGGATGCCCTTCCTAACACCAACCTCATTTACAGTGAATGGTGGGTGCTTTTTTGCCATGGCACCTCCACATCCACTTTACAGTGGAATGTAAATGTTATGTGAGATATTATGTGAGGTAAAGTCTTTACTGTGAAAATACAATAGTAAATATAGAGTAATGTAAATGTTATGTGGGATATTATGTGAGGTAAAGTCTTTACTGAGAAAATACAATAGTATATATAGAGTAATGTAAATGTTATGTGAGATATTATGTGAGATAAAGACTTTACTGTGAAAATACAATAGTACATATAGAGTAGTGTAAATGTTATGTGAGATATTATGTGAGGTAAAGCCTTTACTGAGAAAATACAATAGTATATATAGAGTAATGTAAATGTTATGTGAGATATTATGTGAGGTAAAGCCTTTACCATGAAAATACAATAGTATATATAGAGTAATGTAGATGTTATGTGAGATATTATGTGAGATAAAGACTTTACTGTGAAAATACAATAGTACATATAGAGTAGTATAAATGTTATGTGAGATATTATGTGAGGTAAAGCCTTTACTGAGAAAATACAATAGTATATATAGAGTAATGTAAATGTTATGTGAGATATTATGTGAGATAAAGACTTTACTGTGAAAATACAATAGTACATATAGAGTAGTGTAAATGTTATGTGAGATATTATGTGAGGTAAAGCCTTTACTGAGAAAATACAATAGTATATATAGAGTAATGTAAATGTTATGTGAGATATTATGTGAGGTAAAGCCTTTACTGTGAAAATACAATAGTAAATATAGAGTAATGTAAATGTTAAAGGGTTAACACTTATCTTTTTTCAAGAACTAAATAGCCTTCTGTTAGAGACACATGGCCTTGTGGTAAACATGTTGAACTTACGATCCTAATGTCGTGGGTTAGATTCCAGGGCCGGGTTGTGTGTTGTGTTTTTGAGCAAAACACTTCATTTCACATTGCTCCAGTATACTCAGCTGAAAATGTGTACCAGTAATAGCTGGAGATTTAACCCTGTGATGGACTGGTGCCCTGTCCAGGGAAGTGGGGGTCTCTTGTACTCTCAGTCACTTCACACCATTAGAAACAGTGATAAGCACTAGCTTTGTGAGCCTTTGGGTGTCAGACAGGCTTGAAACCTGTAATGGACTTGCGTCCTATCCAGGGAAAGTCTTGTACTGTATGTCACTTCACACAATAATAATAATAATTGTTTCTACTTTTGGCACAAGACCAGCAAATACCCAGTACATTACTGGTACTTTATTTTATCGACCCCGTATGGATGAAAGGCAAAGTTAACCTCGATGGGATTTGAACTCAGAGCGTAAAGGGACGTAACTCCATGCCGGAAAGCATGGCGTCCTACCTTCTACCAATACTGCCAATTCAATAATAATAATAATAATAACGGAAATAATGATTTCTTATATAGGCACAAGGCCAGCAATTTTGGGTTGGGGAGGGGGAAGTTGATTAAATCAACCCCAGTGCATTACTGGTATTTATTTTATTGACCTTGTAAGGATGAAAGGCAAAGTTAATCTTGGCGGTATTTGAACTCGTAATTTGACCGTAAAGGGCCATAACTCTATGCTACAGAGCATGGTGTCCGACTCTCTACCGATACTGCTGCCAACTTTGAGGAAGTCTCTATATATATTCTAGGGCGGGTAAAATTCCCGAGGTCCATGGATGAGTTCTCTCCAGCGGTCTCTGTCCCTCATTATCGCTGCCATGTCCTGCGTCTCCAACAGACCAGTGTCTGTCCTTAGGACATCAACATACGTTAACCTCGGTCTTCCTCTTCCAGTGTGTTCATGCAGGGGCTCCCACAGGAGCACTGAGTGCAATGTCAACTCTGGATGTCGGTGAGCATGTCCAGCTAACCTCAGTCTCCCTCTTCCAGTGTGTCCATGTAGGGGCTCCCACAGGAGCACTGAGTGCAATGTCAACTCTGGATGTCGGTGAGCATGTCCAGCTAACCTCAGTCTCCCTCTTCCAGTGTGTCCATGTAGGGGCTCCCACAGGAGCACTGAGTGCAATGTCAACTCTGGATGTCGGTGAGCATGTCCAGCTAACCTCAGTCTCCCTCTTCCAGTGTGTCCATGTAGAGGCTCCCACAGGAGCACTGAGTGCAATGTCAACTCTGGATGTCAGTGAGCATGTCCAGCTAACCTCAGTCTCCCTCTTCCAGTGTGTCCATGTAGGGGCTCCCACAGGAGCACTGAGTGCAATGTCAACTCTGGATGTCGGTGAGCATGTCCAGCTAACCTCAGTCTCCCTCTTCCAGTGTGTCCATGTAGGGGCTCCCACAGGAGCACTGAGTGCAATGTCAACTCTGGGTGTCGGTGAGCATGTCCAGCTAACCTCAGTCTCCCTCTTCCAGTGTGTCCATGTAGGGGCTCCCACAGGAGCACTGAGTGCAATGTCAACTCTGGATGTCGGTGAGCATGTCCAGCTAACCTCAGTCTCCTCTGTGTCACTTTTGAGCTGACTTTTGGGAAGCTCCCGTACAGCTCTGAGTTCTTCATCCTCAGTGTATACTGATTAATGTTCAGAGCCATCCTCAGCATTCTCGTGTAGCACCCATCCACCATCTGAGTGAGTTTCTTGGTCAGTGTCCAAGTCTCAGACCCGTACAGCAGCACAGACTCCACTACAGCAACGAAGAGGCGGATCTATCTTTTCTATATTATAGCATCTCCTCCCTCTCCTTCTCTTACTTTCTTCTTCTTCTTCTTCTTCTTAAAAGAAATTCTCATCATCATCATCACTATTATCGTTATAATCACCTCCATCATCACCATCATCATCACCACCTCTACCATAACCATCTCCACCACCACCATCACAACCACCATTACCACCACCACCACCCCACCATCATCACCACCATCAACACCACTTCCATCACACCCGCCCCCACCACCACCATCACCATCATCATCACCTACATCATCATTTTTGTTATGAAATTTTTGCTATATTGATAAAATGTGTTTATTTTTTTAAGTTAGACATAATCTGGATTATAATCAAAGTAGATTTATATATATATATATATATGTATATATATATATGTATATATATATGTATATATATATGTATGTATGTATGCATATATATGTATATATATATATATATATATATATATATGTATGTATGCATATATATGTATATATATATATATATATGTATGTATGCATATATATGTATGTATCCATATATATGTATATATATATATATATATATATGTATGTATGCATATATATGTATGTATATATATAGGTATATATATATATATATATGTATATATGTATGTATGTATATATATATGTATATATATGTATGTATATATGTATGTATGTATATATATATGTATATATATGTATGTATATATATATGTATGTATATATATATGTATATATATGTATGTATATATATATATATGTATATATATGTATGTATATATGTATGTATATATATGTATGTATATATATGTATGTATATATATATGTATGTATATATGTATGTATATATATATGTATGTATATATATATGTATGTATATATATATGTATGTATATATATATGTATATATATATATATGTATGTATATATATATGTATGTATATATATATGTATGTATATATATGTATGTATATATATATATATGTATGTATATATATATGTATGTATATATATATGTATGTATATATATATGTATGTATATATATATGTATGTATATATATATATATGTATATATATATATATGTATATATATATATATGTATATATATATATATATATATACATACATATATATATACATACATATATATATATATACATATATATATACATATATATATATATACATATATATATATATATACATATATATATATATACATATATATATATATACATATATATATATACATATATATATATATATATACATATATATATATATATATATATATACAGATAAATCTACCAATCAATGGTAGGGTCTAAACCGTATGAAGAACTCAATATAATCTGTATGTTGATGTCGTGAAGCAAAGTTTAAAATACACAAAATTTTCAACGATATAATTCATTGGATACAGAGTCAAAAATAGAAATATTAAAACAATGAAATTAAACAAAAAACGGTTAATTCATAGTAAAACTCATTATTTTACGATCGTTTCTGGGGGGTAGTTCCCTGTATGTCCATTCAATTATTGATCTATGTAAAATATATTACAAAATATCATAGTAAGAAAATATACATACGTCTTCACTACCCGCCATCTTATTTCTGAAGATGGCGGGTAGTGAAGACGTATGTATTTTTTTACTATGATATTTTGAATGGACATATGGGGAACTACCCCCCAGAAACGATCGTAAAATAATGAGTTTTACTATGAATTAACCGTTTTTTGTTTAATTTCATTGTTTTAATTATTTCTATATATATATTCAGACATATTTGATGTGTGTATGGGGAGAGGGCGGTAATTATTGTTTATTAATATATCCCGTGTGTGTTATGTATGTGTTATGTATGTGTTATGTATGTTATGTATTTGTTATGTATATGTTATGTATATGTTATGTATATGTTATGTGTTATGTATATGTATATGTTGTGTTATGTATGTCTGTATTGTGTGTTTTTTCTCCTTTCAAAATGTCAGAAATATATTTGATAGAAAATGTCAACCTGCTATGTTTTATTATTTAATTCCAATATTTAGCAGAAGATACTACTACCACTACTACTACTACCACTACTACTACTACTACAACTACTACTAGTACTACTACTACCACTACTACTACTACTACTCACTACTACTACTCACTACTACTCACTACTACTACTACTACTACTACTCAGAGGTGTATCTAAGGTTTAGCAATCATGCCACGTGCCATGGGTGCCACATAAAAGGGGGCGCCACCTGGACTAGGAGCTCTTTTTATTAAAGTCAGATAAGCTATCGTCAGAGAATGACAAAAGAAACTTCTTCAGATGAAAGGGCAGTGCTCCAGCATGGCCTTAGACGGATGGCTGGAACAGCTAAAAGAGTATATATGATCTGTCTTTGATTATCATGGGTGAGAAACACTATGGTGGCCTTATCATTAAACCATTTATATAAATTATTAGACCTCCATAGGTAAAAATACAGAGCTGGGAACTATATTACCACAAAGTCATACCTCATAGTATGACTTGTCAAATATTTTAATAGGGTTTCAATATTTGTTAAAGATCAGTATTACACAGATCACTCCCTTTAAATATACTTTTGCCAATACTGGTTGGACGGGGATTTTCCCACTTGAGGCAAGATTGGTTGTCTTGCTCGTATAGGACTGTCTGGCGGGTTTTCTATGGTTGGATGCCCTTCCTAACACCAACCACGTTTACAGTGTGAACCTCCCAGTCCACATTGTAAATGTGGTTGGTGGTAGGAAGGGCATCCAGCCGTAGAAAACCCGCCAGACAGTCCTATACGAGCAAGACAACCACTCTTACCTCAAGTGGGAAAACTCCCGTCCAAACCCATGCAAGTGTGGAAGATGGACGTTAAATGATGATGATGATGATGATGCTATTGCATTTTCACAGTAAAGGCTTTACCTCACATAATATCGAATCTATGAGATTTTGATATTATTTATTTCACGTTGCCCAGTTTACTCAGCTGTGGAAATGAGTTGTGATCCTACCAAATCAATGGGTGGCAGTAGTTCCAGCTGCACACATCAAAAGTCTGGTGTAGGGGTTCTGAGAACAATGCGGCTTTGCAGATGATCAATGCAAATTGACAATGGAAAGGCGCTCCCGCTCGAGCTAGAAGAGAACTAGTGACCTTCAGGAGAAGCAGCGACCCCTGATTGTATTCAGCAACTGAAACAAATATGAAGTACACCAAATCCAATGCTCCTAGGGGTGGCCCTGGTTCTTTTTATTTGAGAGTGTAAACTCGGCCAGATTAGATTAGACTATTTTGAGAACAATACCTTAACATCAGTATGTGTGGCTGGTTATGGCCGGCTTGAACAGAAAGAGGTGAGAGAAATCTGGTCAGATATGGTTGGTTTAAATGCTAAAGAGTTAATGTTAAGCTCAGAACATAAGGATTTAACCAAACACTGAAATATAAATTGTGCAATGCTCCACTGATTTTACCCTGTCACATGTCACATGACACAATATTTTACAAATAACTTTGTTTTTTTTTGTGTTTTAGTGTGTCTGCGTGTGTGTTTGTGTGTGTTTTTAAGTATGTTTGTGTGTGTTTGTGTGTGTTTCTGTGTATGTTTGTGTGTTTGTGTGTATGTTTGTGTGTGTTTGTGTGTGTGTTTGTGTGTGTGTATGTTTGTGTGTGTGTGTGTGTGTGTGTATGTTTGCGTGTGTGTTTGTGCGTTTTTGTGTGTCTGTTTGTGTGCGTGTGTATGTTTGCGTGTGTGTGTGTGTCTGTTTGTGTGTCTGTTTGAGTGTGTATGTTTGCGTGTGTGTTTGTGTGTATTTGTGAGTCTGTTTGTGTGTGTGTATGTTTGCGTGTGTGTTTGTGTGTCTGTTTGTGTGTGTGTGTGTGTTTTATGTATGTTTGTGTGTATGTTTTTGTGTGTGTTTGTGTGTGTGTTTTATGTATGTTTTTGTGTATTTGTGTATGTGTTTTGTATGTGTTCTGTGTATATTTTATGTGTATATGTGTGTTTGTGTGTGTGTTCTGTATGTGTTCTGTGTATGTTTTTATGTATGTGTTCTGTGTATGTTTTGTGTATGTGTTTTTTTCTGTTAAGTTTTTCTATTTGTTTCTTCTACAATATTTCCTAAGATCTAATATTTACAGCTAAACGGATGTTTACTAATTGCAGTGGATTCTGTAACATTTTTTAATTAAATATTTAATCAAAAATTTATTTCTGAATACATTAAGTTTCAGGGTACATAGGTTTATAATTTCATTGTGATTAAATTATTTTTATTTAGGTTTTATATGTAATTATGTTTTAATTATTGTTTTTATTTAAAACATTTTAAATTTATTTTTTTGAAATGTTTTTGTGGATTTTTTGTTATTTTTTTTTTCAAAAAAATAATTGTTTTTTAATAATGAAAATAATGAAAATAAAAGCAGATTATTTTATACACATATATATATATATATATATATATATACATATATGTATAAAATAAACACACATATATATATACACACACATATATATATATATATATATATATAATAAAGATGAAATAAAGATGGTTATAAGAGTTCCATATATATATATATATATATATATATATATATATATATATATATATATATTTATATATATATATATATATTTATATATATATATATATATTTATATATATATATATATATTTATATATATATATATATATTTATATATTTATATATATATATATTTATATATTTATATATATATATATATTTATATATATATATATATATATGTGTGTGTTGTTTATATTTAGGTTTTTAGGAATATTTTTATGGCAATCTCTTGGTTCTTTGGCACTAATTTGTCGCAGTAATTTATTTATAGATAATTAATAGCAAAATCTTATGTGACAAATTAGCAGGCATTAAAAGTGGCGGCAGATATAATGCCTTGCAGTGTTGATGTCAACCCTGGTAGTGAAGAAGACTTCAAGTCTATGGTAATCCCTCGCGTGTATTTTTAGGAAAGTGAACATTACCCAGGGATGTTGTCTGCATTAAAACTAACAGTCAAGTTAGCACTAGACTTGACTGAGTCTTGACTAGAAAATCAGTTTAAATACTTGGTATGTCGTAGTCAGCCTATGAACTTTTAAACGTTGTGTGTATATCATCATCATGTTCATTTAATGTCTATTTTCCACACTAGCATGGGTTAGATGGGTTTGTCCCATCAAAAGCAAATTGAGTTGGGTGACCATGTCTTGCTCATATAGGACTGTTTCTGGCTAGATTTCTATGACTGGATACCCTTCCTAATGCCAACCACTTTACAGTGGGGACTGGGTGCTTTTTGTCAAGACCCCTACATGACCACTTTACAGCGTGAGCTGGGTGCTTTTAGTCTTGACACCTACATGACCACTTTACAGTGTGGACTGGGTACTTTTTGTGATGACACCTACATGACCACTTTACAGTGTGGGCTGGGTACTTTTTGTCATGACACCTACATGACCACTTAACAGTGTGGGCTGGGTACTTTTTGTTGTGACACCTACATGACCACTTTACAGTGTGGACTGGGTACTTTTTGTCATGACACCTACATGACCACTTTACAGTGTGGGCTGGGTCCTTTTTGTCATGACACCTACATGACCACTTTACAGTGTGGGCTGGGTCCTTTTTGTCAGGACACCTACATGACCACTTTACAGTGGTGTGTATATATTGACAGTCGATCGACTTTTGTCAAATCGGACCAAGAAAACAAGTCTCCATTGGTCCTTCCAATTGCTGATTCTATCTATCGGTTGCAACTCCAGACATAAAGTGTCTTGCTCAAGGACATAACGCATCACCCAGTTTGGGAATCGAACTCACAACCTCACGCGCCTTCACGTATATATATATATATATATATATATATATATATATATATATATATATATATATATATATATATAGTTTAACTATGTACAAGGGTTGGCTGAAAGGTTCATAGGCTGACCAATATACTCCCATGGAAATAAACAATGCTGAAGTTATTAATAATTGTTTCTACTTTTGGCACAAGGCCAGCAATTACCCAGTACATTACTGGTACTTTATTTTATCGACCCCGTAAGGACGAAAAGCAAAGTTAACCTCGGCGGAATTTGAACTCAAACCATAAAGGGCCGTAACTCTATGCTGCAAAGCATGGTGTCCGACCCTCTACAGATACTGCCAAAGAAACCATGCTGCAGTTATTAATAATAAAAGTACCAGTAATTAACCACTGGTTAATTGCTGGCCTTGTGCCTAAAGTAGAAACAATTAATAATAAAAGTTGAAATTAATGCATGCAAGATTTCACAGCTCTAGCATTACTGCTTCACAGTCAACCCACCCTCGTAAACATTTGTTTTAATAACAGCAACATGAATATTTAATGAGGACTGAGAAAATATGAATATTTAGTAGTGGGGTGGGTGTGAGAAGAATAAAACTGAGAATATTCTAGATTGAAGGTAATGTTGAATCTGGTTTGATTGGTTAAGGTGGTTTCCTGGTCAGGTGTATTGAAAGGGGGGGGGGGGGTGAGAAACCTCATCAAAGTCTTTCATGTCTTACCTGACACGTTGTTACCTGAAGTAAACTTATAAATATTGCTCTATTACCAATGTGGCTTTATTTGTGTTTGTATGATATATATATATATATATATATATATATCATCATCATCTTCGTTTAACGTCCATCTTCCACGCTAGCATGGGTTAGACGGGAGTTGTCCCACTTGAGGCAAGGTTGGTCGGGTGACCGTGTCTCGCTCATATAGAACTATATCTGGCAGGGATTTATACGGCTGGATGCCCTTCCTAACACTAACCACACTTACAGTGTGGAACTGGGAGGTTTTTACCGTGTTCCCTCCACGGTCACATTACAGCGTGGACTGTGTGTTTTTTTTCTCGTGACACCTACACGATCTCGATCTCATTATCTCATTTATTTGGACTGGATGTTGTGGTACCAACTTTACAGAGAGATGGTGGTGTTGGTGGGAGTGGGAGGATAGGGTAGGGGTAGTGGATTGGGGTGTATATTTGGTTAAGAGGTGCCTACTGACTGTAGGTTTTGCTTTGTACATAAGCAAGGCGGGTCTTCTGTATTACTGCGTAACGCCAAAGATCTCGGTCCAGTGACATTGTCTTAGAGAGGTGCAAGTATGTAAGGTCGGAATTTATCAGATCGTCCCAGGTTTTTCTGGGTCTACCTACTCCGTAACTACCATCAATTTTGATCGCCCTGCACTTTTTTATACAGCTGTCATCTTTCATGCGCATCACGTGACCATACCAACAAAGTCTTCTCTCAAGTAAA
Source organism: Eledone cirrhosa (assembly GCA_964016885.1). Lineage (NCBI taxonomy): Eukaryota > Metazoa > Mollusca > Cephalopoda > Octopoda > Eledonidae > Eledone > Eledone cirrhosa. The sequence continues at coordinate 15,728,459 of OZ024762.1, forward strand.
CAGCATCTGATCCCTCTTATTCCTAATTTCTCACTTAGTTCATTTATGCTTTGCCGTTCACGTATATTACTATTACACATCCAACTGAGCATGCATATATTTATATATATATATATATATATATATATATATACCGACGCTGATAAGAAGGTAGCTTGGAAGTGTCACTACGAAAGGCTTCTAAATGAGGAGAACAAATGGGAGAAAGACAGTCTCCCCCAGATCGATCCAATAGAGGGACCAGCAGTGTTAGTTGAAGGTAGTATAATAAGTAAGGCAATCAAAGATATGAAGACGGGTAAGGCGGCTGGGCCTTCGGAAATAGTTGCTGAGATGCTGAAGGCATCTGGTTCGGTGGGACACACCATGGTCACCCGGATAGTTAACCAAGTCGTACAGAATGGGGTTGTTCCGAAGGAATGGCGTAGCAGCATCATCGTTAACTGCTATAAGGGAAAAGGAGATGCCCTAGATAGGAGTAACTATAGAGGCATTAAATTAATCGACCAGGTCATGAAGGTCACGGAAAAAGTAATAGCGCAACTAATCAGAGAGAGAATTGATCTAGATGAAATGCAGTTCGGGTTTGTGTCAGGCAAAAGTACCACAGACGCTCTTTTCATTGTACGACAACTACAGGAGAAGTACCTAGCTAAAAGTAAACCCCTATACTTAGCTTTCGTCGACTTGGAGAAAGCCTTCGACAGAGTCTCCCATTCCATTATCTGGTGGTCTCTTAGAAAACTAGGTGTTGACGAATGGCTTGTGAGAGCTATACAAGCCATGTATAAAGAAACAGTCAGTAAGGTTAGAATTAACAACGAATATAGTGAAGAGTTTAGCGTAAAAGTTGGTGTCCATCAGGGCTCTGTTCTTAGCCCCCTACTATTTATTATTGCCCTTCAGGCTATAACAGAGGAGTTCAAGACCGGCTGCCCATGGGAACTCCTATACGCAGATGATCTAACGCTCATAGCTGAATCAATGACCGAACTAGAGAAGAAATTCCAAACGTGGAAGCACGGCCTAGAATCAAAAGGCCTTAAAATTAACCTGGCTAAGACTAAAGTTCTAGTTTGTAGGAAAGAAAATAAGGCGCCGGTCCCATCGGGGAAATGGCCATGCTCAGTGTGTAGGAAAGGCGTAGGTAGAAACTCCATTTTATGTCCCAAATGCAAAGTATGGGTGCATAAAAGATGTAGTGGGATCACAGGTAAGCTAACTAAGAACATAGATTTTACATGTGGCCGGTGCTCTGGTGCAATAAGTAGCAGCAAGTGCCCACAAAATACTAGCTCCTTCAACTGCGCAGAGGGTTCTATAGAAATAGTGGACAGCTTCCGTTATCTGGGTGACAAAATCAGCAGTGGGGGAGGGTGCTCTGAAAGTACAGTAGCTAGAGTCAGAACTGGATGGAAAAAGTTCAGAGAGCTTATACCACTATTAGCCGCTAGAGGGTTCTCCCTAAAAATGAAAGGCAGGTTATACGATGCCTGCATACGAACAGCAATGCTGCATGGCAGTGAGACCTGGGCATTGTGTGCAGAGGATATACGCAGACTAGAGAGGAACGAAGCTTGCATGCTCCGCTGGATGTGCAATAGTAATATACGTGAACGGCAAAGCATAAACGAACTAAGGAAAAAATTAGAAATAAGAGGGATCAGATGTTGTTTACTCGAGAGAAGGCTACGTTGGTACGGTCACGTGATGCGCATGAAAGACGACAGCTGTATAACAAAGTGCAGGGCAATAAAGATAGACGGTAGCCACGGAGTAGGCAGACCCAGAAAAACATGGGACGAGCTGATAAATTCCGACCTCACACGCTTACACCTCTCCAAGACAATGTCACTGGACCGAGACCTTTGGCGGTACTCAGTAATAGAGAAGACCCGCCTTACCTAAATACAAAGTAAAAACCTACTACAGTCAGTAGGCATCTCTATCAAAACACACCCCCGTCCCACCACCTCCACCCCACCCACACCGCCCCTTTCAATGTAAAGTTATGTTGGTCCCACAACATCCAGGCCGAAACAAATGAGATCGTGTAGGTGTCACGACAAAAAACACAGTCCACGCTGTAAATGTGGCCGTGTAGGCAACACGGTAAAAACCTCCCAGCCCCACACTGTAAATGTGGTTGGTGTTAGGAAGGGCATCCAGCTGTAGAAAACCCGCCAGACAGTCCACGCTGTAATGTGGCCGTGTAGGCAACACGGTAAAAACCTCCCAGCCCCACACTGTAAATGTGGTTGGTGTTAGGAAGGGCATCCAGCTGTAGAAAACCCGCCAGACAGTCCTATGCGAGCAAGACAAACACTCTTGCCTCAAGTGGGAAAACTCCCGTCCAAACCCATGCAAGCGTGGAACACGGACGTTAAACGATGATGATGATGATATATATATATATATTTGTATATATGTATATAAAACTGTCTCACTTATTTATTATATATATATATCGTGTAGGCGCCACGGATAAAAGCACCCAGCACTCACTGTAAATGAGGTTGGTGTTAGGAAGGGCATCCAGCTGTAGAAATCAAGCCAGAATCAGTTCCTATATGAGCAAGGCATGGTCAGCTGACCAGACACTGCCCACAACAGGACAACCCGTCTAACCCATGCTAGCATGGAAGAACGGACGTAAAACAGTGATGATGATGATGATGATGATATATATACATATATACATGTGGTACAAGATGTGGGACTCTTTAGAGAAACAAAACACTCTCTATATTATATTTTATCCATTTTAATTTCCAGTGAGTCATTTGTTAACTTAGCTGGTTCTTTTGTTGGAAGTTATCTTATTCCCACACACACACACACACACACACACACACACACACACATATATATATATATATATATATATATATATACACATACATATGCACACACACATATATACACATACACACCCACACACACATATATATATATATATATATATATATATATACACACACACACATACATATGTACACACACATATATACACATACACATACACACACACACATACACAAACACACACATATATAGACATACACACACACACATATATATATACACACATACATATGCACACACATATATATATACATATACACATACACACACATATATACACATACACACACATACACATACACATAATACACACACATACATATATACATATACATATACATACATATACACACACTTACATATAAACACATACATACGCATATACATATACACACACACACGCACATACACATATATATACACCTACACATATACATTGTCATCCACTTCTTGTCTGGTGCCACCGAGGAAGGGAGGGAATGAGATTGCCTCAATGGTGTCTCTAAGCATGCTAGGAATAGCAGCCAAGCTCAGATCACACTCTGTGTATCTGGTATATTTAGAATAGGTTCTCTGTATCCCTGTATGTCATATGAGGGGCTAAAAATATTGGTTTAACCCTTTACCATTTACACCACTCTATATATACTATTGTATTTTCACAGTAAAGGCTTTACCTCACATAATATCTCACATAACATTTACATTACTCTATATATACTATTGTATTTTCACAGTAAAGGCTTTACCTCACATAATATCTCACATAACATTTACATTACTCTATATATACTATTGTGTGTGTGTCATATGAAGGGGCTAAAAAGGGTTGGTTTAGAATAGGGACACTGTATCCCTGTGTGTCATAAGAGGGGACTAAAAAGGTTGATGTCAGGAAGTACATCTGATCATGAAGTTAAGGGCCAAAACATTTTCTTGAGTGGGTTTCTTCTCTGAAGACTTTCTGCTGTCCAGCTCCCCTGAGAGTTTCTTACCACTTACTTCAAAAAGATCCCAATGGTATCCATATAATCAGGAAGGTCAACTCTCCCCTACTTTCTCTATCTCTAAGGTGGCTAAAATTCTCGAGATCCATGGACGATTTCTCTCCAGCGGTCTCTGTCCCTCATCATCGCTGCCATCTCCTGTTTCTCCCAGAGACCAGTGTCTGTCCTTAGGGCATCAACATATGTCAACCTCGGTCTCCCTCTCCCAGTGTGTCCATGTAGGGGCTCCCACAGGAGCACTGAGTGCAGTGTCAACTCTGGATGTCGGTGAGCATGTCCAGCTAACCTAGTGTGTCCCTGTAGAGGCTCTCACAGGAGCACTGAGTGCAGTGTCATCTCTGGATGTCGGTGAGCATGTCCAGTTAACCTAAACTGTCCCTGTAGAGGCTCCCACAGGAGCACTGAGTGCAATGTCAACTCTGGATGTCAGTGAGCATGTCCAGCTAACCTAGTGTGTCCCTGTAGAGGCTCCCACAGGAGCACTGAGTGCAGTGTCAACTCTGGATGTCGGTGAGCATGTCCAGCTAACCTAGTCTGTCCCTGTAGAGGCTCCCACAGGAGCACAGGGTGCAGTGTCAACTCTGGATGTCGGTGAGCATGTCCAGTTAACCTAGTCTGTCCCTGTAGAGGCTCCCACAGGAGCACAGGGTGCAGTGTCAACTCTGGATGTCGGTGAGCATGTCCAGCTAACCTAGTCTGTCCCTGTAGAGGCTCCCACAAGAGCACTGAGTGCAGTGTCAACTCTGGATGTCGGTGAGCATGTCCAGCTAACCTAGTGTGTCCCTATAGAGGATCCCACAGGAGCACTGAGTGCAGTTTCAACTCTGGATGTCGGTGAGCATGTCCAGCTAACCTAGTCTGTCCCTGTAGAGGCTCCCACAGGAGCACTGAGTGCAGTGTCAACTCTGGATGTCGGTGAGCATGTCCAGTTAACCTAGTCTGTCCCTGTAGAGGCTCCCACAGGAGCACAGGGTGCAGTGTCAACTCTGGATGTCGGTGAGCATGTCCAGCTAACCTAGTGTGTCCCTGTAGAGGCTCTCACAGGAGCACTGAGTGCAGTGTCATCTCTGGATGTCGGTGAGCATGTCCAGCTAACCTAGTCTGTCCCTGTAGAGGCTCCCACAGGAGCACTGAGTGCAGTGTCAACTCTGGATGTCGGTGAGCATGTCCTGCTAACCTAGTGTGTCCCTATAGAGGCTCCCACAGGAGCACTGAGTGCAGTGTCAACTCTGGATGTAGGTGAGCATGTCCAGCTAACCTCAGTCTCCTCTGTGTCACTTTTGAGCTGACTTTTGGGAGACTTCCGTACAGCTCTGAGTTCTTCATCCTCAGTGTATACTGATTAATGTTCAGAGCCATCTTCAGCATCCTTGTGTGGAAAGCCATCCACCACCTGAGTGAATCTCTTGGTCAGTGTTCAAGTCTCAGACCTGTACAGCAGCACAGACTCCACTGTAGCAATAAAGAGACAGATCTTCAGGTCTTTACGAAGGTCCACCTTCCACACTGATCTCAAACTGTGGCACGCCTAACCCAGGCTTTGCTCTTCCTCTCCACCACATCATCCTCTGTGTTTCCAATCTTTGCCCCCAGATACAGGAAGTCCTCAACCAGCTCTAGTGGCTTCCCACTCAGATTTATAATCTTCTCTGGCTCCTTGATATTCTCTATCAGATACTTCGTCTCCCTCTCCTTCTCAGCCCCTCACTCATCAACATAGCTCCCTACTTTAGCAGGGTAAAATGACCTTAAAACTCTTCTTGCAGCTGTTACTTCCTCAAATTACATTTTATTATTTTTAAACAGTTTCATTACCATATTTCTAATGAAAGACACTGACTATAGTTTTCTCATTTTTAGGTTGGTGTTTGGAACATAACTTAACAAAGGTTTTTACATAAAATTATGATGGTCTTTAGATAAATATAAACACTTACAATATTTCTAATGGAACAAAACTTAACAAAGGTTTTTACATAAAATTATGAGGGTCTTTAGATAAATATAAACATATACAATATTTCTAATGGAACATAACTTAAAAAAGGTTTTTTACTTAAAATTATGATGGTCTTTAGAGAAATATATACACTTACAATATTTCTAATGGAACATAACTTAACAAAGGTTTTTACATAAAATTATGATGGTCTTTAGATAAATATATACACTTTAACTCTTTCATTACCATATTTGTAATGAAAGACACTGTCTGTGATTTTCAACTGTGGGGCACAGCCAAAACACGACACTGACCTTTCTTTCTTTGCATAATAATCCTTCCTTTTCCCTCCATTTTGTCTCATTTATGGCGTTTATAATTATTTTTCCAATGCTGCTTTCGTTTTCTGTATGTTTGACCAATTTAGATTTCGAAAATAATCGAGAATAATAACTTTCTTGTTATCAGCCTGGTGTTTGGAACATAACTTAACAAAGGTTCTTATATAAAATTATGATGGTTTATAGATAAATATAAATACTTTAAGCCCTTCATTACTATATTTCTAATGAAAGATATTGCCCAGGATTTTTAAATAATTTTGAAAATAATCAACGATTTGGTGAAATATAATAATTGTTTCTACTTTTGGCACAAGGTCAGCGATTATCCCAGTGCATTACTGGTACGTTATTTTATTGACCCCGTAAGTACGAAAGGCTAAGTTAACCTTGGCTGGATTTGAACTCAGATCGTAAAGGGTCGTAACTCTATACTGCAAAGCATGGTGTCCTACCGATACTGCCAATCCACTGCCTCAGTGAGATATAACAATACAACTTTCTCATTTTTAAGATGGTGTTTGGAATTTAACTTTGCAAAGATTCTTAAATAAAATTATGATGGAAGGTTTTTAGATAAATATAATTGTTTCTACTTTAGGCACAAGGCCAGCAATTACCCAGTGCATTACTGGTACTTTATTTTATCGACCCCGTAAGGATGAAAGGCAAAGTTAACCTCGGTGGGATTTGAACTCAGATCGTAAAGGGACGTAACTATGCTGGAGAGCATGGCGTCCGACCCTCTACCGATACTGCCAATCCACAAACACTTTAACCCTTTTTTTATCATATTTCTAATGAAAGACACTGTCAATAATTTTCAAATAATTTTGAAAATAATCATTATCATCAGCATTTAGCATGGGTTAGATGGGTTGTCCACGTCTAGCCATAATTGGCCATGCCATGTATTGCTCCGACAAGGACTGTAAATTTGATCAGGGATTTTACAGCTGGATACCCTTTCTAACTGCAACACATTTACAACATATATATATTGTAAATGTTGAGAAGACTTCGATGGTATGGACATGTGATACACATGGAGGATGACCGCTGAGTAAAGAAGTGCCAAGAAATCCCAGTAGAAGAAAGACGCAGTAGAGGAAGACCACGAAAAACATGGGCGGACCTCAGATCGCTGAAGCTCACGGTGGAGATGACGAAGGACCATGACAAGTGGAGAATAGGACCTGCCCTATGTGCTGAATAGGACCCGTCCCACCCTTGCAAGCAGGGAAAAGCGGATGTAAATTGATGATGATGATGATGATGATTCATTTTTTCATCATTTCATTTTACGTCCACTTTTCCCTGCTTGCAAGGGTGGGACGGGAACTGATTCTGGCTTGATTTCTACAGCTGGATTCCCTTCCTAACACCAACCTCATTTACAGTGAGTGCTGGGTGCTTTTTTGCCGTGGCACCTCCACGACCACTTTGCAGTGGGATGATAGGGACCCCAGTCCCTATCATCTCATTTCTACAGCTGAGTAAACTGGAGCAATGTGAAATAAAGTGTCTTGCTCAAGGAAACAACACATCACCCGGTCTGAAAATTGAACTCACAACCTTTCGATTGCAAGGCCAATGCTCTAACCACTAAGCCATGTGCCTCCATTATATATATATATATATATATGCTATGGTCCCGTAACTCCTCATGGAGTCGTAGGGGCGCCTTAGTGACATACAGCATTACTTGGTCATTTTAAAGCCTGGTGGAGTTCATCCCTCTCCAAGTTTGAATACACCAGATATCTTCCAGATATTTCATGTAAATATTAATCTTTGAGAGCCAGGATCATCACTCTGGACACTTGGTAGGGTTTTAACAATTGCAGGTAGTGTGTGTGTGTGTGTGTGTGTGTGTGTGTGTGTTGGAGTATATGTGGGTGCCTGCTTTTTTCTGTTATAGTATGCAATATCTGAAGTTATTGAAATAGGATTAACTAACCTAACCATTCTGAAGATTTTGCGGTATGTATGGTTATGTGGAACGTGTTTTCCGATTAGGGACAAAAAGTCCTTAGCTAGGTTTGTTAACATCTCGACATTCAACGGGGGATTGAACCACGTAATGTTTCTCCTAACTCAATTAGGGGTTGGTGGTGGTGGGGGAGGGGGGACTTCCGTGTATTTTGTTTTTATTTTTTCTTCTATAAATTCACTTCTTATTAGTAATTCTCAACTTCCAAATGATATGTTGATTGGTCTTTGCTTTCATTTCTACCCACACCTGTGTACCCAGACATATATGCATATATATATACATATATATACATACATATGTTCATACATGCATACACATACACATACACCCCCCCCACACACACATACACACACACACACATACACACATACACACACACACACATACACACATACACACACACACACACACACATATATATATTTATATATATATTTACATTGTGAAATGTTTACTTATACATATATATCTATTTTTAAAAGTGTTGAAACTCAATTAAAACAAAATTGTTAATTAAATCTTTAAATTTTTGCCAGATTTGATTGGTTTGGTAGGTGAATGTGATAACTCTGACACCCCACTAACTCTCTCTCTCTCTCTGCTTGTTATTTGGTGCAACATTAATATTTCCTGTCTGTGACTGTCTGTCTGTGCGTCTGTGTCTGTATATATATATCTGTGTGTATGTGTGCTTATATATATGTGTGTGTGTGTGTGTCTGTATGTATATATGTCTCTGTGTGTATGTCAGTGTGCCTGTGTGTATATATATGTATGTCTGTGTCTGTATATATATATATATATCTGTGTATGTCTGTGTGTCTGTGTATATGTATATATGTCTGTGTGTGTGTGTCTGTATGTATATGTGTATATCTCAGTGTGTTTGTGTCTGTATGTATATATGCCTATGTGTGTGTCTGTGTGTGTGTCTGTATGTATGTATGTCTGTGTGTGTGTCTGTATGTATATATGTGTGTGTGTGTATGTATATATATGTGTGTGTGTGTATGTCAGTGTGTGTGTGTATGTATATATATGTGTGTGTGTGTGTGTATGTTTGTGTTTTTATATCTCCAGAGTTTGTAGATTACAAGAAAGATATTGGTGAAACTCATTAGCTCAAATTAAAGTAATTAACTGAAAATGTGAAAAAAAACAAAAAAACACAAAAATCAGGCAAAAAAATCCCAAAACAAAACAAAATGCAAAATTAAAAAATTACATTTAAAAACATATATAAATAATAATAATAATATAGGAAGTATATTTAAATTGAATTAACTTTGTGGAAGTTACCTTTTCTTTCTTACAACAGTTCTTCTTTTTCTTTTTCTTTTTCTTTTTCTTCTCCTTCTCCTTCTTCTCTACTTCTTCTTCTTCCCATTCTTCTTCTTTTCTTCTTCTCTTCTTCTTCTTCTTCTTCTTCTTCTTCTTCTTCTTCTTCATCCAATCCAATCCAGTACCTACACTAATTATAATTAATTTAACTTCCATTTTTAAATCTCTTTCTTCACAAGAGTTCCACAACAAACCCCTCCCAACTCATATAACACACACACACACACACACACACACACCACACACACACACACACACACACACACACACACACACACACACACACACACACACACACATATATATATATATATATGCATGTAATATAATATATATATATACATTGTTTTACTAAATTTTATAATTTTTTTAAAGTACAATTATTTATTTATTTATTAAAAAAATATATTTATATTAAATTATTGATATTAATTATGGAATTATATTAATTGATCAGATTTGGTGAATTTCATTTTATTTCTTTTACTGGCTTTGGTCATTGGACTGTGGCCATGCTGGAGCACCACATTGTTTTACTGGCTTTGCTCATTGGACTGTGGCCATGCTGGAGCACCACATTGTTTTACTGGCTTTGGTCATTGGACTGTGGCCATGCTGGAGCACCACATTGTTTTACTGGCTTTGCTCATTGGACTGTGGCCATGCTGGAGCACCACATTGTTTTACTGGCTTTGGTCATTGGACTGTGGCCATGCTGGAGCACCACATTGTTTTACTGGCTTTGGTCATTGGACTGTGGCCATGCTGGAGCACCACATTGTTTTACTGGCTTTGGTCATTGGACTGTGGCCATGCTGGAGCACCACATTGTTTTACTGGCTTCGGTCATTGGACTGTGGCCATGCTGGAGCACCACATTGTTTTAATGGCTTCGGTCATTGGACTGTGGTCATGCTGGAGCACCACATTGTTTTACTGGCTTTGGTCATTGGACTGTGGTCATGCTGGAGCACCACATTGTTTTACTGGCTTTGGTCATTGGACTGTGGCCATGCTGGAGCACCACATTGTTTTACTGGCTTTGGTCATTGGACTGTGGCCATGCTGGAGCACCACATTGTTTTACTGGCTTTGGTCATTGGACTGTGGCCATGGTGGAGCACCACATTGTTTTACTTGCTTTGGTCATTGGACTGAGGCCATGCTGGAGCACCTCATTGTTTTACTGGCTTTGGTCATTGGACTGTGGCCACGCTGGAGCACCACATTGTTTTACTGGCTTTGGTCATTGGACTGTGGCCATGCTGGAGCACCACATTGTTTTACTGGCTTTGGTCATTGGACTGTGGCCATGCTGGAGCACCACATTGTTTTACTGGCTTTGGTCATTGGACTGTGGCCATGCTGGAGCACCACATTGTTTTACTGGCTTTGGTCATTGGACTGTGGCCACGCTGGAGCACCTCATTGTTTTACTGGCTTTGGTCATTGGACTGTGGCCATGCTGGAGCACCTCATTGTTTTACTGGCTTTGGTCATTGGACTGTGGCCATGCTGGAGCACCACATTGTTTTAATGGCTTTGGTCATTGGACTGTGGCCATGCTGGAGCACCTCATTGTTTTACTGGCTTTGCTCATTGGACTGTGGCCATGCTGGAGCACCTCATTGTTTTAATGGCTTTGGTCATTGGACTGTGGCCATGCTGGAGCACCACATTGTTTTACTGGATTTGGTCATTGGACTGTGGCCATGCTGGAGCACCACATTGTTTTACTGGCTTTGGTCATTGGACTGTGGCCATGCTGGAGCACCTCATTGTTTTACTGGCTTTGGTCATTGGACTGTGGCCAGGCTGGAGCACCACATTGTTTTACTGGCTTTGGTCATTGGACTGTGGCCATGCTGGAGCACCTCATTGTTTTACTGGCTTTGGTCATTGGACTGTGGCCATGCTGGAGCACCTCATTGTTTTAATGGCTTTGATCATTGGACTGTGGCCATGCTGGAGCACCTCATTGTTTTAATGGCTTTGGTCATTGGACTGTGGCCATGGTGGAGCACCACATTGTTTTACTGGCTTTGGTCATTGGACTGTGGCCATACTGGAGCACCACATTGTTTTACTGGCTTTGGTCATTGGACTGTGGCCATGCTGGAGCACCACATTGTTTTACTGGCTTTGGTCATTGGACTGTGGCAATGCTGGAGCACCACATTGTTTTACTGGCTTTGGTCATTGGACTGTGGCCATGCTGGAGCACCACATTGTTTTACTGGCTTTGGTCATTGGACTGTGGCCATGCTGGAGCACCTCATTGTTTTACTGGCTTCGGTCATTGGACTGTGGCTATGCTGGAGCACCTCATTGTTTTACTGGCTTTGGTCATTAGACTGTGGCCATGCTGGAGCACCATGTTCTCTTTACTGGTTTACTGGCTTCAGTCATTAGACTGTGGCCATGCTGGGGCACCACTGTCTTTTACTGATATCTCTCTATCTCTATCTATCCATCCATCCCCATCCCTCTCTCCCTCTCCCTCTCTCTCTCTCTCTCTATATATATATATATATATTTCAATCCACCTATTAGTCTACCTTATAAATATCTTCTTTGTTATATATATAAAAAAAAGAGGTTACTCGGTACACACTCAAAATTAACCTTTCAAAATTAATAAATGTTAAATATTTATTCATATTCATATTCCTCGACCAGGAATTCTTCACCAATTCCATCTCCTCCTCCTTCTTCTCCTCCTTCTTCTCCTTCTCGTCTCCTTCTCGTCTCCTTCGTCTAACAATAATGAATAATCTTATTGTTAAGTTTCCACCATAATAATTTCCTTTTGTCAAAAATATGGAAATGTGAAATTTATATTTGAGAAATCTTTCCTCTAAATATAATTTCATTGGCGTTATAATCTCTCACTTGCTTCATCTGTTACAGTTGTTGTTGTTGTTGTCTTAGTTGTA
>OZ024762.1:15753386-15778386 GCA_964016885.1 Eledone cirrhosa
ACACACAGACAGACAGACAGATACACACACAGACAGACATACACAGACAGACAGATACACACACAGACACACAGACAGACAGATACACACACAGACAGATACACACACAGACAGACACAGACAGACAGACAGATACACACACAGACAGACACAGACAGACATACACAGACAGACAGAGAAACACACAGACAGACACAGAGAGACAGAGAGACACAGACAGACAGACAGACAGACAGACAGACAGACAGACAGACAGACAGACAGACAGACAGACAGACACAGACAGACAGACAGACAGACAATGGTATTTCTGTGAGAAATATAGGAAAATATAATTGAAATTTCCGATTATCTAAATAGAATTTCAATTGGAGGAAAGCAATTGTGTTTCCTGGTATTTCTGTTAAATAACTCCACCACCACCACCATCCTTTACCCCCACCACCACCATCCACCACCACCACCATCCACCACCACCACCATCCTTTACCATCCACCACCATCCTCCACCATCCTTTACCCCCACCACCACCATCACCACCACCATCCACCACCACCACCATCCACCACCACCATCCTTTACCATCCACCACCATCCTCCACCATCCTTTACCCCCACCACCACCATCACCACCACCATCCACCACCACCACCATCCACCACCACCATCCTTTACCATCCACCACCATCCTCCATCATCCACCACCACCACCATCCTCTACCATCCACCACTACCACCACCATCCTTTACCATCCACCACCATCCTCTACCATCCTCCATCATCCACCACCACCACCATCCTCTACCATCCACCACCACCACCATCCTTTACCATCCACCACCACCACCAACCTCTACCAACTACAACCACCACCACCATCGTCTACCATCCATCACCACCACCATCAAACACCCGTCACCACCCTCTCCTAACTCTCCTCCACCCCACTCCTTTTAATAATCTTTTATTTCTCTAATTCATATTGTTGTTGTTATTGTTGCTGGTGGTGGTGGAGGTGGTGGCGGTGTTGTTGGTGGTGGAGGTGGAGGCGGAGGTGGTGGTGGTGGTGTTGTTGGTGGTGGTGGTGGTGGAGGCGGAGGTGTTGTTGATGGTGGAGGTGGAGGTGTTGTTGGTGGAGGTGGTGGTGGTGGTGTTGTTGGTGGAGGTGGTGGTGGTGTGTTGGTGGTGGTGGTGGTGTTGGTGGAGGTGGTGGTGGGGGTGGGGGTGGTTTTGTTGGTGGAGGTGGTGGTGGTTTTGTTGGTGGTGTTGGTGGTGGAGGTGGTGGTGGTGTTGGTGGTGTTGGTGGTGGTGGTGGTGGTTTTGTTGGTGGTGGAGGTGGTGGTGGTGTTGGTGGTGGTGTTGGTGGTGGTGGTGGTGTTGGTGGTGGAGGTGTTGGTGGTGTTGGTGGTGGTGTTGGTGGTGGTGGTTTTGTTGGTGGTGGTGTTGGTGGTGGTGGTGGTGGTGGTGTTGGTGGTGGAGGTGTTGGTAGTGGTGTTGATGTTGCTGCTGCTGCTATTGTTGTTGTTGTTATTGGTGGCAGTTGATGTTGTTGTTGTTGTTGTTGTTGTTGTTGGTGGCAGTTGATGTTGTTGTTGTTGTTGTTGTTATTTAAATTTTATCACCATCTGTTTTCCTCTGTCAATTCTTTGTGTTATTTTCATTGTTAATTCCAAAGTAGAGAATGTCATTTTGTCTAACAACAACAACAACAACAACAACATCAACAATAATAAATCCCATTTCTCTTCAAAATTAATGATATCATTTTTGTTACACACATCATATTTATGTTACACACCAGCTGTGTTGTCATTACACACTTATAGGTTTTTATTACATATAACACATCTAAATATTACACATAAAACATATTTTTGTTTCCACGCTAGCATGGGTTGGACGAGTTGTCCCGTTGTGAGCAATGCCAGGTCAGGTGACCATGTCTTGCTCGTACAGAACTGATTCTGGCTTGGTTTCTACAGCTGGATGCCCTTCCTAAAGCCAACCTCATTTACAGTGAGTACGGGGTGCTTTTTGTCGTGTCACCATCACAACCACCTTACAGTATGGGCTGAGGGTTTCACTGGATGTATACTTCGGATATATATATATGTATATACATATATATATATACATATATATATATGTGTATATGTATATACACATATATATACACATATATATATACATATATATATGTATATGTATATACACATATATATACACACACACACATACATATATATATATATACATATACATACACACATGTATATATATACATACATATACATACACACATGTATATATATATATATATGTATATACACACATATATACATATATAATATGTATATATATATAAATACATATTTATAAATACACACACACATATATATATATAATATATATATATATATATATATATATACATACATATACATATACACATGTATATATATATATGTATATATGATCAGCTTGTCTCCACAGTTTTGCACTCAATAATATTGAAGCAAAATGTATTTTATATTGTAATAAACGAGGTAATTTTATTTTTTTTAATTATTTAATTTATTCATATTGTAGTTCAGTCTATTCTTTCCCTAATATGTATTGTAGAAATGGAAGAATAGAGAATCCCCCTTCCACACACCCCACATATTTCTTCCCCACCTCTAAAAAAAAACAACAACAAATAAAATAAGGCTTTTCCTATAAAATGAAAAAAAAAAAAAAAAGAAAAAAAAACCGAAACGAATAAATAAAACTAGGAGAAAATAGAAAAAAGAACTCGACTAACCATTTGCTCCCTTACCCCCCCCCCAAAAAAAAAACTAACAACAAAAACTGTTCTTCTCGGAACCATAAACTTCCACTGCAATATATTTTATCCAGAGTAAGCAGGCATTTACCAGCGTTTGAAACTGCCTTTGGTTAAATTCTTTTGAAGGTATTTTAAAATCTAACAGAACAAAAGTGAAATGTAAAATGCTATTAATTTATTAAAAAAAATCTTTTATTTTATTTTAATATTTTTCTTTAAAAATATTTCAACAAAAAAAAAAAAAAAATATATATATATATATATATATTTATATATATATATATTTATATATATATATATTTGCTTGTTCTTGTTAGAATTTGTTAGAATTTGTTAGAATTTGTTAGAATTTCAAGAATTCCATGACCTCAGGAACTGAAACAAAAACAAGTATCAAAGCTACTGAACTAGTTTTAATTCTCAGTTAATTAGCTTACAATACAATATTTTCATTTAATGGGGAAAATTTTTCATAACTTTTTCTCCATTTTCCCCCACTTCCCTGCATTTCCCCCCACTTCCCTGCATTTCCCCCCACTTCCCTGCATTTCCCCCCACTTCCCTGCATGGATCTCAAGGATTCTTCCTTGAAAACTAACAATCTTCAAGGATTCATATAAAACTGCCTGAAATTTACTGGATTAATTTATGTGAAAGTGTGTGTTTTGTTTGACAAATGTATGGTAAAGTGTTGTACTAGGAGCATAGTATCTACAGCCAGATGTTCTTCTTAACACCAACCACATTATACAGTGTACTAGGAGCATAGTATCTACAGCCAGATGTTCTTCTTAACACCAACCACATTATACAGTGTACTAGGAGCATAGTATCTACAGCCAGATGTTCTTCTTAACACCAACCACATTATACAGTGTACTAGGAGCATAGTATCTACAGCCAGATGTTCTTCTTAACACCAACCACATTATACAGTGTACTAGGAGCATAGTATCTACAGCCAGATGTTCTTCTTAACACGAACCACATTATACAGTGTACTAGGAGCATAGTATCTACAGCCAGATGTTCTTCTTAACACCAACCACATTATACAGTGTACTAGGAGCATAGTATCTACAGCCAGATGTTCTTCTTAACACCAACCACATTATACAGTGTACTAGGAGCATAGTATCTACAGCCAGATGTTCTTCTTAACACGAACCACATTATACAGTGTACTAGGAGCATAGTATCTACAGCCAGATGTTCTTCTTAACACCAACCACATTATACAGTGTACTAGGAGCATAGTATCTACAGCCAGATGTTCTTCTTAACACCAACCACATTATACAGTGTACTAGGAGCATAGTATCTACAGCCAGATGTTCTTCTTAACACCAACCACATTATACAGTGTACTAGGAGCATAGTATCTACAGCCAGATGTTCTTCTTAACACCAACCACATTATACAGTGTACTAGGAGCATAGTATCTACAGCCAGATGTTCTTCTTAACACCAACCACATTATACAGTGTACTAGGAGCATAGTATCTACAGCCAGATGTTCTTCTTAACACCAACCACATTATACAGTGTACTAGGAGCATAGTATCTACAGCCAGATGTTCTTCTTAACACCAACCACATTATACAGTGTACTAGGAGCATAGTATCTACAGCCAGATGTTCTTCTTAACACCAACCACATTATACAGTGTACTAGGAGAATAGTTTCTATGGCAGAATGCCCTTCTTAACACCAACCACATTATACAGTGTACTAGGATAAAAGTTTCTATGGCAGGATGCCCTTCTTAACACCAACCACATTATACAGTGTACTAGGATAAAAGTTTCTATGGCAGAATCCCCTTCCTAACACCAACCACATTATACAGTGTACTAGGATAAAAGTTTCTATGGCAGAATCCCCTTCCTAACACCAACCACATTATACAGTGTACTAGGAGAATAGTTTCTATGGCAGGATGCCCTTCTTAACACCAACCACATTATACAGTGTACTAGGATAAAAGTTTCTATGGCAGGATGCCCTTCTTAACACCAACCACATTATACAGTGTACTAGGATAAAAGTTTCTATGGCAGGATGCCCTTCTTAACACCAACCACTTTATACAATGTACTAGGATAACAGTTTCTATGGCAGAATCCCCTTCTTAACACCAACCACATTATACAGTGTACTAGGAGAATAGTTTCTATGGCAGGATGCCCTTCTTAACACCAACCACATTATACAGTGTACTAGGAGAATAGTTTCTATGGCAGGATGCCCTTCTTAACACCAACCACATTATACAGTGTACTAGGATAATAGTTTCTATGGCAGGATGCCCTTCCTAACACCAACCACATTATACAGTGTACTAGGAGAATAGTTTCTATGGCAGGATGCCCTTCTTAACACCAACCACATTATACAGTGTACTAGGATAAAAGTTTCTATGGCAGGATGCCCTTCTTAACACCAACCACATTATACAGTGTACTAGGAGAATAGTTTCTGTGGCAGAATGCCCTTCTTAACACCAACCACATTATACAGTGTACTAGGATAATAGTTTCTATGGCAGGATGCCCTTCTTAACACCAACCACTTTATACAGTGTACTAGGATAATAGTTTCTATGGCAGGATGCCCTTCTTAACACCAACCACATTATACAGTGTACTAGGATAATAGTTTCTATGGCAGGATGCCCTTCTTAACACCAACCACATTATACAGTGTACTAGGATAAAAGTTTCTATGGCAGGATGCCCTTCTTAACACCAACCACATTATACAGTGTACTAGGAGAATAGTTTCTATGGCAGGATGCCCTTCTTAACACCAACCACTTTATACAGTGTACTAGGATAATAGTTTCTATGGCACAATGCCCTTCCTAACACCAACCACATTATACAGCATACTGGGACCATGGTTTCTATGGCTGGATGCCCTTCTTAACACTAACTACTTTACAGAGTGTACTGGGAGCATGGTTTCTAAGACTGGATACCATTCCTAATACCAACCACTTTACTGAGTGTCTTGGGAGCCTTTTTACCGTGTCTCCTATCTTTCTAGGCTGGATACCATTCCTAACACCAAAGACATTACAGAGTGTACTGGGAGCATGCTTTCTATGACAGGATATCATTCTTAACACCAACCACTTTACAGTATGTATTATATATATTATTTCTACACACACAGACACATATTTATATAATAATATTTGCTATTTCTGCTCAGTTAGTCTGTCACCCAGTATCGTCATGGTACTGTTTCAAAGCTGTTTTTTTACTAGTAAAGAGTACGTACATGGGGGGTAACACACTGTTGCTTCTTTTCACAAGTGTGTGTATATATGTGTGTATGTATATATAAGACGATCGACTTTCGTCAAATCGGACCAAGGAAACAATGTTTCCGTTGGTCTTTCCAATTGCTAATACTCTCTATCGGTTGCAACTCCAGGTAGAAGGAGCAACATGAAATAAAGTGTCTTGCTCAAGGACATAACGCATCGCCTGGTCCGTGAATCAAACTCTCAACCTCACAATTGCGAATCCAATTCTTTAACCACTCAGCCACACGCCTTCACTATATATATATATATGTATGTATGTATGTATGTATGTATGTATGTATGTATGTATGTATGTATGTATGTATGTAATGTCAGGTCACCAGTTGGTGCTACTGGTAACATGTATTCCAGTATCACCTGTCCCATGGTCGGGTCGTTGGCGACTAAACTGGCAACCCCACCAAGGTTTCTTGGTGAGGAGGGTGACTTTGGACATCCTGCAGGACTAAAAACAAAACCTGTCAAAGGGCAAAGGAGCTCTTAAGAGTCGATGGCCATCCAAAATCACCAGGAGAGATGACCCCTTAGCCTTTGTCAAGACAGAATTCTAGGAGAAGGAAAACTCTGATATAATACCTGCAACCCTGATGGTATCCAATGATGTTAACTTGTTCTTCTTTTTGGTAAATATCATCTTGGTTAAGAGAGTGGGACTGGCTTTGTGCAGTGCCTTTGCTCACTATAAAAGCTTCACGGCACAGGCATTGCTTTATATCTGGAGATCTCTCTGCACTTGTCGTCACATGGTAACATGGGCCCAGCACTATGTGTCAATAATTGTCACAAGTGTAGTGTTTGTACCAGAGTTTTCAAATCGCTGGCTGGACTAAAAAGTCACACTCGTTCAGCGCATCGGTAGGGGTTCTCCTACATGGATATAAAGTAGTGGCCGTACTCGAAAACGAGTTGGCAGCCACCACCATGTATGTATGTATGTATGTATGTATATATATATATAAATATATATATATATATATATATATATATATATATATATATATATATATATATTAGAAAAGGGAAGTATGGTTCTATACAAAACAGTGGATATAGAGAAAAGGTGAAGTTGGAAATAGCATGGAAGATATATTTTAGGGTTTGTTTTTCTTTTTTTTTTATCCTTTCTTTGATTCGTCAAAGTGACATTATTGAAAAGATGTCATTTTTTCAATAATGTCACTTTGATGAATACAAGAATTCATCATTTTACGTCTGCTTTTCCCTGCTTGCAAGGGTGGGACAAGGATAAAAGAAAAGAAAAACAGACACTAAAATATATTTTCCATGCTATTTCCAACTTCACCTTTTCTATATATATATATATATATATATATATACGATATATTAACAAATGGAAACTATATTTATAAAACCATATTTATTTCATTATACATATTTCAAGGACACCAAGTTAAATTATGGTGTACTTTCATCAGATAAAATATAATATAGATCAGTTTTATAAATAAATATTGACATACCCTTAAAGAATGCGAACATTTCTGTTGGAAGCTCCCGGATAGTGGGGTTATAAATTTATTTATACTATTATGCAAATTAATGTCGGATATTTTTAAATCACAGTAGATTTAAAATAAGCCGTTGGGGTTTGGAGAGAGGGAAAGAGAAAAAAGAAAAAAGAAAAAAGAAAAAAGAAAAAAAAAAAGAAAAAAGAAAGAAAGAAAAAAGCAGCTTTAACAGGAAAATAAGAAAACGAGAAAAAAAGAAAGAGAGAAAGAGAAGGAGAAAGCGAAAGAGAAAGAGAAAGCCCTAAGTGATAGGTTGTTGTATTAGCATAACTTTTAAGATGAAGTGAAAAAATAAATATTTTTGGATGAGTAAAGTAAATAAGTAAATAAGCATGAATGGAAAATGAATTTTAACCAGTGTTTAAATATGATTAAATGTTTAGTTTATCAATTAAATTATCCATCAAATTATTGAGATCTATACATTAAAAGTTGAGACCTATATATTATTAAAAAATCTATATATTATTAAAACCCATATATTATTAAAAGAATATATTCATATATATACGTACGCACACATACATACACATACATATAAATATATATATATATATATATACCTACACATACCATACATATAGATAAAGGATTTTTTATGTATAAGATATAGGAATTTTCTTAAACTTATATATTTTTCTGAGAAACCAGAGAAAAAACCCGGAGAAAAACATTTCTATGTAATAGCAAAACAGCGTGAAGGAAATTAAGTTATTTATCTATATTAAATGTTATAAATGTCAAGATAACAAAGGAAATTTAAGATTACAGAAATCTTATGTTATAATACAAATCTTATATTATAAATTTTATATTTAGTAAATCCACCTGTTATGTAGTTGTGACTGTTATTATATAAGTTTGTTTATCACAAACCTTAAGGAAACCCTTATAATCTAGTGCATTTGAATGTATGCATACATATATATATATACACACAACTCGCACATATATACACATAGACATAGATACACATACAGGTAGATGTGCATCATATATATATAGAGAGAGAGAGAAATGTACAGTACATAGTATAATTGAAGTACATAATATATAAAAAAATAAGATAAAAATGAATTATATTACGATTTGGAAATATATTCTTACAATTATAAGCAATATAACTTAAAAGCAATATAATTTTAAAAAATTACAGAATATCTTAAGATATAATTTTAAAATAAGAATATGTATAAAATTTAAATTTTTTATACAATATTTAACTCTCAGTATGTTTAACTTAATTTTATAACTATATGGGAAATTTTCAAAGAAAAAGAAAGAGAAACTTTAAAGAGAAACTTTAAAGAGAAACTTTCAAAAATAGGAGAAACCTTTCAAAGAAAATATTTTCTCCTTTTAAGAGCTTTCGGTATGTTTATCTAGAAAAATTTACGAGGAAAAAATTTTTATATTTGAGAGTTTAAACAGTCAAATGAAGGAATCTAATGATTTATCGATAGGTTCAATATATTAATAGAATTAATTATAAATTACATTTTAAATTTATATTTAAACGTTGAGTTCAATCTATGTCTGCAGCAACTGAATAGATTGCTTCTTACATTTAGGGAATTTTTGCTTTTTAATATAAAGAATATTTCCTCTATACAAAGATCACAATTTTCTGAAGAGGAATTAAAAGGAGTAGTTTTTGAAATAATATTCCAAAGTAACGAATATTTAACGTTCTTTAATTTGAGGTCCCATAATAAGCTAGATAGAGAAGTTGAAGATTTTTTGTTTAAATGCGTAAAAGAGCTTTTATGGTTATTAAAACGAGATTTAAAATCTGTGGAAGTAGATCCTACATAATTAAATGAATCTACTGTGATTTAAAAATATCCGACACTAATTTGCATAATAGTATAAATAAATTTATAACCCCACTATCCGGGAGCTTCCAATAGAAATGGTCGCATTCTTTAAGGGTATGTCAATATTTATTTATAAAACTGATCTATATTATATGTTATCTGATGAAAGCGCACCATAATTTAACTTGGTATCCTTGAAATATGTATAATGAAATAAATATGGTTTTATAAATATAGTTTCCATTTAATATATCGTATTTTTACTCCAATAATTTGTTGAGTGCTTTATATCAGTTATAAAAATATTTGCTTGTTGTGTCCCAACAATTTAAATAGAACTTCTACATTTATATATATATATATATATATATATATATTTTACTTGGAATACCCTTATTTTCTGTATCCTTTGTGATCCTGTCTCTATTTTTGTACTCCTGAAGAAGGGCTAAAGTCCAACATGTCAAACTTTCTTTCCTCTTTTCCATATAAAGCATGAAACTACTAAGACTTTTGTACCTCTGTTTGTCGTTTGCTTCAACTATATATATATATATATATAATAATGAAATGACAGGAGGCTGAATTTGTGTAAATCCTTGAAAGGTTTATTATACTATGATCATTTCAATGACCGGGTTCCGTATGAATCCGGTGATATCATCAGGTATTCGAAATATAATACGTGAATGTAATAGATAAAATCCATGGGGCTGAAAATCGAGGACCTGAGGGCGACTGCTATCTTGCACCCTCTACCTTAGCCGGTTGCCCTCGAGTATATTGTATATATACTCGAGTATATAGTATAATAAACCTTTCAAGGATTTACACAAATCCAGCCTCCTGTCATTTCATTATAATATTTAACTCCGTAATAGAACCACCAACTACAAAAACAAAGACGGTTGAACTGCCTTACGTTGAGTACTCTCTATATTATTACATTACGATTGACCATACGGAATAGACCAGCTCTATACAGTGGTGAACCTCAAACCTGAGGCCGAAACAAATGAGATCGTGTAGGTGTCACGACAAAAAAACACACAGTCCACGCTGTAATGTGGCCGTGTAGGCAACACGGTAAAAACCTCCCAGACCCACACTGTAAATGTGGTTGGTGTTAGGAAGGGCATCCAACTGTAGAAAACCTGCCAGACAGTCCTATGCGAGCAAGACAATCACTCTTGCCTCAAGTGGGACTACCCCCGTCCAAACCCATGCAAGCGTGGAACACGGACGTTAAACGTTGATGATGATGATATATATATATATATATATATATATATGTATGTATATATGTATACACACATATATCATCATCATCATCATATATATCATATATACATATATAATATATATATATATGCATATATATATCATCATTTCATCATCATCATTTCATTTTACGTCTGCTTTTCCCTGCTTGCAAGGGTGGGACGGGAACTGATTTTGGCTTGATTTCTACAGCTGGATGCCCTTCCTAACACCAACCTCATTTACAGTGAGTGCTGGGTGCTTTTTTGCCGTGGCACCTCCACGACCACTTTGCAGTGGAATGATAGGGACCCCAGTCCCTATCATCTCATTTCTACAGCTGAGTAAACTGAAGCAATGTGAAATAAAGTGTCTTGCTCAAGGAAACAACACATCACCCGGTCTGAGAATTGAACTCACAACCTTTCGATTGCAAGTCCAATGCTCTAACCTCTAAGCCATGTGCCACCAAGCCATGTGCCTCCATCTATATATATATATATATATACGTAGGTCCCGGGTTGAGTCGGGGGTAACCACAGTAAGTAAGGTACTCAATACATGGCAGAGTAAAATTTTTTTATTTTATAGAAGGAGCTCCTTCTATAAAATATATATATATATATATGTATATATATATATATATATATACACACACACATATATACATACATATATAAATATATATGTGTATAAGTGTGTGTGAGTGTGTATACACATGAGCATGTATGTGTGTAAAGTGGGTGTGAGCATATGCAAACACACACACACATCCACACACACACACCTCCACACACACACATCCACACACCTCCACACACACACACACATCCACACACGCGCACACATCTTCACACACATCCACACACCTCCACACACACATCCACACATGTGCACACATCTTCACACACACACACGACACACATCCACACACAACCACACACATCTACACACACATCCACACACATGTGCACACATCTTCACACACACACACGACACACATCCACACACAACCACACACATCTACACACACATCCACACATCCACACACACACACGACACACAACACACACACAACCACACACACACACACAACCACACACATCCATACATACAACACACAACCACACACATCCACACACACATCCACATGCACATACACACACAAACACACACACCCACACCCACACACCCACACCTACACATCCACACACACACATCCTCACACACACACCCACACACACCCACACATCCACACACACACATCCACACACATCCACACACATTGTATGCTGCATCCATCCAAGTTGGTTTTCTTTCACTGTTTTCTGAGGAACAATAACATATTATGTTTCCTGAGACTTCTAGAACAATAGACTGTGTAAATTATTTCAACATGTATGGCAGGCTGTAGGCATCTCTTTTCAACATGTATGGGAGGCTGTAGGCATCTCTTTTCATTCTGTGATATCATGTTTTTACTTTGCTTCTCTCTCTCTCTCTGTATATATATATATATATATATATATATATATATATATATATCTCCTTATGTTTCTCTCTCACTCAATCTCTTTCTCTCTCCCCCCCCCCCCTCTCTCTCTCCCCCCTCTCTCTCTCTGTTTTTATATATATATATATCCTTATGTTTCTCTCTCTCTCTCTCTCTCTCTCTCTCTCTCTCTCTCTCTCTCTCTCTCTCTCTCTCTCTCTCTCTCTCTCTCTCTCTCTCTCTCTCTCTCTCTCTCTCTCTCTCTATATATATATATATATCTCATGTTTCTCTCTCTCTCACTCAATCTCTCTCCTTCTCTGTGTGTTGTCTCTCAGAATATTGAACCATCTGTCAAAAGAAAAGAATATCTCCTCACCCAGGTTACCCACACTTACCCATTAATGCCCTTCACTTACTCCACCTTCACACCATCCCACACCACCGACCATCCCACACCACCCACCATCATACCATCAACCACCCTATATAGAGAGAGATATTATATATATATATATATATTATATACATGATATTATATCATCATCATCATCATCATCATCGTTTAACATCCATCTTCCACACTAGCATGGGTTAGACAGGTTTGTTCCACTTAAGGCGAGATTGGTCGGGTAACCATGTCTCGCTCGTACAGAACTCTTTCTGGCAGGTTTTCTATGGCTGGATGCCCTTCCTAACACCAACCACATTTACAGTGTGGACTGGGAGCCTTTTTACCATGTCTCCTACACGACCACTCTACAATGTGGACTGGGTGTTCTGTGATACCAACATAACTTTACAGAGAAAGGGTGGTGTGGGAGGATGGAGTTGGGGTGTGGGTTAATATATATATAATGATTAAGGTGGAGGCACATGGCTTAGTGGTTAGAGCATTGGCCTTGCAATCGAAAGGTTATGAGTTCAATTCTCAGACCGGGTGATGTGTTGTTTCCTTGAGCAAGACACTTTATTTCACATTGCTCCAGTTTACTCAGCTGTAGAAATGAGATGATAGGGACTGGGGTCCCTATCATTCCACTGCAAAGTGGTCGTGGAGGTGCCACGGCAAAAAAGCACCCAGCACTCACTGTAAATGAGGTTGGTGTTAGGAAGGGCATCCAGCTGTAGAAATCAAGCCAGAATCAGTTCCTGTCCCACCCTTGCAAGCAGGGAAAAGCAGACGTAAAATGAAATGATGAAAATGAAGATGAAATGATTAAGGCTTGATTTTATTGTCTGAATTCTATATTGAGCTGTTTTTAGAGACAAGACATATGTTTGATTTTGTATCATTCATGACATCCTTTACTTTGAATGTAATATAATAATAATAATAATAATAATTGTTTTTACTCAGATCATAAAGGGAGGTAACTCTATGCTTCATACCGATACTGCCCTTTATAATATTTGTTTCTACTTTAGGCACAAGGCCAGCAATTACCCAGTTCATTACTGGTACTTTATTTTATCGACCTCGTAAGGATGAAAGGCAAAGTCAACCTCGGCGGGATTTAAACTCAGATCGTAAAGGGACGTAACTATGCTGGAGAGCATGGCGTCCGACCCTCTACCGACTCTGCCAATCCACTGCCCTTTATAATAATAATTATATATCTGCCACGCGACTTAATAGAAATCTATAAATATATATATTTAGAATAAGTAATTTTCAAATGCTAAAACGGATAATGGTACTTGAAGAAGTTATTATAGCTCAAAATATTAGATTTACTACAGTAAACTACTTGACTGTCAACTACGCGTTTCTTATATGCTTTATCAATTCTGATGAATCCAATTATTGGATTATATAATTGATTAACTAATAATTAAATATATATCCAGTGAGATGAAAGAAACATGCATTAATTAAAATATGATATAATTAACAGTATTTGGTGTTAATTTTAAGGTATATATGTGTATATATATATATATATATAGTGAAGGCATGTGGCTGAGTGGTTAGATAATTGGATTCACAATCATGAGGTTGTCAGCTCAATTCCCAGGCCAGACGATGTGTTATGTCCTTGAGCAAGGCACTTTATTTCACATTGCTCCTTCTACCTGGAGTTGCGACCGATAGATAGTATTAGCAATTGGAAAGACCAATGGAAACATTGTTTCCTCGGTCCAATTTGGCGAGCTCCACCCCACTTGTTAAGTGAATCAAGTCTGGGATCTTGTTGATCGACTGTCAATATATATATTCATATATATATATATAGTAATAATAATAAATTTGATATATATATATGGAGGCACATGGCTTAGTGGTTAGAGCATTGGCCTTGCAATCAAAAGGTTGTGAGTTCAATTCTCAGACCGGGTGATGTGTTGTTTCCTTGAGCAAGACACTTTATTTCACATTGCTCCAGTTTACTCAGCTGTAGAAATGAGATGATAGGGACTGGGGTCCCTATCATTCCACTGCAAAGTGGTCGTGGAGGTGCCACGGCAAAAAAGCACGCAGCACTCACTGTAAATGAGGTTGGTGTTAGGAAGGGCATCCAGCTGTAGAAATCAAGCCAAAATCAGTTCCCGTCCCACCCTTGCAAGCAGGGAAAAAGCGGACGTAAAATGAAATGATGATGATGATGATGATGATATATTCATATATATATATAGTGAAAAAAAAAAAATATATATATATAGATATACATATTTTCTCACTTTAACACATTTATTTATAATTCACACATTATATTATAAATACTTCCAAAATATATAATTAAATAATAAAATAAATAAAAATAAATATAATTATTTCATTCTTTCTACACCCTCACAAACATATTCAGGACAATTATATACGTACATTCCTATAAATATTCTTTTAATAACTTTAATATATTTTTTCTTAAAATCTTTCCTTAAATTTTCTTCCCTCCTAATAATAACCTCTATTTCCTTTTCTTATAAAAAAAAATAATCCTAATAATTATTTAAATTTACCTAGCGTCTAAACGTAACGATCTTTTTCAGTTTTAACGTTACCCTCATTAGCATATTCATCTTATGATTTGAAGTTCTTCTTCACTATTCAAATAGAACTCACAACATTGAGTTCTTATCTGAATATGTCACTACCTGTAAACCAACTTTTGTATTTTATCTGATGAGAACGTACTAAAGTTTTGGTACCCTTGAAATATATATAATAAAATAAATATGGTTTTATGAAGATAGTTTCCATTTATTAATATTATTGAATATAAGTATGTATACGTACATACATATATGTATACAGACGTACAGTAGTATGTATATATATACATACATGCGCACATATATATATGTATGTATGGGTTTACCGAACGTTTATGATAATGCTCGGTTTGTTTGTAAACAAACAGCCCGAATTATTAACTGTACAGTGTTTGGGCAACCATTGTTACCATTTTGTTCAACACTGACAAAGGAATGATGAACTAGTTTCTAGCTTATTATATTATTGATATATATATATATATGATATATATATATTATTATATTATAGATTTTTATATAGATAGATATATATATATCTGAATTCATAGAAAAATGAGAAAACTCAAGTTGTTGATGAGATTTGACTGTGTGGAGTGTGAGTGTGATGTGTGTGGAGTGTGATGGAGTTAGGAAGCTGAGTCACTCTTACTTGTTCCATTTGACTGCAACATAAGAAAGAGGGGGAGGGAGAAAGAGAGGGAGATGATTAGTGAACCAACAGACTTCAGACAAGAGAGAGAGAGAGAGACAACAAACACCAGTTTATTGTTATTAATCATATGACATGTGACACCAGCTTGGTAGTGACAACAATGACAACAACAACAGTAACAACAACTAAAAAACAACAAGAACAAAGTAGAGGCTGTGTTGTTCATAAAAAATATAACAAAAGGGTTAAAGTGTTTATATTTCGTTACAAACCTTCCTTCTATCATAATTTTATATAAGAACCTTTGTTAAGTTATGTTCCAAACACCAGATCAATACTAAGAGAGTTAGTTATATTAGTATAATATGGTCCCTATAACTACTTATGGAGTGGTAGTGGTGCCATAGTGACATACCGTGTTTCTTGGACATTTTAAAACTTGTCAGAGCTCATCTCCTCTCCTCAGATTTGAACACAACAGATTTCTGTGGTAACATTGTGAGTTTGGTGTGGCTGACTGGCCTGTCCCTCCTCATAGCAGTGCCATCGAGTACTGAGTCCCAAAACTATGGTTATGTTGTGAGATGGGTTAGACTTCTTGTATTGGTGCCATCCAGTACTGAGTCCCAAAACTATGGTTATGTTGTGAGATGGGTTAGACTTCTTGTATTGGTGCCATCCAGTACTGAGTCCCAAAACTATGGTTATGTTGTGAGATGGGTTAGACTCCTTGTATCGGTGCCATCCAGTACTGAGTCCCAAAACTATGGTTATGTTGTGAGATGGGTTATACTCCTTGTATCGGTGCCATCCTGTACTGAGTCCCAAAGCTATGGTTATGTTGTGAGATGGGTTAGACTTCTTGTATTGGTGCCATCCAGTACTGAGTCCCAAAACTATGGTTATGTTGTGAGATGGGTTATACTCCTTGTATCGGTGCCATCCTGTACTGAGTCCCAAAGCTATGGTTATGTTGTGAGATGGGTTAGACTTCTTGTATCGGTGCCATCCAGTACTGAGTCCCAAAACTATGGCTATGTTGTGAGATGGGTTAGACTTCTTGTATTGGTGCCATCCAGTACTGAGTCCCAAAACTATGGTTATGTTGTGAGATGGGTTATACTCCTTGTATCGGTGCCATCCTGTACTGAGTCCCAAAACTATGGTTCTGTTGTGAGATGGGTTAGACTTCTTGTATCGGTGCCATCCTGTACTGAGTCCCAAAACTATGGCTATGTTGTGAGATGGGTTAGACTCCTTGTATTGGTGCCATCCAGTACTGAGTCCCAAAACTATGGTTATGTTGTGAGATGGGTTAGACTTCTTGTATCGGTGCCATCCTGTACTGAGTCCCAAAACTATGGTTATGTTGTGAGATGGGTTAGACTTCTTGTATCGGTGCCATCCAGTACTGAGTCCCAAAACTATGGCTATGTTGTGAGATGGGTTAGACTCCTTGTATTGGTGCCATCCAGTACTGAGTCCCAAAACTATGGTTATGTTGTGAGATGGGTTAGACTTCTTGTATCGGTGCCATCCAGTACTGAGTCCCAAAACTATGGCTATGTTGTGAGATGGGTTAGACTTCTTGTATTGGTGCCATCCAGTACTGAGTCCCAAAACTATGGTTATGTTGTGAGATGGGTTAGACTTCTTGTATCGGTGCCATCCAGTACTGAGTCCCAAAACTATGGCTATGTTGTGAGATGGGTTAGACTTCTTGTATCGGTGCCATCCAGTACTGAGTCCCAAAACTATGGCTATGTTGTGAGATGGGTTAGACTTCTTGTATCGGTGCCATCCTGTACTGAGTCCCAAAACTATGGTTATGTTGTGAGATGGGTTAGACTTCTTGTATCGGTGCCATCCAGTACTGAGTCCCAAAACTATGGTTATGTTGTGAGATGGGTTAGACTTCTTGTATCGGTGCCATCCAGTACTGAGTCCCAAAACTATGGCTATGTTGTGAGATGGGTTAGACTTCTTGTATTGGTGCCATCCAGTACTGAGTCCCAAAACTATGGTTATGTTGTGAGATGGGTTAGACTTCTTGTATTGGTGCCATCCAGTACTGAGTCCCAAAACTATGGCTATGCTGTGAGATGGGTTAGACTTCTTGTATCGGTGCCATCCAGTACTGAGTCCCAAAACTATGGCTATGCTGTGAGATGGGTTAGACTTCTTGTATCGGTGCCATCCAGTACTGAGTCCCAAAACTATGGCTATGCTGTGAGATGGGTTAGACTTCTTGTATCGGTGCCATCCAGTACTGAGTCCCAAAACTATGGCTATGCTGTGAGATGGGTTAGACTTCTTGTATCGGTGCCATCCAGTACTGAGTCCCAAAACTATGGTTATGTTGTGAGATGGGTTAGACTCCTTGTATCGGTGCCATCCAGTACTGAGTCCCAAAACTATGGTTATGTTGTGAGATGGGTTAGACTCCTTGTATCGGTGCCATCCAGTACTGAGTCCCAAAACTATGGCTATGCTGTGAGATGGGTTAGACTTCTTGTATCAGTGCCATCCAGTACTGAGTCCCAAAACTATGGCTATGCTGTGAGATGGGTTAGACTTCTTGTATCAGTGCCATCCAGTACTGAGTCCCAAAACTATGGCTATGCTGTGAGATGGGTTAGACTTCTTGTATCGGTGCCATCCAGTACTGAGTCCCAAAACTATGGCTATGCTGTGAGATGGGTTAGACTTCTTGTATTGGTGCCATCCAGTACTGAGTCCCAAAACTATGGCTATGCTGTGAGATGGGTTAGACTTCTTGTATTGGTGCCATCCAGTACTGAGTCCCAAAACTATGGCTATGCTGTGAGATGGGTTAGACTTCTTGTATCGGTGCCATCCAGTACTGAGTCCCAAAACTATGGCTATGCTGTGAGATGGGTTAGACTTCTTGTATCAGTGCCATCCAGTACTGAGTCCCAAAACTATGGCTATGCTGTGAGATGGGTTAGACTTCTTGTATTGGTGCCATCCAGTACTGAGTCCCAAAACTATGGCTATGCTGTGAGATGGGTTAGACTTCTTGTATCGGTGCCATCCAGTACTGAGTCCCAAAACTATGGCTATGCTGTGAGATGGGTTAGACTTCTTGTATCGGTGCCATCCAGTACTGAGTCCCAAAACTATGGCTATGCTGTGAGATGGGTTAGACTTCTTGTATTGGTGCCATCCAGTACTGAGTCCCAAAACTATGGC
This sequence comes from Eledone cirrhosa, assembly GCA_964016885.1. Classification (NCBI taxonomy): domain Eukaryota; kingdom Metazoa; phylum Mollusca; class Cephalopoda; order Octopoda; family Eledonidae; genus Eledone; species Eledone cirrhosa. The sequence goes on from OZ024762.1 coordinate 15,772,515, forward strand.
TATGCTGTGAGATGGGTTAGACTTCTTGTATTGGTGCCATCCAGTACTGAGTCCCAAAACTATGGCTATGCTGTGAGATGGGTTAGACTTCTTGTATCGGTGCCATCCAGTACTGAGTCCCAAAACTATGGCTATGCTGTGAGATGGGTTAGACTTCTTGTATCGGTGCCATCCAGTACTGAGTCCCAAAACTATGGCTATGCTGTGAGATGGGTTAGACTTCTTGTATCGGTGCCATCCAGTACTGAGTCCCAAAACTATGGCTATGCTGTGAGATGGGTTAGACTTCTTGTATCGGTGCCATCCAGTACTGAGTCCCAAAACTATGGCTATGCTGTGAGATGGGTTAGACTTCTTGTATCGGTGCCATCCTGTACTGAGTCCCAAAACTATGGCTATGTTGTGAGATGGGTTAGACTTCTTGTATCGGTGCCATCCTGTACTGAGTCCCAAAACTATGGCTATGTTGTGAGATGGGTTAGACTTCTTGTATCGGTGCCATCCTGTACTGAGTCCCAAAACTATGGCTATGTTGTGAGATGGGTTAGACTTCTTGTATCGGTGCCATCCAGTACTGAGTCCCAAAACTATGGTTATGTTGTGAGATGGGTTAGACTTCTTGTATTGGTGCCATCCTGTAGTGAGTCCCAAAACTATGGTTATGTTGTGAGATGGGTTAGACTTCTTGTATTGGTGCCATCCAGTACTGAGTCCCAAAACTATGGTTATGTTGTGAGATGGGTTAGACTTCTTGTATTGGTGCCATCCAGTACTGAGTCCCAAAACTATGGTTATGTTGTGAGATGGGTTAGACTTCTTGTATTGGTGCCATCCAGTACTGAGTCCCAAAACTATGGTTATGTTGTGAGATGGGTTAGACTTCTTGTATTGGTGCCATCCAGTACTGAGTCCTAAAACTATGGTTATGTTGTGAGATGGGTTAGACTTCTTGTATCGGTGCCATCCAGTACTGAGTCCCAAAACTATGGTTCCATTGTGAGATGGGTTTGGCATGACCAAATTTACAGTCCTCGCCCGAGCATGGTGTGACGTGGTCAACTCTGGGCAGACTTGCCTCCCAGCGTGGACGACCCGTCTAACCCATGCAAACATAGAAAAATGGACGCTAAACGGTGGTGGTGATGATGATGAAGGATAGAAAGTGAGGGAATGGAAGTAAGAAAAAGATATAGAGGAAGAGTCGACCTCAGTACTTGACTGGTACTTTGTTGTTTTACCGAGCTCAAAAGGATGAAAGGCAAAGTTAACCTCGATGGGGTTTGAACGAGAGAGGGCAGAGAGCTGGAACAAATACTGCGAAGCATTCTACCTGACTTTCTAATAACTCGGACAATTCACTGAATTAGAAAATCTCTCAAAATTATTTGAAATTATTAGGAAAATTTTCACAGAGTGTTTTATTTGAAATATACTAAGGAATATAAGTATGTACACGTACATACATATATGTATACAGACGTACAGTAGTATGTATATATATATACATACATGCACACATATATATATGTACGTATGAATTCACCAGTGAATCCATACGTATGAATTCACCGGTGAATCCATACGTACATATATATATGTGTGCATGTATGTATATATATATCATCACATCATCACTCGTCGACTACTGTCGAGATGATGGATCTCACTCTCATGCCCCAGAATTCCCTGTCCCCCATCACTGCCCCCAGGTCCTGTCTACTGATTCCCGTATCCCTAGAGATAACGTCAGGGAATGACAGCTTCCTACTCCTACGTGTACATACATATATTTAAGTAACAGCCGTACTAAGAGTGGGAAATGAAATTTCGTTTCATTTTTTCCGTTTATACTAAGGAATGTTGTGAACAAAATGAAATGATGACTTCCATGATTGAATCGGTAGAGCGTCGGACACCCTGTGTCTTAGCATATAGGGCGGTGGAGGGCCAGAATCGGTAGAGTGTCGGACACCATGTGTCTTAGCATATAGGGCGGTGGAGGGCCAGAATCGGTAGAGTGTCGGACACCATGTGTCTTAGCATATAGGGCGGTGGAGGGGCAGAATCGGTAGAGTGTCGGACACCATGTGTCTTAGCATATAGGGCGGTGGAGGGCCAGAATCGGTAGAGTGTCGGACACCATGTGTCTTAGCATATAGGGCGGTGGAGGGGCAGAATCGGTAGAGCGTTGGTGACCATGTGTCTTAGCATATAGGGCGGTGGAGGGCCAGAATCGGTAGAGTGTCGGACACCCTGTGTCTTAGCATATAGGGCGGTGGAGGGCCAGAATCGGTAGAGCGTCGGTGACCATGTGTCTTAGCATATAGGGCGGTTGAGGGCCAGAATCGGTAGAGCGTCGGTGACCATGTGTCTTAGCATATAGGGCGGTGGAGGGCCAGAATCGGTAGAGCGTCGGTGATTATGTGTCTTAGCATATAGGGCGGTGGAGGGCCAGAATCGGTAGAGCGTCGGTGACCATGTGTCTTAGCATATAGGGCGGTGGAGGGCCAGAATCGGTAGAGCGTCGGTGATTATGTGTCTTACCATATAGGGCGGTGGAGGGCCAGAATCGGTAGAGTGTCGGACACCATGTGTCTTACCATATACGGCGGTGGAGGGGCAGAATCGGTAGAGCGTCGGACAACATGCTTTTTGGCATAGAGTTGCGGCCCTTTACATTCTAAGTTCAAATCCCGCCGAGGTTAACTTTGCCTTTCATCCTTACGGGGTTCGATAAAATAAAATACCAGTTACGCACTGGGGTCAATTTAATTGCCTTTCGACTTCCCCCTCCCTCAAAATTGTTGACCTTATGCCTAAAGTAGAAACCATTATTATTATTATCGTTGTTATTAAGGGGCAATGGATTAGCAATAATCGGCAGAGCGTCGGAAAACGTGCTTTGTGGCATAGAGTGTGAGCCCTTTACGTTCTGAGTTCAAACTCCCCCCCCCCCCCCCCCCAATGTCATCTTTGCAATTTCATCCTTACAAGGTCGATATAACAAAGTACCAGTAATGCACTGGAGGGGGGGTTGATTTAACCCCCCTCCCCCTCCTCCCCTTCCATTTGTGACATAGAGTGTGAGCCCTTTACGTTCTGAGTTCAAACCCCCCCCCCCCCCGCGCCAATGTCATCTTTGCCTTTTCATCCTTACAAGGTCGATATAACAAAGTACCAGTAATGCACTGGGGGTGGGGGTGGGGGTTGATTTAACCCCCCCCCCTCTCCCCCTTCCAATATTGCTGGCCTTGTGCCTCAACCAGAAACCATTTTTATGACTCATCTTAACCTATTACACATCTGTGATGACGGCAGCTCATAAAATTTATGACTCTTGCAATGATTAATGTACATGGATTTTTAATTTTTCTAATTTTTAACTCTCCTCCTCCTCCTCCCCTTCCTGCTGCTGCTGCTGCTGCTGCTGCTACTACTGCTGCTGCTACTACTATTACTACTACTACTATTATTGATACTACTACTGCTACTACTATTGTACTAGTGCTACTACTACTACTACTACTACTACTATTAATACTACTGCTACTACTACTACTACTACTACTACTACTACTACTACTGATACTATTACTACTACTACTATTATTGATACTACTACTGCTACTACTACTACTACTACTGATACTATTGCTACTACTACTGCTACTACTATTACTACTACTACTGCTGCTGTTACTACATCTTCAGTCTTGTTTCTTCTTCTTCTTCTTCCCCTCCTCCTCCTTCTCATCCCACCCACTCCCCCACCAGCCCCATTTCACTTCTCCACCCCTACACTTCCCACCCCCACCTCTCTATATATTTAATCAGTTACATAGCCTCCCTCTCCACCACCATCTCCACCCAGCCTGAGAGACTAGCAAGACCTCACATATCAACCCTTAATGGTGGAGGTGGTGGTGGTATAGTGGTGGTGGTGGTGGTGGTGGCAGTAGTGTTGGTGGTAGTGGTGGTGGTGGCGGTGGTATGGTGGTGGGGTGGTGGTATGGTGGTGGTATGGTGGTGCTGGCAGTAGTGTTGGTTGTGGTGATGGTGGCTCATATACATACACAATAGAACACATACACACACAATCTACATACACACAACCCACACACAGCCCACACACTTACACACTACACCACACACACACACAACCCACACACAGCCCACACACTTACACACTACACCACACACACATATCGACTTCCAATTCATTTTATTTCATTTCATTTTAATTCAGACCATTTTATGCAAAAATCAAAAACAATCAGAAAAACAAACAAACAATCCTTGACTAATATAGCCCATCTTGTTGGTGTGGGGTTGTATTTCTAGATAGATAGATAGATAGATAGATAGATAGACAAATAGATATATTTCTTTATTTGCCACAGGGGCGTACAAAAATGGGACATTACAAGACGTGACGGTGGGGCTTTTACATAAAATCTTTAACAATGATGAATAACAGTAAACTGTATATAAAATAAAACAATTGAAATCCCCAATAGGGGGGAACGTTACTGCGGGGTTGTTTTACACCCCGTGGATAGAACAACCCTCAACACCAGGAACATGTTTTGTAGGTGTTCCCGTCTTCCCTCTGTTTATCTTTCTCAACCTACAGGTTTATATACAGTGAAGGCCCATTCACCAGGGCCATTTTCGTCACATTCACCCACCTTTCAGCAAATTTACTGGGGGTGTAGCACCTCCCTCTCCACTCTCACCTTCCTTCTGAAGTTGTACATAAAGAAGGGGATGAGTTGTTGTCCGGAGAGAAAGGTACTTGCCCTCAGTGTTTTTAACCTCGTCCACCATATTAACTCTTTCGCCATAGCCACCAGACAGAGGAAAACTGCCTCCCCTTCATTTTTAAAGGAAGGCGTGATCCTCACGATGGACTCGGCTGACAACTGGATGCGTCCTACACATGACAGTAGCTGTTCGACATAATTCCATAGGTCGGTCACCCCTGGGCACTGAACAATTGCGTACAGAATGGTTTCGATGTCCTGCTCGCATCTTGGACAGGTCCTTTTGGCAGGATCTCTGCCAGGGCGTCCGTGCCTGTAGATTTTGTCTCGAACTAGTAGAGCTCCTCGGTAGCGCTGCCAGGCCAGAGACCTCTGGAAGTTATCCATAGGGCCTGGACGGAAAGTCCTCCCGAACAGACTGGTCAGTTCGTCCTCCTCGATGCCTAGAGTTTCCCCAAGAACATCGTCACACATCCTCCACTAATCCTCTATAGAATGTCACTGTGGAGTCTCCGCTGACTGCCGTTTCTGCTTGGTAGAGGGTTGTGAGCACCTGATGGCACTCGAGGTGCCAGGCGCCCATTTTCGGTCTTCGCTTGACCCAGGACTGCAGCTCTGTTAGTGAGACGAGTTGTGGAAAAGCTCATCTCACAGATGACACCCACACCGGTTCATCGGTCATGAACACCAGGAGATGGCGTAGCTTCAGTGCATTTGCACATCATCAGCCACGGCATGCACAGCCCTTCATTAGAAGGGTGTTGGCAGCAAATGGATCTCCTCATCAACGGAGCCTGTTTCTTCCAAAGGAACTTGAAGAGAAACGTTCCATCACCATCATCATCACCACCACCATCATCATCACCACCACCATCATCACCATCATCATCATCATCACTATTATCATCACCATCATCATCATCACCACCATAATCATCATCACCATAACCATCATCAGCATCATCATCATTAACATGACCATCACTATAGTTATCATCATCACCATCATCATCATTTCCATCACTATAATTATCATCATCATCATCATCATCATCATCTTCACAATCCAGTCAGGCTGGATTGTGAAGCGCGTCGTAATATTCACAATT
>OZ024762.1:15785886-15793386 GCA_964016885.1 Eledone cirrhosa
ATGCTGCAAAGCATGGCATCCGACCCTCTACCGATACTGCCAATCCACCACTAATAATGAAATATTGTGTACATGTCATTTACCATAGTTTCATGTGAAGGAGCATGGCTTAGTGGTTAGAGTGTTGGTCTTGCAATCATGAGGTTGTGAGTTCAATTCTCGGACCGGGTGATGTGCTGTTTCCTTGAACAAGACACTTTATTTCACATTGCTCCAGTTTACTCAGCTGTAGAAATGAGATGATAGGGACTGGGGTCCCTATCATTCCACTGCAAAGTGGTCGTGGAGGTGTCACGGCGAAAAAACACCCAGCACTCACTGTAAATGAGGTTGGTGTTAGGAAGGGCATCCAGCTGTAGAAATCAAGCCAGAATCAGTTCCTGTATGAGCAAGACAAGCAAGGTCAGCTGACCGGACACTGCCCACAACAGGACAACCCGTCTAACCCATGCTAGCGTGGAAGAATGGACGTAAAACGATGATGATGATGATATATATATAGTGTGTAGTGTAGAAATGTGTTGTGACGTCACTGGTGTCAAGCAGTACCGAACATTGCCTTTCCCTTGGGCAACATCAGAGGCATGGAGAGGGGAGACTGGTATGTATGAGTGACTGTTGGTCTTCCACAAACAACCTTGCCCAGGCTTGAGCCTGGGAGAGGAACTTTCTAGGTACAAATCCCAGGAGGTCTTTACCCAAGTCATGCCCCGTCTGTCAAATTGACAAAAAATGTGTGGATGAACTGGACTGTACCAGTAATTTAAAGGGCCACTGTGAGATGCTGAATGATGTTGATGGTTGTGGTAGTAGTGGTGGTGGTGGTGGTGGTGATTTTGCTTGTTGTGGTGTAGGTGATGCTGGTGTTATTGGTGGTTGTAGTGGTTGTGGAGGTAGTGTTTGGTCTGGGGGTGTGGTGGTTGTGGAAGTAGTGTTTGGTCTGGGGGTGTGGTGGTTGTGGAAGTAGTGTTTGGTCTGGGGGTGTGGTGGTTGTGGAGGTAGTGTTTGGTCTGGGGCTGTGGTGGTTGTAGTGGTAGTGTTTGGTCTGGGGGTGTGGTGGTTGTAGTGGTAGTGTTTGGTCTGGGGGTGTGGTGGTTGTATTGGTTGTGCTGGTAGTTGTGGTGGTAGTAGTGATAGTTGTAGTTGTGCTGGAGGTAGTAGTGTTAGTTGTGGTGGTAGTAGTGGTGTGGTAAGAGTCAGCCATGTTGAAATATCAAGAAAGTCTAAATAAAGAACTCTTCATATATCCTACAATTTGTTCTGCTCTCGCTTAACGAAACAATTTTTCATTAAGTCACAACTTTTCTTTCTTATTTAATACCCCCCACACACACACACACACACCCCTCCACCCCCAAAAACCCTAAAAAATATTTAATTTTTTACGAGTATTTTATTTATTTATTTATTATTGGGGAGAGAGGGGGGCTTTATTTTATTTTAACTTTTTTTGTATTTTTCTACTTCACACTGCCCCCCCCCCAACTTTCTCCTTCCCCACCACCACCACCACCCTGTCCTACCACCACCCCACCACCCCACCCTAACCCCCACCACCAATCTCCCTTTTCACTGTATTCAAATATTTACATGACTGAAAAGCTCCCCCCCTGCATCCTCCCCTCTCTCTCTTGTCCATTCTCCTTCTACACACAGCCCCCCCTCCTTCTTCTCTTCTCTAACTCTTATTTGTCTCTCTCTCTTCTCTTTCCACATCTCTCTCTCTCTCTCTCTATCTCCCCATCCACTTTCCCACCATCTGCTCCTCTCTCTCTCTCTATATATATATATATATCCCTGTCTCTCTTTCTTCATCTCGATCTCTCTCGCTCTCTCTCTCTCTCTCTCCCCTCTCCCTCTCTCTATCCCCCCTCCCTATCTATCTATCTATTTCTCTGTCTCTCTATCTGCCTCTCTCTCTGTATCTATCTATCCCTCCCCTTCCCACCCTATCCCTCACTCTCTCCTCCTCCCTATCTATCTCTCCCCCTCCCTCTATATCATCTCCCCCTCCCTCCCCCTCCCCCCCCCCCTATCATCTCACCACTTCTACAGCCAGAATCCATTTTCATGAGAAATATTTGTTTTCCGTTCAACAAAACTAATAATATAATGTGGAGAGCTGAAGTGGTGGTGGTGGGGATGGCGGTGGTGGTGGTGTTGGTGGTGGGGATGGCGGTGGTGGTGGCGGTGGTGGTGGTGGTGGTGATGATAGTGGGGATGGCGGTGGTGGTGTTAGTGGTGGTGAGGAGAGAGATTTCGTTTTTAATTTTATTCTAAATTTCATCTCGTTTCTTTTTCTTGTAAAAAAAAAATAAAATAAATTATACATTTTTTTATTTTTTATTTTATTTTACTTTGTGTGTGTTTTTAGGGGGGGGGGCGTTGTTTGTTTTGTTTGGAGGAAAGACAGAAATCAGAAATTATATGTTATTCACCATTTTGTTATCTGTATGTAAATATATATGTGTATATATATGTGTCTATATATCTGTGTATATGTGTGTGTGTATATATATATATGTGTGTGTATGTGTGTATATATGTGTCTATATATCTGTGTATATGTGTGTGTGTATATATATGTGTGAATGTGAATGTGTGTGTGTATATATATATGTGTGTGTATGTGTATGCATGTGTGTATGTATATCTATGTATATATGTGTGTGTATATATGTAAGTATATATATATGTGTGTATGTGTGTATATATCTGTGTATATATATATATATATATGTATGTGTATGCATGTGTGTATGTGTGTATGCATGTGTCTATGTATATATGTGTGTGTATATATGTAAGTATATATATATATATATATATATATATGTATATGTATCATATATTGTAGATTTTATTTTTAATTTATATCCTGTCAGTAGATCCACTTCCTGTGAAGATAAGTTGTTTGGGGGTTTTGGGGGGTTGGTGGTGGGGAGAGCATCTTTTTCTCTTGCTTTCATTTACTGCTGGAAGGTCCTCTGCAGAAAACAATTTAAACAAAAAATGGTTCAGGGGCAGAACCCAACACACACACACACACACACACCTTCTGCCAATCCTAAAACTGATAGGAATTTCATTTTGTATAAAGATTTTCTAAATAATTAAAAATTTGGAAAGATTTTTGTAATATAACTAACTTTTTCATTATTATCCCTTTAGTATTTAAACTGTCCATATCTGGTCAGAATTCTCTCACCTCTTTCTGGTCAAACCAGCTGTAACCGGCCACTCATACTGATGTTAAGGGATTGTTCTCAAAATGAATAATATCAACATCTCATAGATTCGATATTATGTGAGATATAATGTGAGGTAAAGCCTTTACTGTGAAAATACAATAGTAAATATAGAGTAATGTAAATGTTATGTGAGGTAAAGCCTTTACTGTGAAAATACAATAGTATATATAGAGTAATGTAAATGTTATCTGAGATATAATGTGAGGTAAAGCCTTTACTGTGAAAATACAATAGTATATATAGAGTAATGTAAATGTTATCTGAGATATTATGTGAGGTAAAGCCTTTACTGTGAAAATACAATAGTATATATAGAGTAATGTAAATGTTATGTGGGATATTATATAAGGTAAAGTCTTTACTGTGAAAATACAATAGTATATATAGAGTAATGTAAATGTTATATGAGATATTATGTGAGGTAAAGCCTTTACTGTGAAAATACAATAGCATATATAGAGTAATGTAAATGTTATGTGAGATATTATGTGAGGTAAAGCCTTTACTGTGAAAATACAATAGTATATATAGAGTAATGTAAATGTTATGTGAGATATTATGTGAGGTAAAAGCCTTTACCATGAAAATACAATAGTATATATAGAGTAATGTAAATGCTATGTGAGATATAATGTGAGGTAAAGCCTTTACTGTGAAAATACAATAGTATATATAGAGTAATATAAATGTTATGTGAGATATTATGTGAGGTAAAGCCTTTACTGTGAAAATATAATAGTATATATAGAGTAATGTAAATGTTATGTGAGATATTATGTGAGGTAAAGCCTTTACTGTGAAAATATAATAGTAAATATAGAGTAGTGTAAATGTTACAGGGCTAAGCTGGTGTTTGGGACATAACTTAACAAAGGTTCTTCTGTAGAATTATGTTGGAAGGTTTTTAGATAAATATAAACACTTTGACCGTTTCAGTACCATATTTCTAACAAAAGACACTATCTCCTAAGATTTTCAAATAATTTTTTTAAATAATCAAGAATTTGGAAGGATTTCATAAAATAACTAAACAGTGAATTGGCAGAGTCTTTAGAAAGTCAGATAGAATGTTGTGTTTGGCCTGGTTCTCTGCCCTCTCTGAGCTCAAATCCTGCTGAGGTCATCTATCGGTGGTCGATAAAAAAAGTACCAGTTTAGTACTGGGGTCGATTCTTTCTTTGAGGTCAATTTTGCCTTTCATCCTTTTGTGGTCGATAAAAAAAGTACCAGTTTAGTACTGGGGTCGATTATTTCTTTGAGGTTAATTTTGCCTTTCATCCTTTTGTGGTCGATAAAAAAGTACCAGTTTAGTACTGGGGTCGATTATTTCTTTGAGGTTAATTTTGCCTTTCATCCTTTTGTGGTCGATAAAAAAAGTACCAGTTTAGTACTGGGGTCGATTATTTCTTTGAGGTCAATTTCGCCTTTCATCCTTTTGTGGTCGATAAAAAAAGTACCAGTTTAGTACTGGGTCGATTATTTCTTTGAGGTCAATTTTGCCTTTCATCCTTTTGTGGTTGATAAAAAAAGTACCAGTTTAGTACTGGGGTCGATTATTTCTTTGAGATTAATTTTGCCTTTCATCCTTTTGTGGTCGATAAAAAAAGTACCAGTTTAGTACTGGGGTCGATTATTTCTTTGAGGTCAATTTGCCTTCCATCCTATCAGGGTCTATAAAAAAAAAGTACCAGTTTACTACTGGGGTCACTTCTTTGTCTATATCTCTTTTTCACTTCCTCTCTTTTCCTTCTCTGGAAAAATCAGCTGTGTTGAGAGGTGGGGAGGGGAGATTGACTCTGCCAGGTTTTAAAACGACCAAGACACTGTATGTCGCTATAGTACCTCTACAACTCTCTCGGTGGTGGTGGTGTGTTGGTGGTGGTTGTGGTATGGTAATGATGGTGGTGGTGGTGGTGGCGACAGTGGTGCTGATGACGATGATGGTGATGATAATGGTAGTGCTGGTGACAGTTGGTGTTAGTGATGATGGCGATGATGGTAGTGATGATGGCGATGGTAGTGGTGACAGTGGTGGTGACAGTGGTGGATATGATGGCGATGGTGGTGGTGATGATGATGATGATGATGGTGATGATTAAAAGACAATCATTGCTCCATAATAACTTGATATGTTAGCAATTACTCCAGTAACTACGGGGGAAACAAGTCCAGACCTCGATGAGAGGAGGGAGAGCGCGAGGGGGGGGGGGGCAAACAACAACAACGACGACGACAACAACAACAATAACAACTAAACCAGTTCTTTGATAGAAGTGGGGGTGGGGGTGGAGGAGATGGAGGGGTGAAGTTGGAGGAAAAAAAATTAATTTTTCTCAATTTAACAATGAAATATATTAGATTATTGTAAATTCCAGGAAATTATTGATTTTGGCTAATTTTGAAGTTTGATCATATTATGAATTCTTCAAATTGGAGAGAGTTAAATGTTAATTAATCTAATTGCTAATTAGAAGTGGATATATTTAATATTAATTTATTTAATAGCTGATTGGAAATTCAACTAAATGACTTTTGCAGTAGTGACTATATGATTGTAACTTTTCAACATCTCTCTCTCTATACATCTCTCTATCTCTCTCTCTCTCTCTCTCTCTCTCTCTCTCTCTCTCTCTCTCTCTCTCTCTCTCTCTCTCTTTCTTTCTTTCTTTTTTCTTTCTCTCTCACTCTCTTTCTTTCTCACTTTGTTTCCTTCTCTCTTTCTTTCTCTCTCTGTCTTTCTTTTTTCTTCCATTTTCTCTCTCTTTCTCTCTCTTTATTTATATTTTTTCTTTCTTTTTCTCTCTTTCTTTTTCTCTCTTTCTTTTTCTCTCTTTCTTTTTCTCTCTTTCTTTTTCTCTCTTTCTTTTTTCTCTCTCTTTCTTTCTTTCTTTCTTTTTCTCTATTTCCACCTCTCTCTCTTTCTTGTTTTCTCTCTTTCTATCTTTCTTTCTTTCTCACTCTCTTTCTTCCTCTCTCTCTCTCTTTCTTTCTTTCTCTCTTTCTCTCTTTCTTTCTCTCTTTCTTTCTCTCTCTCCTTCTCTCTTTTTTTCTTCCTTTCTCTCTCTCTCACTTATTATCTCTCCCCTTTTCTCTCTCTCTCTCACATTCTTTCTTTCTTATTCTCTCTCCCATCCCCCTCTCTCCCTCTCTCAAGTAACAATTCTTTAGGGAGTGCAAGCAGGGGCTGGATAAAATGAAAGAATATCAGAATGGAAGAGTGAGAGAAGGGATGGGATGGGGTGGTGTGGTGTGGTGTACTGTGGTGTGGTGTGGTGTACTGTAATGTGGTTTGGTGTGGTGTGGTGTAGTGTAGTGTGGTGTGGTGTAGTGTGGTGTGGTGTACTGTGGTGTGGTGTAGTGTGGTGTGTTGTAGTGTGGAGTGGTGTGGTGTGGTGTAGTGTGGTGTGGTGTGGTGTAGTGTAGTGTGGTGTAGTGTGGTGTGGTGTAGTGTGGTGTGGTGTGGTGTAGTGTAGTGTAGTATGGTGTGGTGTGGTGTGGTGTAGTGTGGTGTAGTGTGGTGTGGTGTGGTGTAGTGTAGTGTGGTGTAGTGTGGTGTGGTGTAGTGTGGTGTGGTGTGGTGTAGTGTAGTGTAGTATGGTGTGGTGTGGTGTGGTATAGTGTAGTGTGGTGTAGTGTAGTGTGGTGTGGTGTGGTGTAGTGTGGTGTGGTGTAGTGTAGTGTGGTGTGTTGTAGTGTACTGTGGTGTGGTGTGGTGTAGTGTAGTGTGGTGTAGTGTGGTGTGGTGTGGTGTAGTGTGGTGTAGTGTGGTGTGGTGTGGTGTAGTGTGGTGTGGTGTAGTGTGGTGTAGTGTGGTGTGGTGTGGTGTGGTGTAGTGTGGTGTAGTGTGGTGTGGTGTAGTGTAGTGTGGTGTAGTGTAGTGTGGTGTGGTGTAGTGTAGTGTGGTGTAGTGTGGTGTAGTGTAGTGTAGTGTGGTGTAGTGTAGTGTAGTGTGGTGTGGTGTAGTGTAGTGTGGTGTAGTGTACTGTGGTGTGGTGTAGTGTGGTGTGGTGTAGTGTAGTGTGGTGTGGTGTAGTGTGGTGTAGTGTGGTGTGGTGTAGTGTGGTGTGGTGTAGTGTGGTGTAGTGTGGTATAGTATAGTGTGGTGTGGTGTGGTGTAGTGTACTGTGATGTGGTGTAGTGTGGTATGGTGGGGTGTGGTGTGGTGTAGTATGGTGTACTGTGGTGTAGTGTGGTGTAGTGTGGTGTAGTGTGGTGTAGTGTAGTGTAGTGTGGTATGGTGTGGTGTGGT
>OZ024762.1:15805886-15808386 GCA_964016885.1 Eledone cirrhosa
CTGGGATAATTGCTGGCCTTGTGCCAAAAGTAGAAACAATTATATGACGTACTATATTTTGTATTGGACAAAGCTGAAAGATCAAGCTGACCTCTGTGGGATTTTAACTGAGAACATAAAGGGAGGTAACTGCCAGGTATTGAATCCTACATAAAGGGAGGTAACTGCCAGATATTGAGTCCTACATGAAGAGAGTTAACTACCAAGTATTGAGGCCTAAACTAAGGGAGGTAACTGCCAGATATTGAGTCCTAAACTAAGGGAGATAACTGCCAGATATTGAGTCCTAAACTAAGGGAAGTAACTGCCAAGTATTGAGTCCTAAACTAAGGGAGGTAACTGCCAAGTATTGAGTCCTAAACTAAGGGAGGTAACTTCCAGATATTGAGTCCTAAACTAAGGGAGGTAACTGCCAAGTATTGAGTCCTTAACTAAGGGAGATAACTGCCAGATATTGAGTCCTAATCTAAGGGAGATAACTGCCAGGTATTGAGTCCTAAACTAAGGGAGGTAACTGCCAAGTATTGAGTCCTAAACTAAAGGAGGTAACTGCCAGATATTGAGTCCTAAACTAAGGGAGATAACTGCCAGGTATTGAGTCCTAAACTAAGGAGGTAACTGCCAGATATTGAGTCCTAAACTAAGGGAGATAACTACCAGATATTGGGTCCTAAACTAAGGGAGGTAACTGCCAAGTATTGAGTCCTAAACTAAGGGAGATAACTGCCAGGTATTGAGTCCTACATGAAAGCCTGTAGTGTAGTTGTTAGAATATACATTTAGTTGACTAATATCCATGAGTTTGGGAGTTTGATTCCTGGGACTGAGTGGCAGTATGGTGTAGTGGTGGCAGTATGGTGTGGTGTGGTAGTGTAGTGGTGGCAGTATGGTGTGGTATGATGGTGTAGTGGTGGCAGTATGGTGTGGTATGATGGTGTAGTGGTGGCAGTATGGTGTGATATGATGGTGTAGTGGTGGCAGTATGATGTGGTAGTGTAGTGGTGGCAGTATGCTGTGGTATGGTGTGGTGGTGTAGTGGTGGCAGTATGATGTGATGTGGTGGTGTAGTGGTGGCAGTATGGTGTGGTAGTGTAGTGGTGGCAGTATGGTGTGGTGGTGTGGTGGTGTAGTGGTGGCAGTATGGTGTGGTGGTGTAGTGGTGGTAGTATGGTGTGGTGGGGTAGTGGTGGTAGTATGGTGTGGTGGTGTAGTGGTGGCAGTATGATGTGGTAGTGTAGTGGTGGCAGTATGGTGTGGTGGTGTAGTGGTGGCAGTATGGTGTGGTGGTGTAGTGGTGGCAGTATGGTGTGGTGGTGTAGTGGTGGCAGTATGGTGTGGTGGTGTAGTGGTGGCAGTATGGTGTGGTGGTGTAGTGGTGGCAGTATGGTGTGGTGGTGTAGTGGTGGCAGTATGGTGTGGTGGTGTAGTGGTGGCAGTATGGTGGGGTGGTGTAGTGGTGGCAGTATGGTGTGGTGGTGTAGTGGTGGCAGTATGGTGGGGTGGTGTAGTGGTGGCAGTATGGTATGATGGTGTAGTGGTGGCAGTATGGTGTGGTGGGGTAGTGGTAGCAGTATGGTGTGGTATGATGGTGTAGTGGTGGCAGTATGGTGTGGTGGGGTAGTGGTAGCAGTATGGTGTGGTAGTGTAGTGGTGGCAGTATGGTGTGGTGGTGTAGTGGTGGCAGTATGGTGTGGTGGTGTAGTGGTGGCAGTATGGTGTGGTGGGGTAGTGGTAGCAGTATGGTGTGGTATGATGGTGTAGTGGTGGCAGTATGGTGTGGTGGGGTAGTGGTAGCAGTATGGTGTGGTAGTGTAGTGGTGGCAGTATGGTGTGGTGGTGTAGTGGTGGTGTAGTGGTGGCAGTATGATGTGGTAGTGTAGTGGTGGCAGTATGGTGTGGTGGTGTAGTGGTGGCAGTATGGTGTGGTGGTGTAGTGGTGGCAGTATGGTGTGGTGGTGTAGTGGTGGCAGTATGGTGTGGTGGTGTAGTGGTGGCAGTATGGTGTGGTGGTGTAGTGGTGGCAGTATGGTGTGGTGGTGTAGTGGTGGCAGTATGGTGTGGTGGTGTAGTGGTGGCAGTATGGTGTGGTAGTGTAGTGGTGGCAGTATGGTGTGGTGGTGTAGTGGTGGCAGTATGGTGTGGTAGTGTAGTGGTGGCAGTATGGTGTGGTGGTGTAGTGGTGGCAGTATGGTGTGGTGGTGTAGTGGTGGCAGTATGGTGTGGTGGTGTAGTGGTGGCAGTATGGTGTGGTGGTGTAGTGGTGGCAGTATGGTGTGGTGGTGTAGTGGTGGCAGTATGGTGTGGTGGTGTAGTGGTGGCAGTATGGTGTGGTAGTGTAGTGGTGGCAGTATGGTGTGGTGGTGTGGTGGTGTAGTGGTGGCAGTATGGTATGGTGGTGTAGTGGTGGCAGTTTGGTGTGGTGGTGTAGTGGTGGCAGTATGGTGGGGTGGTGTAGTGGTGGCAGTATGGTGTGGTGGTGTAGTGGTGGCAGTATGGTATG
>OZ024762.1:15835886-15838386 GCA_964016885.1 Eledone cirrhosa
AACTAACGTAATTTAAGTTTTCATTGGGCTTATGGAAAGGGTAATAAAAACCAGAGTTTAAGTTAAAGGTAACATCAAGGAAATTAACTATTTAACTATTTAACTATTTAGCTAATTAACTATGTAGGTTTTTTTCATGTTCTCAATATTAAGGTACATAAATATTGAGTTTTGTCATATATTACTCACTACCATGACTGAATCTTAACCATCTACTATGTCAGGGTATGTCATGCATCATTTTATTTTACCTGATGAGGACGTACGGTTGAAGTTAACTCAGTACCTCTGAAATATGTATAATAAAATATACTTGATCACAAGAATATCTATTTTGTTAATATTTTGAATTATATATATATATATATATATGCATATAAATATATATATATATATATATATATATATATATACAATATATTAACAAATGGAAACTATATTTATATAGTTTCCATTTGTTAATATATCGTATTTTTACTCCAATAATTTGTTGAGTGCTTTATATCAGTTATAAAAATATTTGCTTGTTGTATCCCAACAATTTAAATAGAACTTCTACATATATATATATATACAATATATTTAGAAACACACAGATACATGCGGACACACACATATACATGAAAGCATCCGCACCCAACCGTGAGTTAAGGGTGCCAACTTCACCGATGTTGCTCAATGAATGACTGGGACAGACCAATCCGGTTGAACCAGACTGAACCAGTATCAGAGTTAAAAATACATTATGAAGAGAGAAGAAACATTTAGATATAATTAGTAATAAAATGTATCATACCTAAACTGCTCCTAGATTCCTCGACTACATAGTTTCGTGGCATAAACAAAAACAATACATCATAAAGATATAGAGTCCTTGCGAGGTCTGCCGACTTATTAAGAGGATACCTCATATATATATATATATAGGAACAAGTAAGACCCCGACGGCTGAGCTCAAGCCGTTTCGACGGCTAATTCTGTACTGAATTAGCCGTCGAAACGGCTTGAGCTCAGCCGTCGGGGTCTTACTTGTTCCTATTACCCACTCTGCTACCCTAAGTATTGAGTACTTTGGTGCGTTATGGTCCACCTGGTTCCTTACCACATTTCCTTCGTTATATATATATTTATATATATATATATATATATATATATATACATATATATATATCATCATCATCATCATCATCATCATTTGATGTCTATCTATCTTTCAAGCTAGCATGGGTTAGACGGAAGTTGTCCCACTTGAGGCAAGATTGGTCGGGTGACCGTGTCTTGCTAGTATAGGTGTATATATATATATATATATATATATATATACACATATATATATAAAGAAAACAATGTAGTTAGATTTTTATTCCGTTTTGACCTATTACACATGTTTCACAGAGGATTGGCTCAAGGTCCCCCATAGGAGTTATAGACTTTACTGCTCTTCAGACTGGTGATGCAACAAAAAATACAGTGTTTGTCTGAAAGAGCTCAATACACAATAAAAATCTAAATACATGCAAACCAAACTTCATTGTTTTTCTGAGATCTGCGTTCTCAAATCATTTTCCTCTGTACATTGCCTTGAACCATGTCGTCAGAAGGAGCCCTTGCCCTTGTGTAAGTGTGACTCACACAAATGGCATTGTGGGACCTTGGTCAAACAGTTTGAACAACGTCCTTGCTCTCCTGTCACCAAAGTTCAGGGGTGAGTTCACTTAGTTCATTGGCTTGACCAACATTGTCAGAAAGATCCTTTAACCCTTTAGCATTTACATTACTCTATATATACAATTGTATTTTCACAGTAAAGGCTTTACCTCACATAATATCTCACACAACATTTACATTACTCTATATATACTATTGTATTTTCACAGTAAAGGCTTTACCTCACATAATATCTCACATAGCATTTACATTACACTATATATACTATTGTATTTTCACAGTAAAGGCTTTACCTCACATAATATCTCACATAGCATTTACATTACTCTATATATACTATTGTATTTTCACAGTAAAGGCTTTACCTCACATAATATCTCACATAGCATTTACATTACACTATATATACTATTGTATTTTCACAGTAAAGGCTTTACCTCACATAATATCTCACATAACATTTACATAACTCTATAAATACTATTGTATTTTCGCAGTAAAGGCTTTACCTCACATATCTCACATAACATTTACATAACTCTATAAATACTATTGTATTTTCACAGTAAAGGCTTTACCTCACATATCTCACATAACATTTACATTACTCTATATATACTATTGTATTTTCACAGTAAAGGCTTTACCTCACATAATACCTCACATAACATTTACATAACTCTATATATACTATTGTATTTTCACAGTAAAGGCTTTACCTCACATAATATCTCACATAATATTGAATCTATGAGATTTTGATATTATTTATTTTGAGAACAATACCTTAACATCAGTATGAGTGGCCAGTTACAGCCAGTTTGAACAGAAA
>OZ024762.1:15840886-15845886 GCA_964016885.1 Eledone cirrhosa
TATATGGTGTGTGTATATATGTGTGTGTATATATGTGTGTGTGTATATGTGTGTGTGTATATGGTGTGTATATGTGTGTGTGTATATGGTGTATATATATATGTGTGTGTGTGTATATGGTGTGTATATATGTATGTGTGTATATGGTGTGTGTGCATATATGTGTGTGTATATGGTGTGTATATATGCGTGTGTGTATATATGTGTGTGTGTATATATGTGTGTATATATGTGTGTGTGTATATGGTGTGTGTATGGATGTTGAGAGAAAAAAAGAGATAGATATATACTCTCTCTCATATATATACTAGTTTGTTGTAGTAGTAGTAGTTGTAGTAGTAGTAGTAGTAGTAGTAGCGGTAGTTGTAGTAGTAGTAGTAGTAGTAGTAGTAGTAGTAGCGGTAGTTGTAGTAGTAGTAGTAGTAGTAGTAGTAGTAGCGGTAGTAGTAGTAGTAGCGGTAGTTGTAGTAGTAGTAGTAGTAGTAGTAGTAGCGGTAGTTGTAGTAGTAGTAGTAGTAGTAGTAGTAGCGGTAGTTGTAGTAGTAGTAGTAGTCGTAGTAGTAGTGGTAGTTGTAGTAGTAGTAGTAGTAGTATATAATTGTTGTTGCTATTTTTATCCTCATCACCAGCACCACCACCACCATCACCACCACCATCATCACCACTACCACCATCACCACCACCATCACCACCACCACCATCATTACCATCACCACCACCATCATCACTACCACCACCATCACCATCACCAACCACCACCATCACCACCACCACCACCATCACCACCATCATCATCATCACCACCACCACCACCAACACCATCATCACCACCAATACCATCATCATCACCACCACCACCAATACCATTACCACCACCACCCCATCACAATCATCATTGTTGAATTTTTTTTTTTTAGATTTCAAATCTTTCCCCTCCCCCTCCTGTTTTAATCCTTTCTCTCCCCCTCCTCTCCTCCCTCTCCCCCTCACCTCACCCCATCCCCTTCCTACTACCCCCCCCCCCTCCTCTTTCATCATATTCAGGAACTCTTGGATTAACAGAATTGCTACAATGACAGGGAAGCTGATATAACAGCTGTCGTTGTTGTTGTTGTTGTGGTGGGTGTGTCTGTACACCACATCACACACACCGCACCATACACACACACACATATATATATATACACACCACACCATACACACACACACATATATATATATACACACCACACCATACACAAACACACACATATATATATATATACATACCACACCATACACACACACACACACACACACACGCACACACACACACACATATATGTATATATATATATATATACACACACACACACATATATATATCCAAGAGCCTGATGACTAGGTCATAAATTTAATGACTCTTCCACTCAGCACCACCATGCACAATCTGGAGAGGTGGTCATATGTGGACCTTGAAACCTTATGTAGCACATTTTGTTCCATGTATGAAGTTAAATAAATAATATATATATATATAATATATATATATGTAGAAGTTCTATTTAAATTGTTGGGATATAAAGCACTCAACCAACCATTTCTGTTGGAAGCTCTCGGAGCTTCCAACAGAAATGGTCGCATTCTTTAAGGGTATGTCAATATTTATTTATAAAACTGATCTATATTATATTTTATCTGATGAAAGCACACCATAATTTAACTTGGTGTCCTTGAAATATGTATAATGAAATAAATATGGTTTTATAAATATAGTTTCCATTTTTTAATATATCGTAATATATATATATATATATATATATATATATATATATTGATTGACATATATTGATTGACAAGATCCCAGACTTCATTCGCTTGTCGAATAGGATGGACCTCGTGAAATCAGACCAAGGAAACAATGTTTCCATTGGTCTTTCCATTGTTGGTACTCTCTCCCAGTCATAACTCCTGGCAGAAAGAGCAATGTGAGAATAAAGTGTCTTGCTCAAGGACATAACACATCAACTGGTTCGAGAATTAAACTTGCAACCTCACGATTGCGTATCCAACTCTATAATTACTAAGCCATGCGCCTTCATTATATATATAATCACCAGGTCCGAAAACAAAGGAACCAAACTCCAGCTGTCATTGCCTCCCTATTTCCCCATCTCTTGCTATGATGAGCAAATGGGGGCCCACACACTGACCATCCCACGTCCCCGGTGGACTGAATAGAGAAGGTATTTCCCCCGAGGAGGGCGAGGGAGACCCACTGGAAGAGCAGCCATTCTAGCTCGCGAGGCTGTAGTAATTATATTGGTATTGGTTTTTAATTCTTTGAAACATTTATACCACTATAGAGCATGCATGGTCCGGTAACTCCTGGGTTGGAGGGTTGTTGGGGTGCCATATTGACATACGGTGTTTCTAGGGCAGTTTTAGAAACCTGGCAGAACCCTCTCCTCTCTTCATGTCTCAATACAGCAGATTTCTTCCAGAGAGGGAGAGAGTAAGAGTGAGAAAGAGATATAATTGTTTCTACTTTAGGCACAAGGCCAGCAATTCACCAGTGCATTACTGGTACTTTATTTGATCGACTTTGTAAGGATGAAAGGCAAAGTTGACCTCGGCGGGATTTCAACTCTGCCGTTAAAGCATATTGTCCGACGCTCTACCGATACTGCCAATCCAAATTATAATAAAAAAATAATTGTTTCTACTTTAGGCACAAGGCCAGCAATTACCCAGTGCATTACTGGTACTTTATTTTATCGACCCCGTAAGGATGAAAGGCAAAGTCAACCTCGGCGGGATTTGAACTCAGATTGTAAAGGGACGTAACTATGCTGGAAAGCATGGCGTCTGACCCTCCACCGATACTGCCAATCCACAAGAATCAACCCCAATATTTTTAGAAACTTGATAGAGCCCTCTCCTCTCCAGGTCTGAACACACTCGATTTCTTCCAGAAAAGGATAGAGAGAGAAAGAGTGAGAGAATGGGAGTGAGAAAGAGATATAATATAGAGGAAAAAATGACCCCAATACTAAACTGGTACTTTTTTTTTTATTTGATCTCAAATCGATGAAAAGCAAAGTTGACCTTGGTGGGATTTGAACTCAGAGTGCAGAGAGTCAGAACAAATGCTGCAAGGTATTCTATCCAACGTTCTAACGACTCAGCCAATTTGCCTCCCTACCAATGTAGTTATAAATATCAAATTTCTTTTCCTCCTTTTATATCGCCAATTGCAACCCTGAGCGCCTCTTTGATCTCCATGTGTCTAACACACATGGACATGCCTACAAGATCAGAAAACAGCACAGCTCCCAAGACTTTCGTAGACATTTTTTTCACGCTCAGAGTTGCTGAAGCATGGAACAAACTGCCTGCGTCAGTTGTTAGCTGCCGAGACACTGCATCCTTTAAGACACTCATGCTTCCCGAAATACGCCAAAACTACACCTGATGTACCCCTTCCATACACATGCACACATGTGTGTATCATGACTCGTGCACTGTTCATTTTACTGATGTTTGTGCATTGCCCTATGTACTGTACATGTGACTTTTTTGATGAGTTGTGGTGCACCTGGGCACTGTACACAATATTTTATTATTGTTATTATTATTATATCATGACTCATACACTGTTCATTTTCCTGACATTTGTACATTATTCTATGTACTATACATGCACCTTTGATGAGTTGTAGTGCACCTGAGCACTGTACACAATAATTTCATTATTATTATTATTATTATTATATATAAATTCTACAATAATTGCTGTTTGAACGGTAATTCCTATCTGTTCAAACAGTGCAAATATTTCGGTCCAACTGTGAAAAATCTCACTTTTTAGCAGTCAATCAA
Source organism: Eledone cirrhosa (assembly GCA_964016885.1). Classification (NCBI taxonomy): domain Eukaryota; kingdom Metazoa; phylum Mollusca; class Cephalopoda; order Octopoda; family Eledonidae; genus Eledone; species Eledone cirrhosa. The sequence continues at coordinate 15,844,748 of OZ024762.1, forward strand.
GTGGAAAGACTCTTAAAAGATCAATTAAGTATCTTTTGATTGGTTCGTTATCAACTGATTGGTATTTCCTTGCTTCCTTACTTAAGCAATTATAATTGATAAATCATTTTTATAGCTGTTTGGTTTGTTTTTTTTGTTGGGTTTTTTTAATTTTTAATTTTTGTTTATTATTTTTTTTATGTTACGCAAATATTAATTCTGTTAATTAATCTTCCCCCTCCTCCCTCTCTCTCTATCTTTTATCACCCTCTCCCTTTCTCTCTCTAACACACATACACTCTCTCTCTGTCCCACTTCCTCTCTCTCTCTCTATATATATATATATATATGTATATCATCATCGTCTTCATCATCGTTTAACGTCTATCTTCCATGCTAGCATATATATATATATATATATATATATATATATATATTTGTGTGTGTGTCTTTAATGCAGTTGAAACTATAATGATCCACAGAAGTCAGCTGATGAGCTGGAATTGTCCTTGCGTTTGTGTCTTCTCTGTTTTCACCCACATGAATCATTTATATATATATATATATTTATATATAGAAATTACATGAATCAAAATTCTGTTCAAATCATTTATTCTGTTCAAATCATTTATTCGCTTACAATTGTTTCTTCCAAACCGAGGTTTGGAGTCTTCGGAGCAATTTTTCAATGATTGTTTACATACTTAACCTCCTTTTCAACACAAGAGACATACAGAAACATATGTATATATTGATGCACAGTGGGTTGACATCCATTATAATATTTAAGCATGGCAGTTTACATTCAAAGATTAAAGTCATATTAAAAGAAAATTACAACAAAATTAAAGTTATAATATAACATTGGCAGTTTACGAAGATGATGCAGGAGGATAGTTAGAAGAAGTTAGTTACACGTGGGGCATGCACGTGTGTCCTATTTATATAAGATTATAGTGCGGTAACGTGTAATATGGAATATAAGCACTTTAAGCGGGCAATCAAGAGTATTATGGGGGTTGTATAGTATTTTATATGTATGATATAGAAGCTTGTGTGCAGAGAAATATTTAAAATATTTAAAATATTAAGAATGAGAAGCAAAACAGTGTTATGGTTTTTTGTATACACCACCATTTTCACAATCCAGGAAACGTAAT
>OZ024762.1:15850886-15855886 GCA_964016885.1 Eledone cirrhosa
AATATAGATTTTAATTTAGAAAAATAGAATTAAGCAGCCATTTTGTTTTGGTCGGTGATGATGGTGGTTGTGTTATTGTTGTTGTTATTGTTGCTTGTGGTGGTTGGCTGGTTGGTGATGTAGAATTAAGTAGCCATTTTGTTTTGGTTGATGGTGTTATTGTTGTTGTTGTTGGTGGTGGTGGTGGTGGTGGTGTTGTTGTTGTTATTGTTGTTGCTGGTGTTGGTGGTGGTGGAGGTTGTGTTGGTGGTGGTTGTGTTGGTGTTTGTGGTAGTGGTGGTTGTGTTGGTGTTGGTTATTGTTGTTGTTTTATACAACAGTTTGATCTTTTGTTTCCAAACATATGTGTGCCTGTGTGTGTATCTGTGTGTGTATGTGGGTTTGTGTGTAAATGCACATGCCTCTTAATTGTTTACCATTGTGTGTGTGTATATATATATATATATATATATGTATATATATGTATATATATATATATGTATCTATCTATCTTTGGTGGGTAAAATTCCCGAAATCCATGAGCAAGTTCTCTCCAGTGGTCTCTGTCCTTCATCGTTACCACTATGTCCCAAATCTTCTCTGGCTGCTCACACTTTTGGGTCTGCAGAGCTGTCATCCATCCTCAGCACCAGGGCCTCGCTTGCTTCTGCCACTGCAGTGGTGAAGTACTCATACCTCCTCAGTCCCCCAATCTATCTCTCCTCTGCCTCTCCATATAGAGCACTAAACCTGTTCCTCACTTCTACTATGTACCTCTCCTGTAGCTTATCATCTTCCTTGAAAGCTCCCCAGTCATAGATAGCTCTCCGGGGATTAACCTTAGTCTTGCTTGAACTCCCCCGGACCTCACTCATAACAACCCAGTGGTCAATGCCCAGGTTGTCATGGCTTTAACACAAACTGAAAGGAACCTGCAACTCTTTATTTTGCAAGCTTTCTATGGCTATTATGTCCTTCGTATCACCAAGCACTTTATAGCATGTGCTGGGTGACAGTCTATCATCAATACTCAATATTGAAGTAGGAGGCATATGGCTTGGTGGTTAGAGCATTGGCCTTGCAATCGAAAGGTTGTGAGTTCAATTCTCAGACCGAGTGATGTGTTGTTTCCTTGAGCAAGACACTTTATTTCACATTGCTCCAGTTTACTCAGCTGTAGAAATGAGATGATAGGACTGGGGTCCCTATCATTCCCCTACAAAGTGGTCGTGGAGGCACCACGGAAAAAAAGCACCCAGCACTCACTGTAAATGAGGTTGGTGTTAGGAAGGGCATCCAGCTGTAGAAATCAAACCAGAATCAGTTCCAGTCCCACCCTTGCAAGCAGGGAAAAATGGACGTAAAATTATGATGATGATGATGACTCAATACTGTTTGTGTGGAGTTTCACCTGCGCACATGTAGGATCATCAGACAACTGTATGTTTCTAGTTTAGAAGAGGTAGACTTTCTCCCAGTCTGTTGTTAAGGGCAACTAAAAGGGTTGGTGCCTGTAAGGGCATCTGTCTGTAGAACCCTGTTGCAACACATCTTGGCCAGAATGTGTGAATGATGATATATATATATATATATATATGTGTGTGTGTGTGTGTGTATATATATATATACATGTATGTGTGTGTGGTTATTACCCTTTTGGGGACAGCGTGTATTTTATCTTTGAGAGGACTGCTGGATTTTCTAATCTACCAGTCTCTTCTTAGCTCTGAGGGAGACCATCACCATTTTATTAATGTTGATATAATTCTTATATCCATATTATTTGGGCATCCACTGATGAGTTTATAAGAGCCCGCTTGTGTATAAAACTATGGATTATATACAAGTTTCTACATAACCTGGAAATTATTTAGCCCAAATTGTAGAAATCTTATAACGAAACGGCCGTCTGGAAGGAAAGAGATATTTATTTAATAATGTCTAATATAAAATAATACAACCAGCTATCCACGAAATACTGATTAGTTAGCACCCCAAACACTAAATTGGGATGATACTTAAGTATATCCTAATGTTTGTTGAGTGAGATGGAGTTGGTGGGAATATTGCTTAAGGCTTTCTCTGTTTATGTATTGAATTGTATATATATATATATATATATATATATATATATATATATATATATATATATATATATATATATATATACATGTATAAATATATATATATATATATATATATACATGTATAAATATATATATATATATATATATATACATGTATAAATATATATATATATATATATACATGTATAAATATATATATATATATATATATATATATATATATACATGTATAAATATATATATATATATATATATATATATATATACATGTATAAATTATAAATATATATATATATATATATATACATATATATATATATATATATATATATATATATATATATATATATATATATAAATATATATATATACACACATATATATATATACATGTATAAATATATAAATATATATATATACATGTATAAATATATAAATATATATATATATACATGTATATATATATATATATATATATATATATATATATATATATATATATGTATATATATATATATATATATATATATATATATATATGTATATATATATATATATATATATATATATATATGTATATATATATATATATATGTATATACATATATATATATGTATATACATATATATATATGTATAAATATATATATACATGTATAAATATATATATACATGTATAAATATATATATATATATATATATATATATATATATATATATACATGTATAAATATATATATATATATATACATGTATAAATATATATATATATATATAAATGAAGTATTTCCGTAGGAAAGGTAAAGGAAAAGAGAGTGCTCTATATAGGCTACAGAGCTTTTTAGTTTTGTAATAAACAACCTAAGATAATTAATTCATTTACCAGTGGTTTCTTGAAGACATATTTATATGTCTTCAGTTGTCAGAAAGAATAATATAAAGATATTATTCTTTCTGATGACTGAAGGCAGATATAAATATCTTCAAGAAACCACTGGTAAATGAATTATCTTATGTTAAAATTTTTGGAAACCTCAACAATGCAGATGGGTAAATCTCCTGGTAACAGAATCCAGTGGTGAAGAGAGAGGTGTAAGGGAATGTAGAATGAGATGTATAGTGTGTAGAGGAACGTAGGAAAGAGCGTAAAAATAAAAATACTAACTGATAGAGATAGAGTTACCTTGGGAGAGATTTAATTGTCCCTATATTTCGGATTTGCATCCATCAACCGAGGGGTTTTCCGGGGGGAAAGTTATCTGTCGGAGAGGAACGGTATGTGGCCTCTGGTGTCCGCCATTTGTGCATAACTGAGGTATTCTGTAGAGCATGTGTGCGCGCGGAATAGGTGCGGTCAAGCAAAGGTCGAGGCAGTCCCTCTTTATCGTGGGAGTGGGATGGTGCTTCACTGTCAATCCATTATACTACCTATATTCAGTCTTTGATACTGGCAGTGTCGGTAGTCTGCCTGGTCGGTGGATGGTGGGGGCGCTATACACACAATAACAATCGTTCGAATCCCACTGTGTCTGTGTATGTGTGTGTGTGTTGTCTCGTTTGTTTACACCAGCCACCTCGTCTCACTTCTCTCGGATTGGTTATTCATTTGTGGTCCTAGGCGTTTGATCCAAAGATGGTATATATATATATATGTGTGTGAGTGTGTGGTGTATAATATATATATATATATATGTAGATATGTGTTGTATATGTATGTATATAGTGTATATATGTGTGGTATGTTCCTTGATTCATAACGTGCCAACGTCGCGTTCTGTCGCTAACACTGTGACAATGGGCCTTCCGTCTTTGTTTCCGCATTTGGTTATCTGTTTCCGGAAAGACGAGGCCCTGGTGTTGATGTGCTCCTTGATCCAGATATGTAGCGGCCGGATTGTGCTACCGATATAGTAGTGGTTGCACTTGTCACATTCTACCCTGTATACAACGTATGTGCGTAAGCAACAGTGCGTTTGGCGCATCGGACAGTTTCTGAGGGAACAGGTGTCAGTCGATTTCCCGGGTTTCCTGGAGAGGCATCTCCGTAGGGAGGGGCCCGAGTGGGCCCTCTCTCCGTGTAGCCCTGCAGATAGCGTTGGTGGTTCTCTCGCCCAGGTGCGGGATTTTAAGGAACCACTTGCCTTGGGTGTTTCTCTGCCTCTTGCATCTGGTGTCTCTTACTCTGTTTGTAAGCGAGGCTGGGTATCCGTTCGTCTCCAGCACCCTGAGGAACCGCTTAGTGTGAGTGACACCACTCACGGGATCGCTACATCTGTTTTTCCAAAACGACCAAACAAAAAAAAGTTTTATTCACAATGCTTCAAGCAAACTTCAATACTCTCTTATCTTATATTGTTTATGACATAACTATATATATATATATATATGCATATGTATAAATATGTATATATATATATGTATATATACATGTATAAATATGTATATATATATATATAGTTATGTAATAAACAACATAAGGCAATTATTTCATTTACCAGTGGTTTCTTGAAAGCAAACAAATTTTGCTTTCAATCATCAGAATGAAAAAATCCTGGTTAATTACGTAACTATTAAGCTCTGTAACCTACATAGAGCACTCTTTTTTCCTGGACCTTTCCGACGGAATTACTTTATATATATATATATATATATATATATATATATATAATGTATATATATATATATATATATATATAATGTATATATACACACATAAGTATACATACATGTGTATATATATATATATATATGCATACATATACCTGTATAAATATGTATATATATATATATATATGTATATGTATGTATATATATATATATATATATATATATATATATATATATATATATATATATATATATATACATATATATATACACATATACAGGGTGCGGACGATATTTGTTCGCAAGATTACTGTCTAGTAAAAAAAT
>OZ024762.1:15860886-15865886 GCA_964016885.1 Eledone cirrhosa
CGGAAAAACCTAAAGTATATATATATATATATATATATATATATATATATATATATTTTTTTTTTTTTTTTTCGATCGACTTTCGTCAAATCGGACCAAGGAAACAATGTTTCCATTGGTCTTTCCAATTGCTGATACTATCTATCGGTCGCAACTCCAGGTAGAAGGAGCAATGTGAAATAAAGTGCCTTGCTCAAGGACATAACGCATCACCCGATCCGGGAATCGAACTCATAACCTCACGATTGTGAACCCAATTCGCTAACCAACTCAGCCATACGCCTTCACATATATATATATATATATATATAAAAAAAACATGAGAAGAAAGAAGAATACTGCGTGGTTTGCACATGGGTTACATATGATAAAAATAGTCCTTCGTCAGTGATTTTCCAACCATCATTGGTATTTCATCGCATTAAAAATCAGATACCTCAGGTTGGTGCGAACAATAATCTAAAAAAAGTTATTGGGACCAGTAATCGCGTAAAGCGAGGGGGACAAGTGAACAACATAGAAGGACAGAGCGGAACAAGTAAACATTAAACAATCTTTTAAATAAATTAAAATACGATTTCAAATATTTACCTCTTTTAGTGCAATGACCGACGGTTTCGCTAATCAAAAGATTGGAAATTCAGAGAATTTCCAATGGAAAGATATAGCTCTTGAGATAGCTTTTCCAAACCTACTAGATATAAATCCACGTAGATGTGGATGTGTCGCTTTCTGCCCGGTGAATGAATCAAGCCGTTAAAATGACCACCATGTGGTTAGAAAAAGCTACCTCACTTACCGCTTTTCACAGGCGCCGCTAGATCCCATTGCTGGTTTCTCCTCTTACACGTGCATACGATCCAACTCGTTAAAACTGGGAGCTGCAAAACTCGCGTCCACCACGTTCCTGATCACCGCTAGAGAGAGGCCGACCTGCTGGCCCTTCCAGTCGAGCACCCTTCCGACCAAGCACTCTTCCGGTCGAGCACTCCCCAGCTTCCAGCCACCGCACACCAGACCATACCCACACACCACACAAATGGGCCGTTAGAAAAAGCGGGAATAATAGACTCGTTGATATATATATATATATATATATATATATAGAGAGAGAGAGAGAGAGAGAGAGAAGAAGTTTATAAAACGGAAATGCGGGTATAAAGAATTTATTAGGTAACAATTGTTTCTATAGTGTATGGGTTACCTATACCTCGCTATTTGAATAATATAAAAATATTATCATAAATCGTAGGTACACTGTACCTACGATTTATGATAATATTTTTATATTATTCAAATAGCGAGGTATAGGTAACCCATACACTATAGAAACAATTGTTACCTAATAAATTCTTTATACCCGCATTTCCGTTTCATAAACTTCTTCTCCATATTTTCTCCGGATTTTAAAACACACTTTATTATACGTTGAGCAATCTCCGACGTTGGTTGACTCCATCCAATGCGACTACTTAGTAACATTGGAATACAAATTTACTAATTATATATATATTGGTAAATGGAAAAGAAAATACTGACAAATTGTTCACAGTGAAAAATAGTTTAATTAGGAATAAGTGAGAATTAGTAATAGTATTGGTTAGTATTCAGTTTTGGTTATATATATATATATATATATATATATATATATATATATATATATATATTTCTGAGTTAATAAATATGTGTGTATGTGTATCATATATTGATGTGTAATATTCCTCTCATACAGTGACCTTGTAACAAATAAGACACCCCCACCTTGTCAAAAACCACAAAGTCAGGTCTATTGTGTTCTAATTCTTTTATTTATCTGTATCCTGAGATACCACAACACCTTCCCCTGATTGTTTTCTATTATCGACTCTGGTTTATACTCATACCATTTTTCAGTGTGTATAAATGTCACTGAATCACCTTTCCTATGATATTAAAATTATTATTATTATTATCATTGGCAGAATCAGTAGAGGGTTGGACGCCATGCTTTAACGCATAAAGTTATGGCCCTTGCCATTCTGAGTTCAAATCCCGCCGAGGTTAACTTTTCCTTTCATCCTTACAGGGTCGATAAAATAAAGTACCAGTGATACACTGGGATAATTGCTGACCTTGTGCCAAAAGTAGAAGCAATTATTATCATTCTCTTCAGCGGTGCCCTGATTAACTTTTCCAAATTTCATTTGAAAAGGAAAAACAGGGTGGAGAGAGAGAAGTGCTCTCTTCCCAGCAATTTGTTGAAAGATAGGTGAGAGATGCGAGCGTGAATGGACCTGCTCTGAGTATGCGTCTATAGATGGGAGGTGGAAAACTGGGAGAGGGCACTTGCCCTGGTGGCCAGGGTGACCGTGGCTTTTATGAGCTTTCCCCACCCTTATTGTGGATTTTTTCTTTGTTTCAATTTTTTGTTACATCTTTTGTTTTTGGTTTCTTTTTTTTTACACACTGAAACCCACATTTGTACCGTCCTGTGCTGTCCTTAACCCCTTAGCATTTAAACTGGCCATATCCGGCTAGAATTTTCTCACCTATTTCTGATCAAACTGGTTGTAAACAGTCACCCATACTCATATTGAGTATCAAAATCGTGTGGATTTGATATTGTGTGAGGTAAAGCCTTTACTGTGAAAATACAATAGTATATATAGAGTAATGTAAATGGTAAAGGGTTAATGTATTTTTTGTAAACCCTTTTTTAATGAGCTTTCTCAATGAATGTTTCTCGGAAATCTCCCCCCTATTGGAGAATTTTTCATTGTTTCTTTTTTTTTGTTACATCCTCTGTTTCTGTTTTTGTTTTTTTTACATGCAGAAATGCTCATTTGTACCGTCCTGTATTGTCCTGTACTGTCCTGTATTGTCCTGTTCTGTCCTGTATTGTCCTGTCTGTTCTGTATTGTCCTGTCTGTTCTGTATTGTCCTGTACTGTCCTGTACTGTCCTGTATTGTCCTGTATTGTCCTGTCTGTTCTGTATTGTCCTGTACTGTCCTGTATTGTCCTGTATTGTGCTGTACTGTCCTGTATTGTCCTGTACTGTCCTGTATTGTCCTGTATTGTGCTGTACTGTCCTGTACTGTCCTGTACTGTCCTGTATTGTCCTGTACTGTCCTGTATTGTCCTGTACTGTCCTGTATTGTCCTGTACTGTCCTGTATTGTGCTGTACTGTCCTGTACTGTCCTGTACTGTCCTGTATTGTCCTGTATTGTCCTGTATTGTCCTGTCTGTTCTGTATTGTCCTGTACTGTCCTGTATTGTCCTGTATTGTGCTGTACTGTCCTGTACTGTCCTATATTGTCCAGTATTGTCCTGTACTGTCCTGTATTGTCCTGTATTGTCCTGTATTGTCCTGTACTGTCCTGTATTGTCCTGTATTGTCCTGTATTGTCCTGTATTGTCCTGTATTGTCCTGTACTGTCCTGTACTGTCCTGTACTGTCCTGTATTGTCCTGTATTGTCCTGTATTGTCCTGTACTGTCCTGTACTGTCCTGTACTGTCCTGTATTGTCCTGTATTGTCCTGTACTGTCCTGTATTGTCCTGTACTGTCCTGTATTGTCCTGTATTGTCCTGTATTGTCCTGTACTGTCCTGTATTGTCCTTAATGTTATACTTTGTGTAAACCCTTGTGGTTAATAAAGAAAGCATTATTGTTATCATTATTATTTGCGGTCTGAGTTCAAATCCCACCGAGGTTAACTTTGCCTTTCATCCTTACAAGGTCGATAAAATAAAGTACCAGTAATGCACTGGGTGATTGCTGGCCTTGTGCCAAAAGTAGAAACAATTATTATTATTATTATTATTATCATTTCCTAAAAGTATTAATTAGGTCTTTTTTTTCTCTTTTTTTTTTGGTTATTTTGCAGAAACAAGTCTTGAGAAGTTGAAAGATGCTGCAATGGATCGGTTGAGTCCCTCACTAGAAGACAACAGTGGCGTCCTGGGTAACGGTGAAGAACTGGAAGACGAGGATAACGGGAAGATGGGTGATGTGGCAGAGGGAGCAGTAGAAGAGGAGGAGGAGGAGGAGGAGGAACGAGAAGAAGCAGAGGCAACAGAGGGGGGAGTGGGGGGAGAAACGATGGAAGTAGGAGGGGGAGAGGGAGAAAGAGAAAAAGAAGATGAAGAAGAAGGAGGAGCGGGAGAAGTAACAGAAGAAGAGAGGGAAGAGGAAGACGAAGAGGAGGGTAGAAGAGGAGGAGGAGGAGGAGAGGAGATGAAGGAGGAGGAAGAGGAGAGCATAGAAATGGGTGACAGGCAGATGCACGAAGCTAGCAGTCCAAAACTGGTAGTTGTCTCCCCCTTGGAGAGCAACAACAACAACAAAAGCACCACCAACAACAACAGCAATAACAACACCACCACCACCAACAACAGCAGCAATAACAACAACAACGCCAAGAGCAGCAACACCAACAACAGCAATAACAACACCAACAACAACAGCAGCAACAACAACAACAGCAGCAGCAATAACAACAACAGCAACGCCAAGAACAACAACAACACCAACAACAACAGCAGCAATAACAACAGCAACGCCAAGAACAACAACAGTAATAAGATTAGCAGTGGTATAAAGATGAGTTTTTCAAATCAGGTCCACGAGAGGTTTCAGATGGGGAATAAGAAAATCAACATCAAACAGCCGTTGTCTTTACCTGATCCACATAAACTGTACTTAAAACAGCCCCTGCTACAGCAACAGCAACATCAGAAGCAGCAGCAGCAGCAGCATCAACATCAGCAGCAGCTGCTGTCGAAGTATCACAAATCGCGAGAGATGCCAAACTACCCGAAGGGCGTCCCTCCGGGCACTAAAAGTGGTGGCGGGCGTGTTACAGCTCCTTCGGCACGTGGCGTCGGTAGGGGGACAGGTGGCGCCACCACTGGAGGTGGCATGGGATGTGGTCGTGGTCGTGGCATAACACTAAACATGTTGATGAAAGATGGAGTGATAGAGTCTGGCGGAGGTTGTCTTTCCTTGGAATATTTGGTA
>OZ024762.1:15870886-15875886 GCA_964016885.1 Eledone cirrhosa
TGTATTTTCACAGTAAAGGCTTTATCTCACATAATATCTCACATAACATTTACATTACTCTACATATACTATTGTATTTTCACAGTAAAGGCTTTACCTCACATAATATCTCACATAACATTACTCTATATATACTATTGTATTTTCACAGTAAAGGCTTTACCTCACATAATATCTCACATAACATTTACATTACTCTATATATACTATTGTATTTTCACGGTAAAGGCTTTACCTCACATAATATCTCACATAACATTTACATTACTCTACATATACTATTGTATTTTCACAGTAAAGGCTTTACCTCACATGATATCTCACATAACATTTACATTACTCTATATATAGTATTGTATTTTCACTGTAAAGGCTTTACCTCACATAATATCGAATCTAAGAGATTTTGATATTATTTATTTTGAGAACAATACCTTAACATAAGTATGAGTGGCCGGTTATGGCCATGTTAACATACACCCAGTTCACTCTGTAAAATACACCCAATTTCTGGCCTTGTGCCAAAATTAGAAACCATTATTATTATTATTATTATTATTGTTCTTTGAGTCTCAGTCATTGATGTTAGTTAACTGGAAAGTTTATTGAAATGAATCCTAAGTATTTATAGGTTTGTTCCTGCTCAAGTTCCTTTATGATTGTTTCAGCATCCAATTCAACTGAGTCTGAGTTGACAAGCTTCCCCTTCTTGAAAGTGGCTTTTGCACACTTGTCAAGTCCAAACTCCATCCTAATGTCATCGCTAAACGTTTTTACTGTCTGCAAAAGGCCTTCCAGTTCGTCATTATCTTTGCAATATAGCTTCAAATCATCCATATAAATTAGGTGGCTTATTTTTTTGTTGTCAATTCTATAACCGTACCCTGTTCTATTAAGTTCGGATGTAAGGGGTATTAAAGCTATGCAGAAAAGCAAGGGTGAAAGTGAGTCACCCTGGAATATACCACAGTTGATGTTTATATTCCTAGAGTACAGTACCCCAGTGGAATGGGACAATTGGAGATTTGTGTTCCATAATGACATATTGTGTTTCAGTAAGTTTGAGATCACAGGTGAGATTTTGAAGATGTCCAGTGATTTCAGAATCCATGAGCGTGGAATGCTGTCAAAGGCTTTTTTATAATCGATCCATGCAGAACTGAGATTTCTGTGTTTATTATGACAGTTCTCAAGGACCATACAATTAATCAAAAGTTGATCTTTGCAACCATATAAACCTCGTCTGCACCCTTTTTGTTCAATGGGGTATTATTATTATTATTATTATTATTATTATTATTATTATTATTATTGTTATTACTCTTTGAGTCTCAGTCATTGATGTTAGTTAACTGGAAAGTTTGTTGAGATGAATATCAAGCCACTACCTGCAGCCTCAGATATTCAGGACGTATCGGAGGGTTCTTGCTGTTCCCAGCAAGCATGCCTTTTGAAGCGTTCCAAAAAGCGTGAAGGGGCCAATTTTCTTTAACTATCCCTGGAAACTTTTTGAGATAGTCCCTAGTGCGCCTATGACAATCGGGATCACTTTGACTTCATGGCAGTTCCAAATCCTTTTTACCTCCCACTTTAAGTCCTGGTATCGGTTAATTTTCTCCCTCTCCTTTTCTTGCACTCTCGTGTCGAATGAGCAAGCCACATCCACAATCAGGCACGATCTTTTTTCTTTGTCCAAAACCACCAGGTCAGGTCTATTGTGTTCCAGTTTCTTGTCCGTCTGTATCCTAAAATCCCACAGCACCTTCACCTGATCGTTTTCTATCACCGCCTCTGGCTTATGCTCATACCACTTCTCAGAATGTGGTAAATTGTTTACTTTGCATAGGTGCCAGTGGATCACCCTGCCCATCACATCATGTCTCCAGCCCTTATAGTGGGTCTGGGCTAGGTGTTTACACTCGGATACAATGTGAGCCACAGTCTCCTCTCTCTCTCCACAGATCCTGCACAGTGGGCTAGCCTCCTCCTTGTAAATGTGGTGTTTCAACCACTTCGTTTTGAGGGCCTGCTCCTGCGCAGCCATTAACATTCCTTCTGTAGCCTTTTTAAGGTCTCCTCTTTTATTATTATTATTATTATTATTATTATTGTTGTTATTTTCTTTATTTTTACTCCCTGAACTTTTATCTTCAGATCAAATACAAAGGCAGGAAATTAGTATCCTGGAAATCTCTCTGGTGCCGGAAACAGCGACAAAATGGCAGCGTCTGTGACAATCTGGTAAGAGAGGGTTAATAATTGTTTCTACTTTAGGCACAAGGCCAGCAATTAAACCAGTGCATTACTGGTACTTTATTTTATCAACCCTGTAAGGATGAAAGGCAAAGTTACCCTCAGCGGATTAAGAAAGGGCTAATAATGCTGCTTCCTTCCTTCACAATCTCTCTCTTCAGGTCTTTAAAATGGCTTTATCTGATATTGCTGGGTTGGTTGCACTATATACAGGGTGTGTGTGTGTCCCCCCAAAAAAAAATATATATATACACACTTTGATTACCTGTACAGGTAATATTTATTAGAATGGTGTAAAGTGAAAGTACGTTATAATGAAATTAATGAGGTATAAAAGAAAATTTGTTGTAACGAAAACTTCTTTATAATGAGATCGATAGAACCAAATCGAGCGTTTGTTTGTTATTACTCTGGGTGGTGGCTTGGCAGTATCGGTAGAGGGTCGGACGCCATACTTTGCAGCAAAGAGTTACGGCACTTTATGGTCTGAGTTCAAATCCCGCCAAAGTTAACTTTGCCTTTCATCCTTACGGGGTCGATAAAATAAAGTACCAGTAACGTACTGGGTCAACTTAATCGACTTTCCCCTCCCTCCAAATTACTGGCCTTGTGCCTATACTAGAAACCATCATCATCATCATCATCAGTGTTTTTATATTGGTTGGTTGTCTTTTATATATACACATATATAAAACACAACCATATCTTTGGCGCTACGCAGTAATACAGAAGACCCACCTTGCCTATGTACAAAGCGAAACCTACAGCCAGTAGGCACCTCTTAACAAAATATACACCCCAATCCACTACCCCTACCCTATCCTCCCACTCCCACCGACACCACCCCCTCTCTATAAAGTTGGTACCACAACATCCAGTCCAAATAAATGAGATAAATGAGATCGAGATCGTGTAGGTGTCACAACAAAAAAACACACAGTCCTCGCTGTAATGTGGTCGTGTAGGTAACACGGTAAAAAGTTCCCAGTTCCACACTGTAAACGTGGTTGGTGTTAGGAAGGGCATCCAACCGTAGAAAACCTGCCAGATAGTCCTATATGAGCGAGACATGGTCACCCGACCAACTTTGCCTCAAATAGGACAACTCACGTCTAACCCATGCTAGCGTGGAAAGTGGACGTTAAACGAGGATGATGATGATGATGATGATGATGACATCCTTTGAATTTACATGAAAGGAGGTGATATACATACATATATATATATTTATATGTATATATATATATACAGGGTGCAGACGATATTTGTTCGCAAGATTACTGTCTATGAAAAAATAACAGTAGTTTTTTTTTTAAGATATATTTATCAAACTTGGGTCAGTTTGTCTTCATGACTTGTTCTTTCGATCTCACTCGATAAACCTGCTATTGGCTTTGATGACGGCCTCAAGGCGGCCTCGGAACCAGCTACAGGCCTTCGTCACTGTCCCCCGGCTTAGGCCCCTAAAGGCACTTGTGATCCTGGTCTTCAGATCGTTTTTCGTATTGCAGCTAGATCTGTTGGTGTCTCGTTCCACTGCGCCCCACACAAAGAAGTCAAGGGGGTTGCAGTCAGGTGAGCTGGGAAGCCAGATGTCAGGTGAAGTGTGGTCGACGAAGTTCTCTGACAGCCAGGCTTGGGTCTTTCGGCTGGTATGGCTGGGCGCTGAGTCTTACTGCCACATGTACGGCCTACCTGCAGCTACCTGGTTGATCCAGGACTTTACTACATTGCTCAGAATGCGGATGTAGCCATCAGTGTTCAGCTTGAAGCCCTCATGGAAGAAGTGAGGTGGCATGACTTCACCTTGACTGCTGACGACACCTAAGACCAATGTTGTCGCTGGAAACTTTGTCTGCATGACTCTGGGCACGTCTTTGGATGAGACAGCGAGCCACCTGTTGTTCTGGGAGTTGATCTTCTGGTCTTATTTGTCCTCCCGGCGCGGATTCCAAGAAGAACGCCGTGTCTCTTCCACAAATTTGGAGGTTTAAAATTATTCATAATCAATTATTCTGAAAATAAATAATGGAAATATAGTCACTGTTTTTATGAAGACAAGAGTGACTACGGAAGTAAAAAAAAATTTGCATAAAATTACCAGTTGAAAATTGCGAACAAATATCGTCCACACCCTGTGTATATATATATATATATATATATATATATATATATATATATACCATCATCTCATCATCTTCGTTTAACGTCCATTTTCCACACTAGCATGGGTTAGATGGGAGTTGTCCCACTTGAAGCAAGGCTGGTCGGGTGACCATGTCTCGCTCATATAGGACTATCTGGCAGGTTTTCTATGGCTGGATGCCCTTCCTAACACCAATCACATTTACAGTGTGGAACTGGGAACATTTTACCGTGTTACCTACACGCCCACATTACAGCGTGGACTGTGTGTGTTTTTTGTCATGACACCTACACGATCTCGATCTCGGTCCAGACACATTGTCTTAGAGAGATGTAAGTGTGTTAGGTCGGAATTTATCAGATCATCCCAGGTTTTTCTGGGTCTGCCTACTCCGTAACTACCATCAAATTTGATCGCCCTGCACTTTTTTATGCAGCTGTCGTCTTTCATGCACAATCACGTGACCATACCAACATAGTCTTCTCTCGAGTAAATAGCATCTGATCCCTCTTATTCCTAATTTCTCACTTAGTTCATTTATGCTTTGCCGTTCACATATATTACTATTACACATCCAACGGAGCATGCATGCTTCGTTCCT
>OZ024762.1:15878386-15918386 GCA_964016885.1 Eledone cirrhosa
ATAAAAAAACAATATAAAACAGAAATAAAGATCAAAATAAAAAACAAGAGAAAGAGAAAAAATATTTTTTAATTCAGTCAGAATGGCTGAAAAACTATAAATTATTGATACACTCTCTCTCTATCTCTCTCTCCCTATCTCTCTCTCCCTATCTCTCTCTCTCTATCTTCCTCTCTCACTCTCTATCACTCTCTCACTCTCTCTATCTCTCCCACTCTCTCTCTCTCTCTCTCATACACACACACATTCTCTCTCACACACACATTCTCTCTCTCATACACACTGTCTCTCTCTCTCTCTCTATATATATATATATATATATCTGTCTCTCTCTCTCTCTCATCTGATTGGCTGAAAAGCTATAAATTATTGATACAGTGATCTCTCTCTCCCTCTCTCTCCCTCTCTCTCTCCCTCTGTTGTGTCTTTGTCTCTCTCTCTCTCCCTCTGTCAGTCTCTCCCTCTCTCTATAAATTATTGATACAGTAGTATCTCTCTCTCTCTCTCTCTCTCTCTCTCTCTCTCTCTCTCATCAGAAGGGCTTAAAATCTATAAATTATAGATGCATTGATATCTCTGCCTGTATCTTCCTCTCTCACTCTATATATTGGTTGTAAAAATACAATACCTTAACATCAGTATGAGTGGCCAGTTACAGCTGGTTTGAACAGAAAGAGTTGAGAGAAATCTGGCCGGATATGACCGGTTTAAATGCTAAAGAGTTAACCATACAGCCATGTCTATCTTGTAGAAACTTCTTTCATTCTTCAAATCTCTGTTACAGGTTCCTCTCTTGGACAATACTTCTAATATTATGAAAGCCAAATATAATTTAACCCTTTACCTTTTACATAACTCTATATCTACTATTGTATTTTCATGGTAAAGGCTTTAACCTCACATAATATTGAATCTATGAGATTTTAATATTATTTATTTTGAGAACAATACCTTAACATCAGTATGAGTTGTGAGAGAATTTTGGCTGGATACGGTCAGTTTAAATATTAAAGGGTTAACCACACAGCCATGTCTCTCTTATAGAAACTCCATCTTTCATTCTTCAAATCTCTGTTACAGGTTCCTCTCTTGAACAATACTTCTAATATTATGAAAGCCAAATGTAATTTAACCCTTTAACTCTTACATTACTATTGTATTTTCGTGGTAAAGGCTTTACCTCACATAACATTTACATTACTCTATATATACTATTGTATTTTCACAGTAAAGGCTTTACCTCACATAATACCTCACATAACATTTACATTACTCTATATATACTATTGTATTTTCACAGTAAAGGCTTTACTTCACATAATATCTCACATAGCATTTACATTACTCTATATATACTATTGTATTTTCACAGTAAAGTCTTTACCTCACATAATATCTCGCATAACATTTACATTACTCTATATATACTATTGTATTTTCATGGTAAAGGCTTTACCTCACATAACATTTACATAACTCTATATATACTTTTGTATTTTCGTGGTAAAGGCTTTACCTCACATAATATCTCACATAACATTTACATTACTCTATATATACTATTGTATTTTCACAGTAAAGGCTTTACCTCACATATCTCACATAACATTTACATTACTCTATATATACTATTGTATTTTCACAGTAAAGGCTTTACCTCACATATCTCACATAACATTTACATTACTCTATATATACTATTGTATTTTCGTGGTAAAGGCTTTACCTCACATAATATGTCACATAACATTTACATTACTATATATACTATTGTATTTTCATGGTAAAGGCTTTACCTCACATAACATCGAATCTATGAGATTTTGATATTATTTATTTTGAGAACAATACCTTAACATCAGTATGAGTGGTGGGAGAATTCTCTTTCATTCTTCAAATCTCTGTTGCAGGTTCCTCTCTTGGACGATACCGCTAATATTATGAAAGCCAAACGGAACTCCAAAGACATGTTCCATAAAGTGCCTGAATTTGACCTTGAATCTAGGGGTTCATTAAAACCCCCTTTACCTGCCCACATGTGTCATAAACCTTTAACCAATGGCAAAACTAAAAAGTAAGTAAATTGAAATATTTTTAGGGATCATTTGTTTTGGTGTGTGTGGTGGTGGGGGTGTCTTGTTTTGTTGTTGTTTGCTTTTGTGGTTTTTGTGTGTATTTTGGAAGGGTACAACAATGTGTAGGGGACATTGAATATTGAAATATAACTGTAACAAAGTTGTTGAAATGTTAACAGAATTACACACACTTACATATACACACACATACATGTATGTACACATATACACACACATGAACATACAGACATATACATACACTCATGTATACAGACATATACATACACATATACACATATACACACATGGTGGCTGCCAACTCGTTTTCGAGTACGGCCACTACTTTATATCCATGTAGGAGAACCCCTACCGATGCGCTGAACGAGTGTGACTTTTTAGTCCAGCCAGCGACTTGAAAACTCTGGTACAAACACTACACTTGTGACAATTATTGACACATAGTGCTGGGCCCATGGTACCATGTGATGACAAGTGCAGAGAGATCTCCAGATATAAAGCAATGCCTGTGCTGTGAAGCTTTTATAGTGAGCAAAGGCACTGCACAAAGCCAGTCCCACTCTCTTAACCAAGATGATATTTACCAAAAAGAAGAACAAGTCAACATCATTGGATACCATCAGAGTTGCAGGTGTTATATCAGAGTTTTCCTTCTCCTAGAATTCTGCCTTGACAAAGGCTAAGGGGTCATCTCTCCCGGTGAGATGACAGACATATACACACATATGTACATACATACGTACATACACATACATACATATGTACATACAGACACACATATGTACATACACATACACACATATGTACGTACACATATCAACACACATGTACATACATATACACACATGATTACAGACATATACATACAGATATACACATACACATATTCACACATATGTACATACACATATACACATACATACATACACATACACACATATGTACATACACATACACACATATGTACACACACACATTATACACATGCATGCACACACACACACATATATACACACACATATACACATACACATATACACATACATACATATGTACATACACAGACACACATATGTACGTACACATATCTACACACATGTACATACATATACACACATGATTACAGACATATACATACAGATATACACATACACATACACATATGTACATACACATATACACATACATACATACATATGTACATACACATACACACATATGTACATACACATACATGTATACACACACATTATACACATGCATGCTCACACACACACATATATACACACACATACACACATACACATATACACATACATACATACATATGTACATACACAGACACACATGTACATACACATACACACATATGTACGTACACATATCTACACACATGTACATACATATACACACATGATTACAGACATATACATATAGATATACACATACACATATACACATATGTACATACACATATACACATACATACATATTTACATACGCATACACATACACACATATGTACATACGCATACACATACACACATATGTACATACACATACACATATGTACACACACACATTATACACATGCATGCACACACACACACATATATACACACACATGGAGGCACATGGCTTAGTGGTTAGAGCATTGGCCTTGCAATCGAAAGGTTGTGAGTTCAATTCTCAGACCGGGTGATGTGTTGTTTCCTTGAGCAAGACACTTTATTTCACATTGCTCCAGTTTCCTCAGCTGTAGAAATGAGATGATAGGGACTGGGGTCCCTATCATTCCACTGCAAAGTGGTCGTGGAGGTGCCACGGCAAAAAAGCACCCAGCACTCACTGTAAATGAGGTTGGTGTTAGGAAGGGCATCCAGCTGTAGAAATCAAGCCAGAATCAGTTCCATCACACCCTTGCAAGCAGGGAAAAGCGGACGTTAAATGAAATGATGATGATGATATATATATATATATATATATATATATATATATATATATATATATATATATATATAATATAAGATCAAAAGATGGTTAAAGGAGTTCCATGTATTTTATTATGCGCATTTCAAAAACAAACATCATCATGCAATAATATTTGTGTTTTCATCAGATAAAACAGGAGAACATGATATGAAGGCTAAAAAACACTTGTGGATAGTGCAGTTTTAAATCAACATATGAAAAGTGGTTTTAGATTGATGTGTGATATTGGGAAAAATATTTTATTTAGAGAGGGGGGGGGTGGAAAGGATGAAAAGGGAAGGAGATGAGAGGGAGAGATGGGTGATAGAGAGAAAGAGATAGTTTTTATAACTGAGAGGAGATATATTGTTTTACATAGAGAGGTTGAAAACCGTTGGAAGATAATGTATAAATTAAAAATTTTGAAAATTAACGAAGGGAGGATATGTGCGAGGAAAAAATATTTTATTTAGGGAGAGGGGGGATGAAAAAAAGGGGGAGGAGATGAGAGTGAAGGTGGAGAGGGAGAGATGGGTGATAGAGAGAAAGAGATAGTTTTTATAACTGAGAAAAAGATATATTGTTTTAACATAGAGAGGTTGGGAACCGTTGGAAGATAATGTATAAATTAAAGGAATTTGAAAATTAACGAAGGGAATTTATGTATGAAGATAGAGAGAAAAAAATAATAATTGTGGATGAATATTCTAACGTCAAAAAAAGAAATGTATGTATTGTGGCAATTTCAAAATTAACGAAGAGAAAAATTATTAAGGTTTGTGTGTAGAAGGATTTGAGAAAAATAATGTGAAGTTAAAGTTTGTATATATATGCGAATAAAGAGTTAATATGTATTAATAATGAGTTCGTTGATGGGGAGAAAAAAATAATAAATTAAGGATGAAATTGAGATTAAAAAGATTTATGATAGAGAGAAAAAATAATGATGATTGCGGATGAATATTCTAACGTCAAAACAACAAATGTATATGTTATGATTTTACAAGGTAAAGATAGAATGAGGGTAATGAGTAAACAAGTATTATAGAGTGTATAATGCCCTTTAAAGTAAGGTAGATGGGTATATTTTAAAGAGGTGTATGTATATGTGCCTTTGAGAAAAGATTCTAAATTGATAAAGAATTGAATATTAACTGTATACTTTGTGAAAAGTTCTATGGAATTTATGCAGGCAGATAGAAAACAAATCTGTGCGTCTATTTATTATAGAATCTAGGTTAGAGATAATGGTAAATTTTTCATTTAGGCAGAGATTACAGATTTTAGATAGAGAGCTGTTCAAGTATGAGGATGCAGAAGAAATCTTCTTCCAAAAGATGGTATATTTAATGTTTTTGTCTTTTAAGGACCATATGAGTTCTGAGAGAGCAGTGTTGGTTCTTTTAAGTTTGTATTTGAAAGATGAATGATGATTATAGAGACGAGCTTTAAAAGAGGTGGAAGTGGAGCCAAAATAGGTGAAGGAATTGGTGCTAGTTATAATTTTACATTCATTAATTAAGTTTTTATCGAGACAATGGTTGTTGAGAGGACATTTATTTTTAATGCGGCAGTTGCAATTAGAGAGATTATTAATGAGTGATCTAGTGTTATCTATAGAAGGAATTGGATTGGAGAAGTTGTTTGTGATAGGAATAATAGGAATAATAGTTTCTTGATTTAGAGTTGGATTATGAACATTTAGCGAAGTTGTGTTTGACGTTGTATTTGGGTTTACAGAAGTTAGCCTAGGGTTTACAATGACGTCGGGAGTACTATTACTGTTATTATGAAATTCAATATTGGAAGGAAGAGATTTAGTATTTAGTATTTTATTGTTGTGTTTAGAGATGATGTTGGAAATATTGGAGGATGTAGAATACGAAAATTTGATGGTGTGTTTGTTAAATATTTTACTATAGATATGTGAGGGGGGGAAGCATTTATTTAAGGCACTAAAAAATAATTTAGGAATATTGTTATTAATAAGAATATTCATCCACAATTATTATTTTTTTCTCTCTATCTTCATACATAAATTCCCTTCGTTAATTTTCAAATTCCTTTAATTTATACATTATCTTCCAACGGTTCCCAACCTCTCTATGTTAAAACAATATATCTTTTTCTCAGTTATAAAAACTATCTCTTTCTCTCTATCACCCATCTCTCCCTCTCCACCTTCACTCTCATCTCCTCCCCCTTTTTTTCATCCTTTCCACCACCCCCTCCCTAAATAAAATATTTTTTCCTCACACATATCCTCCCTTCGTTAATTTTCAAAATTTTTAATTTATACATTATCTTCCAACGGTTTTCAACCTCTCTATGTAAAACAATATATCTCCTCTCAGTTATAAAAACTATCTCTTTCTCTCTATCACCCATCTCTCCCTCTCATCTCCTTCCCTTTTCATCCTTCCCCCCCCCCCTCTTTAAATAAAATATTTTTCCCAATATCACACATCAATCTAAAACCACTTTTCATATGTTGATTTAAAACTGCACTATCCACAAGTGTTTTTTAGCCTTCATATCATGTTCTCCTGTTTTATCTGATGAAAACACAAATATTATTGCATGATGATGTTTGTTTTTGAAATGCGCATAATAAAATACATGGAACTCCTTTAACCATCTTTTGATCTTATATTATGCATACTCCAGTCCTACAAACTGTAGAGTGCTTCTTATCCGATATCTGCATTGCTTTATTGTACTACAATAAAACTCACCTCCTACATATATATATATATATATATATATATATGGCGTGAACCTAATACTGACACTTTGTACTGCACTCTTCGTTATTGTTTTTTTTTTGTTTTAACTTATATATATATGTATATATATATAATTGTTTCTACTTTTGGCACAAGGCCAGCAAATACCCAGTGTATTACTGGTACTTTATTTTATCGACCCTGTATTGTATATTTATAAATGTGTTACTACTCTGACATGTCTAGTAATGTGTATGTTATCTCTCTATCATTCCTCTATGAAGTCTTTTAGATGTGTGTGTCATCATCATCATCACCGTTTTACACACATATGTACACACACACATTATACACATGCATGCACACACACACACATATATACACACACATATACGCATACACATACTCACATACATCCATATACATATATGTGTTCTGTCTGACTAATTCTCCTTCCTTACTTTGCAGACATATAGAATGGAGCCATAGTGACTTTCAAGAGGAAGGTGAGTTTGAAGGTTACTTCTCACACACACACACACACACACACACACACACACACACACACCACTCTCTCTCTCCCTCTCTGTGTCTCTCTCTCTCCTTCTCCTGGCCGACTGAACACACGTGTGTTTTTTTCAGCCTAGGGCGAGCAATAACTGAAATAAGTTATTGGGATAAAAAAGAAGGGGTATCAGAATGGATGCAGTAAAACCCAGTTAGACCATTACTCACCAGAGTACTCAATACTTGGGGTAGTAGAGTGGGTAATATGAAAAATTCAGAGCCCTAATGGCTGAGCTCCTGTCATTTCAACAACTAAATCTAAACACATTCGGATCTAGCTGTTGAAACAGCAGGAGCTCAGCTGTTGGGATCTCAAATTTTTAATATATATACATATATATATATATATATATAGTATTAAGGATACTATTTATGGTTATGTATATACTAAAACCTTTTATAGTTATATATATTTTAAACCCTAAACAGTGAAAGACAGTAATTTATTACTACCTTATTACCAGTAAGATAAATAGCTCAATGTAATAACATCAGTTGTTCTACAAAGCAGTTATACAGAAATCACATGAATCAAAGTTCTGTTCAAACCATTTATTAGCTTATAATTGTTTCATCCAAACCGAGGTTTGGAGTCTTCAGAGCAATTTTTCAATGATTGTTTATATACATGACCTCCTTTCCAACACAAGACAAGAGACATACAGAAACATATGTATATATCGATGCACAGTGGGGTGACATCCATTATAATATTTTTGCATGGCAATTTAAATTTAAAAATTAAAATCAAAATCATATTAAAACAAAATTAAAGTTAAAATACAACATCGGCAGTTTACGAAGATAATGCAAGAGGATAGATTGTTAGTCATTTGAACTAGTTAGTGCATGCAATAGTTACACGTGGGGCATGCACGTGTGTCTTATTTATATAAGATTATTGTGCGGCAAGGTGTTATATGCAATACAACCACTTTAAGCGGGTAATCAAGAGTATTATGGGGGTTGTATTGGTAAAGTATTTTTTATGTATGATAAAGAAGCTTGTGTGCAGAGAAAATTAAAAATGAGAAGTAAAATAATGTTATGGTTTTTGTATACACCACCATTTTCACATGTGGAACAGGACGTTAAGAGCTAATGTGGTTTCATGTGGAACAGGGCATTATGAGTTAATGTGGTTTCATGTGGTACAGGACATTATGAGGTAATGTGGTTTCATGTGGAACAGGACGTTAAGAGCTAATGTGGTTCCATGTGGTACAGGACGTTAAGAGCTAATGTGGTTTCATGTGGTACAGGACGTTATGAGCTAATGTGGTTTCATGTGGAACAGGACGTTATGAGTCAAATGACATGTATCATATCTTCTCTTTTTATTTATTGTTAAAGTTTTTAATTCTTTTTAATTTATTCATAAATAATTTAATTTAATTTATTTTAATTATTTTTAGCCTTGAACCTTTCGTTGAAGGGAATCAAAGAAGAAGGGCGCAAAATACAGAAATTGTCTCCACCGGCTCACAGTAACCAAACACACCCCCACCAACACCAACACCACCACCAAAAAGTACCATTGTCTCCTCCCCCACCACTATCATCATCATCATCACAACCACATCACCAACAACAACAACAACAACAGAGTCAACAACCACATCGCCAGAAAGTTCCACAACTATCTCCTCCTACACAACAACAACAACAACAACAACAAAAGCCACAAAAACAACCACCACAACAACAACAACTACAGCAACACAGCCACAAAACACACCACCAGAAAGTGCAACAATTGTCACCACCACCACCAGCACCACCACCACAACAACAAAGTCACCAGTCACCCCACCAACACCATCACCAACAACAGCAGCAGCAGCAGCATCAGCACAAACAGCAGCAACAAAAGAAATTGTCCCCATCTCCAAAACAGAGTCACCAACCGGTCAAGTTAGAGAAATCAGAAGTTATTAATACGACACATCCAACATTTCCTCTGGTGAAACATTGCAATCTTATGGACCGAAATGCTGAACAGTAAGTTAACCCTTTAGCATTTAAACCGGCCCTATCCGGCCAGAATTCTTTCACCTCTTTCTGTTTAAACTGGGCAATAACAGGCCACTCATACTTATGTTTAAGTATTGTTCTCAAAATAAATAATATCAAAATCCCGTAGATTCGATATTACGTGAGATAATTATGTAAGATAAAATATTTAGTGTGAAAATACAATAGTATATATAGAGTAATGTAAATGTTATGTGAGATATTATGTGAGGTAAAGCCTTTACTGTGAAAATACAATAGTATATATAGAGTAATGTAAATGTTATGTGAGATATTATGTGAGGTAAAGCCTTTACTGTGAAAATACAATAGTATATATAGTGTAATGTAAATGTTATGTGAGATATGTGAGGTAAAGCCTTTACTGTGAAAATACAATAGTATATATATAGTAATGTAAATGATAAAGGGTTAAGGGTTTTTCTTTTTAAATAAATATAAACAAACTGCTAAAAATAGACTACTACCTCTCAGAAAATAATTGTTTCTACTTTTGGCACAAGGCCAGCAATTATCTCAGTGTATTACTGGTACTTTATTTTATCGACCCCGTAAGGATGAAAGGCAAAGTTAACTTCAGCTGAATTTGAACTCAGACCATAAAGGGCCGTAACTCTATGCGTCAAAGCATGACATCAGACCCTCTACCGATACTGCCAATCCACCTCTCAGAAAATAGAGAAATAACCACAATAGTGCTAAAGGCGAGTGAATCACTGTCCCCCCAGGAACAGATACAGACTATGCGGTGTGGAAATGTCTCAACAGACTAAGATCTGGTGTTGGTCGTCCCAAAACCAATCTGGCAAAATGGGGATATTTAAAGCAGGCATGTCAATCATGCGGCCCTTTATAAACCCACCTGTGGCCCACACAACGGTTTTTACTGCACTAGCATGTTTTATCTTCGCAATATAAAATAAAAAAAATTAGTTGTAAAGTGCGCAGTTAGTTGTCGTGTGTGGCCCCCTGACAACACATGTGTGGCCCCCTGACAACACATGTGTGGCCCCCTGACGACACGTGTGTGACCCCTGACAACACATGTGTGACCTATGTGGCCCTCGGGGTACCCTCAGTTTGACATGCATGATTTAAAGGATGGGTACGTTGTGCGTGACTGTGGCATCGAACCCCAGACTACACAGCACCTCCTGATATGTCCCCTGTTAGAATGAAACACCCCCTGCACAGTATTGGACTTGGCAGAGTTTAATGAGAAAGGACATCAATGTGTTGAGCTGTGGTAGAACCAGATCTAGCCAAGCTTTGTAACTGACACTCTTGTGGACACAAGGACGTCAATGTGTTGAGCTGTGGTAGAACCAGATCTAGCCAAGCTTTGTAACTGACACTCTTGTGGACACAAGGACAGCAATGTGTTCAGCTGTGGTAGAACCAGATCTAGCCAAGCTTTGTAACTGACACTCTTGTGGACACAAGGACAGCAATGTGTTCAGCTGTGGTGGAACCAGATCTAGCCAAACTTTGTAACTGACACTCTTGTGGACACAAGGACAGCAATGTGTTCAGCTGTGGTGGAACCAGATCTAGCCAAGCTTTGTAACTGACACTCTTGTGGACACAAGGACATCAATGTGTTCAGCTGTGGTGGAACCAGATCTAGCCAAGCTTTGTAACTGACACTCTTGTGGACACAAGGACATCAATGTGTTCAGCTGTGGTAGAACCACATCTAGCCAAGCTTTGTAGCTGACACTCTTGTGGACACAAGAATATCAATGTGTTCAGCTGTGGTAGAACCAGATTTAGCCAAGCTTTGTAGCTGACACTCTTGTGGACACGATAAGAAGAAGTAATTTGGATACCTGGCCATACAGATATAAGAGGAAATAGGAAAGCAGATGAATTAGCAAAAGAGGGAGCACAAAGGGAAATAATAGATATAGACTACATCCCAAATCTTTCTCAGGTAAAATCATTTAACAAACAAATAATTAGTCAAGGGTGGGAAACATTTTGGGAAGAATCCAGAGAAAAGCTCATAGATTTCAATCCCCAACTTTCTCTACCAGATTTGACAACTTTCAAAACTTATCCATCATTGAGTAATGCAAATAAAAATAGATTATGCTGGCTTCCAACTGGACATATACCTTTGAACTGGACATTACCTTTGAACTGGACATTACCATTGAACTGGACATATACCATTGAACTGGACATTACCTTTGAACTGGACATTACCATTGAACTGGACATATACCATTGAACTGGACATTACCTTTGAACTGGACATATACCATTGAATTGGACATATACCTTTGAACTGGACATATACCTTTGAACTGGACATTACCTTTGAACTGGACATATACCTTTGAACTGGACATATACCATTGAATTGGACATATACCTTTGAACTGGACATTACCTTTGAACTGGATATATACCATTGAACTGGACATATACCTTTGAACTGGACATATACCTTTGAACTGGACATTACCATTGAACTGGACATATACCATTGAACTACATTCTACCAAGAACAGGTCGTAGAGATTCGCCTCTGTTCTTGTGGTCACCCTCCAGAAACTCTTTGGCACTAGTTATTCCATTGTAGAAACTATCAGTCTAGAGAGAGGACATGTTGAAACCAATCTTTAAGAAACTACCAACATTGGAAGTTCAATATTTAGTTACAGGTCTACCAAATATAAACCAAATCTTTGTGTACATGGAAGCTAGGAAAAGATTCACCTTTATGTTCTTGTGGTGATTCTCCAGAAACTGTTTGTGTGACAGCTCACACCTATGTAGGTTTAGCTGGCCTCCTCCGAGGTATATCTCGTTGGATTAATATGGTTCATTGATTACACAATGAATATAGTTTTACAATAGATTAAAAGCACTCTACAAGAAAGTTTTCTGGAGTTATTATTATTCAGAATAATATATATAGTATATGTATATATACATATATATATATATATATATATATATATATATATATATATATATATATATTTATTAAAATAACATTTGCTCTACGGTTCTTATATATTTGATATATATTTATCCTTATCGAGCCCTCTTTGGATTTTAGTCTTCAAATTTTATTATTATTACTATATATTGGAGGCACATGGCTTAGTGGTTAGAGCATTGGCTTTGCAATCGAAAGGTTGTGAGTTCAATTCTCAGACCGGGTGATGTGTTGTTTCCTTGAGCAAGACACTTTATTTCACGTTGCTCCAGTTTACTCAGCTGTAGAAATGAGATTATAGGGACTGGGGTCCCTATCATTCCACTGCAAAGTGGTCGTGGAGGTGCCACGGCAAAAAAGCACCCAGCACTCACTGTAAATGAGGTTGGTGTTAGGAAGGGCATCCAGCTGTAGAAATCAAGCCAGAATCAGTTCCCGTCCCACCCTTGCAAGCAGGGAAAAGTGGGCGTAAAATGAAATGATGAAATGATGATGATATATATATATAAATGAATGTTATTTTTTTTATTACTCGTCTCACTTGCTCTTTTTGGTTACCAACTCAATACTTTCCCTAGTCTGTTATGTCTTACTAGCTCTATACGGACGTTTAAATTGAATAAATAACTAAATATAAACCAAGAGACTTGTTCAGTCTAATATGTTGCTATGTCTTCTGCCAGAGATCCTAACACGCTAGTGGAGTGTGAGACATTTGAAGATTACGGAAAGTTCCAACCATTCACTGTTTCTGTCACAACCAATTCTATGTTCCTCATCGTGAGTAGATTTCACACTTTCTAGTGTTGTTGGTGGTGGTGTTATTGGTGGTGGTGGTGGTGATGGGGGGGGGGGGGGTAGTGTTGGTGGTGGTGGTGGTGGTGGTGGTGGTATTGCTGGTGATGGTGGTGGTGGTGATGGGGAGGGAGGGGGTGTTAGTAGTAGTGTTGTTGGTGGTGGTGGTATGGCTGGTGTTGTTGTTGTTGGTGGTGGTGGGGAGGGGGGAGTAGTGTTGGTGGTGGTAGTGGTGGTGGTGGTGGTGATGGGGAGGGAGGGGGTGTTAGTAGTAGTGTCGTTGGTGGTGGTGGTGGTATGGCTGGTGTTGTTGTTGGTGGTGATGGGGAGGGAGGGGGTGTTAGTAGTAGTGTTGGTGGTGTTGGTGGTGGTATTGCTGGTGTTGTTGGTGGTGATGGTGGGGAGTAGTAATGGTGGTGGTGGTGTTGGTGTTGTTAGTGGTAGTGTTGGTGAGGGGGTGTTGTTGGTGGTAGGGGGTGTTGGTGTTGGTAGTAGTGGTGGTGGTGGGGTAGTAGTGGTGGTGGGGCATTGTTGTTGTTGTTGGGGGGGGGGGGGGGGGTAGTGTTGGTGGTGTTGATGGTATTGGTGGTGGTGGTGCTGGTAGTGGTAATGGTGGTGGTGGTGGTGGTCAGATATATGATTAAAGGCATATTAACGAGTTGATTGGCAACAGTGTGTGATAATTAACAATGTTTTAACGAGGTGATGTGTTCACTGTAATAATTAATTAGTTATGTGTTAACGAGGTGATGTGTTCACTGTAATAATTAATTAGTTATGTGTTAACGAGATGATGTGTTCACTGTAATAATTAATTAGTTATGTGTTAACGAGGTGATGTGTTCACTGTAATAATTAATTAGTTATGTGTTAACGAGATGATGTGTTCACTGTTATAATTAATTAGTTATGTGTTAACGAGGTGATGTGTTCACTGTAATAATTAATTAGTTATGTGTTAACGAGATGATGTGTTCACAGTAATAATTAATTAGTTATGTGTTAACGAGATGATGTGTTCACTGTTATAATTAATTAGTTATGTGTTAACGAGGTGATGTGTTCACTGTAATAATTAATTAGTTATGTGTTAACGAGATGATGTGTTCACAGTAATAATTAATTAGTTATGTGTTAACGAGATGATGTGTTCACTGTTATAATTAATTAGTTATGTGTTAACGAGGTGATGTGTTCACTGTTATAATTAATTAGTGATGTGTTAATGAGGTGATTGTTCACTGTTATAATTAATTAGTTATGTGTTAACGAGGTGATGTGTTCACTGTAATAATTAATTAGTTATGTGTTAACGAGATGATGTGTTCACTGTTATAATTAATTAGTTATGTGTTAACGAGGTGATGTGTTCACTGTTATAATTAATTAGTGATGTGTTAACGAAGTGATGTGTTCACTAATAATTAATTAGTTATGTGTTAACGAGATGATGTGTTCACTGTTATAATTAATTAGTTATGTGTTAACGAGGTGATGTGTTCACTGTAATAATTAATTAGTTATGTGTTAACGAGATGATGTGTTCACTGTTATAATTAATTAGTTATGTGTTAATGAGGTGATGTGTTCACTGTAATAATTAATTAGTTATGTGTTAACGAGATGATGTGTTCACTGTTATAATTAATTAGTGATGTGTTAATGAGATGATGTGTTCACAGTAATAATTAATTAGTTATGTGTTAATGAGGTGATGTGTTCACAGTAATAATTAATTAGTTATGTGTTAATGAGGTGATTGTTCACTGTAATAATTAATTAGTTATGTGTTAATGAGGCAATGTGTTCACTGTAATAATTAATTATGTGTTAACGAGGTGATGTGTTCTTGTAATAATTAATTAGTTATGTGTTAACGAGGCGATGTGTTCACTGTAATAATTAATTATGTGTTAACGAGGTGATGTGTTCGTTGTAATAATTAATTAGTTACGTGTTAACGGAGTGATGTGTTCGCTGTAATAATTAATTATGGGTTAACGAGGTGATGTGTTCACTGTAATAATTAATTATGTGTTAACGATCTGATTGTTCTCTCTACTAATTACAGGACTTCCACTGTCACCTGACCAGTAGTGAAGTATTAGGATATTTAGCTGGGAAATGGGACCAAAATACCCAACGTAAGTATCCATGGTAACCAATGATGGGCAATATAAACATTAATTGCAGTACCCTCGTTAATTAATGGCTTGTCACCCAGTGGTAAGGGTGTTGGGTTTAATACCATAATGTCAAGGGTTTTATTCCTCAACTGGGTTGTGTGCTGTCACTGAATACACAAAGGTGTTTTTTCTCCAAAAGGTTTTCTGTTGCTTCTTCTTCTTGTTTCTCATTCTATCTTCCGATGAAGGACTAGTGTCCGACCAAAACATAAAGACACTTTTCCTACTATATCAAGCGTTAAACTAATATATTTCTTCAGTGTACTGTGTTGTTTGCTTCGTTGTTTCTGTTTACTTTTTGCATAAATATTTTTTTTTTTTTTTTCTTTAATCCAGACCTGAATATTCTGCAAGCATTCCCATGTCTAAGTAGGTTAGGGGACAAAGAAAATGCTCCTTTAATCGAGGCTGAGGTGAGTTTTATTGTTGTTTGTTTTGTTTTTACATCCTTTACCTGGGGATGCCACACTAGATGTGCCACTGGAGCAGCCTGTTGTTGGAGCTCCACTGTAGATGTGCCACTGGAGCAGCCTGTTGTTGGGGTGCCACTGTAGATGTGCCACTGGTGCAGCCTGTCGTTGGGGTGCCACCCTAGATGTGCTACTGGAGCAGCCTGTCTTTGGGGTGCCACTGGTGCAGCCTGTCGTTGGGGTGCCACCCTAGATGTGCTACTGGAGCAGCCTGTCTTTGGGGTGCCACTGTAGATGTGCCACTGGTGCAGCCTGTCGTTGGGGTGCCACCCTAGATGTGCTACTGGAGCAGCCTGTCTTTGGGGTTCCACTGTAGATGTGCCACTGGTGCAGCCTGTCGTTGGGGTGCCACCCTAGATGTGCCACTGGTACAGTCAATCGTTGGGGTGCTACTAGAGCAGCCTCTCTTTGGCGTGCCACCCTAGATGTGCCACTGGTATAGCCAATCGTTGGGGTGCCACTGTAGATGTGCCACTGGAGCAGCCTGTCTTTGGGGTGCCACTGGTACAGCCAATCGTTGGGGTGCCACTGTAGATGTGCCACTGGAGCAGCCTGTCGTTGGGGTGCCACTGGAGCAGCCTGTCTTTGGGGTGCCACCCTAGATGTGACACTGGAGAAGCCTGTCTTTGGGGTGCCACCCTAGATGTGCCACTGGTACAGCCAATCGTTGGGGTGCCACACTATATGTGCCACTGGAGCAGCCTGTCTTTGGGGTGCCACCCTAGATGTGCCACTGGTGCAGCCTGTTGTTGGGGCGTCACTGTAGATGTACCACTGGTGCAGTCATTGTATGTGTCGGTGTGCATATGCTTTGCATCTGTACAAGTGTATATGCAGTTATTAGATGCAGAATTTTTGTATGTATGTATTTATATATATATATGTATGTATATAATACGCATTTGTATGTATGTATTTATATATATATATGTATGTATATAATACACATTTGTATGTATGTATTTATATATATATATATGTATGTATATAATACGCATTTGTATGTATGTATTTATATATATATATGTATGTATATAATACGCATTTGTATGTATGTATTTATATATATATATGTATGTATATAATACGCATTTGTATGTATGTATTTATATATATATGTGGAGGCACATGGCTTAGTGGTTAGAGCATTGGCCTTGCAATCGAAAGATTGTGAGTTCAATTCTCAGCCCGGGTGATGTGTTGTTTCCTTGGGCAAGACACTTTATTTCACATTACTTCAGTTTACTCAGCTGTAGAAATGAGATGATAGGGACTGGGGTCCCTATCATTCCACTGCAAAGTGGTCGTGGAGGTGCCACGGCAAAAAAAGCACCCAGCACTCACTGTAAATGAGGTTGGCGTTAGGAAGGGCATCCAGCTGTAGAAATCAAGCCAGAATCAGTTCCCGTCCCACCCTTGCAAGCTGGGAAGAGCGGACGTAAAATGATGATGATGAAAATGATGATGATGTATGTATATAATACGCATTTGTATGTATGTATTTATATATATATATGTATGTATATAATACGCATTTGTGTCTTTTTTTCATAGATTCGGCATCGAATGAACAAATGTGGTTTGTCTTTAGTCGGTTGGTACCACAGTCATCCTCACCGTTCTGCTAGTCCAACTCTTCGAGATATCGACTGCCAAATGACATATCAACTGAAGATGAAGGGTGTTGGGTCCATATACCACCCCTGTTTAGGTTTTATTATTGGTGAGTTGCTAGATAATCTTTATGACACCCTACCTGCAAAACAAAGGGAGACCCGGGGGCAGACCGTGGGCAAGATAGTTGGATAACATCTATAACAGTAGGAGACCCGGGGGCAGACCCTGGGCAAGATAGTTGGATAACATCTATAACAGTAGGAGACCCAGGGGTAGACCGTGGGCAAGATAGTTGGATAACATCTATAACAGTAGGAGTCCCAGGGGCAGACCGTGGGCAAGATGGTTGGATAACATCTATAACAGTAGGGTACCCAGGGGTAGACCGTGGGCAAGATAGTTGGATAACATCTATAACAGTAGGGTACCTAGGGGTAGACCGTGGGCAAGGTTGTTGAATAACATCTACAACAGTAGGAGACCCAGGGGTAGACCCTGGGCAAGATAGTTGGATAACATCTATAACAGTAGGAGACCCAGGGGTAGACCGTGGGCAAGATAGTTGGATAACATCTACAACAGTACGAGACCCAGGGGTAGACCGTGGGCAAGATGGTTGGATAACATCTATAACAGTAGGGTACCCAGGGGTAGACCGTGGGCAAGATAGTTGGATAACATCTATAACAGTAGGGTACCTAGGGGTAGACCGTGGGCAAGGTTGTTGAATAACATCTACAACAGTAGGAGACCCAGGGGTAGACCCTGGGCAAGATAGTTGGATAACATCTATAACAGTAGGAGACCCAGGGGCAGACCCTGGCAAGATAGTTGGATAACATCTATAACAGAAGGAGACCCAGGGGCAGACCCTGGGCAAGATAGTTGGATAACATCTATAACAGTAGGAGACCCAGGGGTAGACCGTGGGCAAGATAGTTGGATAACATCTATAACAGTAGGAGACCCAGGGGTAGACCGTGGGCAAGATAGTTGGATAACATCTATAACAGTTGGAGACCCAGGGGTAGACCGTGGGCAAGATAGTTGGATAACATCTATAACAGTAGGAGACCCAGGGGTAGACCGTGGGCAAGATAGTTGGATAACATCTATAACAGTAGGAGACCCAGGGGCAGACCGTGGGCAAGATGGCTGGATAACATCTATGAGCTCGGTTGGTCTCACTTGGGGATCTAACCAGATTAATTGGAGACTGTTACTTCTGATAGGACCAGCTAAAAGACTACTTGAGGACTCTGCCCTCAATCACCCTCCTTTTAGTTTTTCAATATTTTTGGAATATTTTTAATTTCTATTTTTTAATCCTTTAGTGTTTACATTACTCTATATATAGTATTGTATTTTCACAGTAAAGGCTTTCCCTCACATAACATTTACATTACTCTATATATACTATTGTATTTTCACAGTAAAGGCTTTACCTCACATAATGTCTCACATAACATTTACATTACTCTATATATACTATTGTATTTTCACGGTAAAGACTTTACCTCACATAATATCTCACATAACATTTACATTACTCTATATATACTATTGTATTTTCATGGTAAAGGCTTTACCTCACATAATATCTCACATAACATTTACATTACTCTATATATACTATTGTATTTTCACAGTAAAGGCTTTACCTCACATAATATCTCACATAACATTTACATTACTCTATATATACTATTGTATTTTCACAGTAAAGACTTTACCTCACATAATATCTCACATAACATTTACATTACTCTATATATACTATTGTATTTTCCCAGTAAAGGCTTTACCTCACATAACATTTACATTACTCTATATATACTATTGTATTTTCACAGTAAAAGCTTTACCTCACATAATATCTCGCATAACATTTACATTACTCTATATATACTATTGTATTTTCATGGTAAAGGATTTACCTCGCATAATATCTCACATAACATTTACATAACTCTATATATACTATTGTATTTTCACAGTAAAGGCTTTACCTCACATAATATCTCACATAACATTTACATTACTCTATATATACTATTGTATTTTCACAGTAAAGACTTTACCTCACATAATATCTCACATAACATTTACATTACTCTATATATACTATTGTATTTTCATGGTAAAGGATTTACCTCGCATAATATCTCACATAACATTTACATTACTCTATATATACTATTGTATTTTCACAGTAAAGGCTTTACCTCACATAATATCTCACATAACATTTACATTACTCTATATATACTATTGTATTTTCACGGTAAAGGCTTTACCTCACATAATTATCTCACATAATATCAAATCTATGAGATTTTGATATTATTTGTTTTGAGAACAATACCTTAACATCAGTATGAGTTGCCAGTTACAGCTAGTTTGAACAGAAAGATTTGAGAGAATTCTGGACGGATAAGGCCGGTTTAAATGCTAAAGGGTTATATATCATGTAAATATATTTTAAATATATTTTTATTTTTCTCTTTGAATGATGCTTTTTCATGTTTATTTTTCCCCAGCTCCCTATAATAAAAGTTCTAAGAAGAAGGAATCAACGTTCCGAGCTTTCTGGGTGATGCCACCCGTTGTCGAGGTAAGTGGGATCCTTTGTCAACATCTACTGTAATCCTTCACTAAGAATTGCCACAGTTGATACAGCAGAAGATAGAAGGCTTTGCTGTAGCCATTCTAACTCTCTGAGTACCAGTCAAATACTGAGGGTGAGATAGAAGGCTTTGCTGTAGCCATTCTAACTTTCTGAGTACCAGTCAAATACTGAGGGTGAGATAGAAGGCTTTGCTGTAGCCATTCTAACTTTCTGAGTACCAGTCATATACTGAGGGTGAGATAGAAGGCTTTGCTGTAGCCATTCTAACTTTCTGAGTACCAGTCAAATACTGAGGGTGAGATAGAAGGCTTTGCTGTAGCCATTCCAACTCTCTGAGTACCAGTCAAATACTGAGGGTGAGATAGAAGACTTTGCTGTAGCCATTCCAACTCTCTGAGTACCAGTCAAATACTGAGGGTGAGATAGAAGACTTTGCTGTAACCATTCGAACTCTCTGAGTACCAGTCAAATACTGAGGGTGAGATAGAAGGCTTTGCTGTAGCCATTCCAACTCTCTGAGTACCAGTCAAATACTGAGGGTGAGATAGAAGACTTTGCTGTAACCATTCTAACTCTCTGAGTACCAGTCAAATACTGAGGGTGAGATAGAAGGCTTTGCTGTAGCCATTCCAACTCTCTGAGTACCAGTCATATACTGAGGGTGAGATAGAAGACTTTGCTGTAGCCATTCCAACTCTCTGAGTACCAGTCAAATACTGAGGGTGAGATAGAAGACTTTGCTGTAACCATTCTAACTCTCTGAGTACCAGTCAAATACTGAGGGTGAGATAGAAGGCTTTGCTGTAGCCATTCTAACTCTCTGAGTACCAGTCAAATACTGAGGGTGAGATAGCAGGCTTTGCTGTAGCCATTCCAACTCTCTGAGTACCAGTCAAATACTGAGGGTGAGATAGAAGGCTTTACTGTAGCCATTCTAACTTTCTGAGTACCAGTCAAATACTGAGGGTGAGATAGAAGACTTTGCTGTAACCATTCTAACTCTCTGAGTACCAGTCAAATACTGAGGGTGAGATAGAAGGCTTTGCTGTAGCCATTCTAACTCTCTGAGTACCAGTCAAATACTGAGGGTGAGATAGAAGGCTTTGCTGTAGCCATTCCAACTCTCTGAGTACCAGTCAAATACTGAGGGTGAGATAGAAGGCTTTGCTGTAGCCATTCCAACTCTCTGAGTACCAGTCAAATACTGAGGGTGAGATAGAAGGCTTTTCTGTAGCCATTCCAACTTTCTGAGTACCAGTCAAATACTGAGGGTGAGATAGAAGGCTTTTCTGTAGCCATTCCAACTCTCTGAGTACCAGTCAAATACTGAGGGTGAGATAGAAGGCTTTGCTGTAGCCATTCTAACTTTCTGAGTACCAGTCAAATACTGAGGGTGAGATAGAAGGCTTTGCTGTAGCCATTCTAACTCTCTGAGTACCAGTCAAATACTGAGGGTGAGATAGAAGAGTTTGCTGTAGCCATTCTAACTCTCTGAGTACCAGTCAAATACTGAGGATGAGATAGAAGGCTTTGCTGTAGCCATTCTAACACTCTGAGTACCAGTCAAATACTGAGGGTGAGATAGAAGAGTTTGCTGTAGCCATTCTAACTCTCTGAGTACCAGTCAAATACTGAGGATGAGATAGAAGGCTTTGCTGTAGCCATTCTAACTCTCTGAGTGCCAGTCAAATACTGAGGGTGAGATAGAAGGCTTTGCTGTAGCCATTCTAACTTTCTGAGTACCAGTCAAATACTGAGGGTGAGATAGAAGGCTTTGCTGTAGCCATTCTAACTCTCTGAGTACCAGTCAAATACTGAGGATGAGATAGAAGGCTTTGCTGTAGCCATTCCAACTTTCTGAGTACCAGTCAAATACTGAGGGTGAGATAGAAGAGTTTGCTGTAGCCATTCTAACTTTCTGAGTACCAGTCAAATACTGAGGGTGAGATAGAAGGCTTTGCTGTAGCCATTCCAACTTTCTGAGTACTAGTCAAATACTGAGGGTGAGATAGAAGAGTTTGCTGTAGCCATTCTAACTTTCTGAGTACCAGTCAAATACTGAGGGTGAGATAGAAGGCTTTGCTGTAGCCATTCCAACTCTCTGAGGGTGAGATAGAAGGCTTTGCTGTAGCCATTCTAACTTTCTGAGTACCAGTCAAATACTGAGGGTGAGATAGAAGGCTTTGCTGTAGCCATTCCAACTCTCTGAGTACCAGTCAAATACTGAGGGTGAGATAGAAGGCTTTGCTGTAGCCATTCCAACTTTCTGAGTACCAGTCAAATACTGAGGGTGAGATAGAAGAGTTTGCTGTAGCCATTCTAACTTTCTGAGTACCAGTCAAATACTGAGGGTGAGATAGAAGGCTTTGCTGTAGCCATTCTAACTTTCTGAGTACCAGTCAAATACTGAGGGTGAGATAGAAGGCTTTGCTGTAGCCATTCTAACTTTCTGAGTACCAGTCAAATACTGAGGGTGAGATAGAAGAGTTTGCTGTAGCCATTCTAACTTTCTGAGTACCAGTCAAATACTGAGGGTGAGATAGAAGGCTTTGCTGTAGCCATTCTAACTCTCTGAGTACCAGTCAAATACTGAGGGTGAGATAGAAGGCTTTGCTGTAGCCATTCCAACTTTCTGAGTACCA
Organism: Eledone cirrhosa; assembly: GCA_964016885.1. NCBI lineage: Eukaryota > Metazoa > Mollusca > Cephalopoda > Octopoda > Eledonidae > Eledone > Eledone cirrhosa. The sequence goes on from OZ024762.1 coordinate 15,901,067, forward strand.
GTCAAATACTGAGGGTGAGATAGAAGGCTTTGCTGTAGCCATTCTAACTCTCTGAGTACCAGTCAAATACTGAGGGTGAGATAGAAGGCTTTGCTGTAGCCATTCTAACTCTCTGAGTACCAGTCAAATACTGAGGGTGAGATAGAAGGCTTTGCTGTAGCCATTCTAACTTTCTGAGTACCAGTCAAATACTGAGGGTGAGATAGAAGGCTTTGCTGTAGCCATTCTAACTTTCTGAGTACCAGTCAAATACTGAGGGTGAGATAGAAGGCTTTGCTGTAGCCATTCTAACTCTCTGAGTACCAGTCAAATACTGAGGGTGAGATAGAAGGCTTTGCTGTAGCCATTCCAACTTTCTGAGTACCAGTCAAATACTGAGGGTGAGATAGAAGGCTTTGCTGTAGCCATTCTAACTTTCTGAGTACCAGTCAAATACTGAGGGTGAGATAGAAGGCATTGTTGTAGCCATTCTAACTCTCTGAGTACCAGTCAAATACTGAGGGTGAGATAGAAGGCTTTGCTGTAGCCATTCCAACTTTCTGAGTACCAGTCAAAAATCAGTCAAAAACCATTATTATTATTATTATGTTCAAATCCTGCCATGGTTAACTTTGCCTTTCATCTTTACCCGGGGTCAATAAAATAAAGTACCAGTAATACACTGGGGTTGATTTAATCAACTTTCCCTTCCCCAAAAAATTGTTGGCCTTGTGCCTATAGTAGAAACAATTATTAATGTTATTTTATTATTTATTTTTTTCTAACATTCAACAGCAACCTTTGGACTATGGTATTCCCATGGAAATCCAGTTCTCTGTCTACCAAAACCCATCATTAACTGAAGAGTTACTAACTGAAATGGTGAGCAAATTATTGGGATTTTAGAAAAAAAAAAATTTGTTTTTTAATTATTTTATTTTATTTAAAAAATAAAAAACGAGTGTATTTTATTGTGGCACCAATATTAGGGAGATTGTCATGCCCTTGACATGTTGAAGGGTCCTCTCAACCCTTTATTTGGCATGGTTTCTTAACACCAACTACTTTACAGAGTGTACTGGGTGTATTTTATTGTGGCACCAATATTAGGGAGGTTGTCATGTCCTTGTCATGACTGAAGGGTCCTCTCAACCCTTTATTTGGCATGGTTTCTTAACACCAACTACTTTACAGAGTGTACTGGGTGTATTTTATTGTGGCACCAATATTAGGGAGGTTGTCATGCCCTTGACATGTTGAAGGGTCCTCTCAACCCTTTATTTGGCATGGTTTCTTAACACCAACTACTTTACAGAGTGTACTGGGTGTATTTTATTGTGGCACCAATATTAGGGAGGTTGTCATGCCCTTGACATGACTGAAGGGTCCTCTCAACCCTTTATTTGGCATGGTTTCTTAACACCAACTACTTTACAGAGTGTACTGGGTGTATTTTATTGTGGCACCAACAAGACATTCTCAATAGCTCTTCCAGCGTGTCTCCCTCACCATCCTCTGAGGAAACACCTTCTCTATTATGTCTGCCAGGGTGGCAGTGCATGGACTCTCGCAATGGTGAGAAAGGGGAAGAGCAGGAGAGACAGAGGCAGTGGCAGTGGGAGTTTGGTTCCTTTGTGTTCAGACCTGGTGTTTATAAATGTATTTGGAACTGGTGTATATAAATATATATATATTTATCTCCTTATAATATATAACCAGCAATTTCTCTGTCTGTCTGTCTGTCCGACAGTGGAAACACGTGCGCGCGGGCGAATGTTTTTTGCGCACGCGTAGAGAGAGAGAGTGAGAGTGAAAGAAAGAGACAGACTACGAGAGGGGGATAGCGGGAGGGAGAGAGAGAGAGAGAGTGAATAGACGCTAAAACATGTGCGCGCGTGCGAATGTTTTTTGCGCACGCGTAGAGAGAGAGTCACAGTGAAAGAAAGAGACAGACTACAAGAGGGGGATAGCGGGAGGGAGAGAGGGGGGAATTGAGGAGTGCTACAGGAACATATATACATTTCTGTGTGTGTGTAATATATATATATATACACACGCAGAAATATATATATATACACACAGAAATATATATACATTTCTGTCTGTGTAATATATATATATATATATATACACACAGAAATATATATACATTTCTGTGTGTGTAATATATATATATATATATATACACACACAGAAATATATATACATTTCTGTGTGTGTAATATATATATATACTAGCAGAAAACCACCGGGTGGGCGGTTTTCTGCTAGTCTATATATATAAAACTGAGGATGTCTGTCTGTGTGTGTGTGAGTTTGAATCCCTAAAACTAGAGAACCATCCAACCGACTATTTTCAAACTTTATGTATGTAATACTTATGTTTCAGGGAGTGTTCTGAGCAAAAGAAATTTCAAATTTTCAATGCTCTAGGGACCGCATTAGGCGATTTAGCGATCTCTCTCTATAATTCTTAGTCTTTCTCTTTTTAGATAGATACATACATATAACGTCGTGCCCTTATAATATCTGTCTGTATGTCTGGCTGTCTGCATTACGTCACTTCCTACAATTTGCTCTGCGTCCAGAACGCGCCCTTATAATATCTGTCTGTATGTGTGGCTGTCTGCTGCCTCCTGTTATTCTGCCACCCTTGCTCAAGACAAATCTCACACTCATTCCCAAAACAGTTGGTAAGTGCACACAACTTCTTCCTCACGTTTTAAGCCACAGTGTTGCTTACTTACATACCACCAGACCCTTACTTCTTTGCCAGCCATGGTTGTAGCAATACTAAGCTTAGCTAAGGCAGTTATATATTTCACAATACCTTATCCTGTGCAACGCCGGGTACCACTGCTAGTATTTAAATATAATTGTTTTATGTTTTCCTTGTAAAACAATATAAACTGAACATTTATTGTATTCATAATTAAGTTGACTAATCCTCATATCTTCATTTTTTTCTATTTTTTCCTCCATTTTCAGAAAGCTTTGGTAGATTTCTACAAAGGTTCACCAGACGTTGTCCGTTTTTCAAGTATTTGGCACCAATCAGTTACATACTTAGATAAAGTAAAGGTAAGCTATCAAATATTCTTTTACTTGTTACAGGTAGCAAATTAGTGGAGGTGCGTGGCCTAGTGGTAAGGATGTTGGACTTACGATCATAATGTCGTGGGTTTGATTCCTGGGCTGGGTTGCTTATTGTGTACTTGAGCAAAACATTTCATTTCACATTGCTCCAGTGTATTCAGCTGTAAATGAGGACCAGCAATAGCTGGGGATTTAACCCTGCGATGGACTGGCGTCCTGTCCAGGGGGAAGTCTTGTTTATTTTATTTATTTATTCATTTAATTTATTTAATTCATGTATTTATAATTTTTATTTTATTTTTATTTCCAAACAGTGGTCCCTACTTACAAAACTTCCACAAGACCAAGATGAAAATAGTTCCACTTTAGAATTTGTCAGGTCATTGTTGCTAGGGTTACGTGTTTGAAAGGACAACAAAAACAATAAATAAATAAATAAAAACAATAAAAGAAAAGAAAAGAAATGTGACAGAAACTGAAAGATAAAGATGAGAATATTTTGTTCCTGTATTTGAAAAAAAAATCATTGAAAGACAATTGGAATAAGATATATAATAATATTCCTGGGTTTCTTAATAAGAAAAGGAGAAAGAGGAAGAAAACTAAAGTTTGTAGTACCTGAATATTTATTTGTCAACTTTTCTCATTGTGAAAAAAAAAAAAATGGGTTCTGCCTTAGGCACAAGGCCATTAAACCCTTTAGCATTTACATTACTCTATATATACTATTGTATTTTCATGGTAAAGGTTTTACCTCACATAATATCAAATCTATGAGATTTTGATATTATTTATTTTGAGAAAAATACCTTAACATGAGTATGAGTAGCCGGTTATGGTGGGTTTCAACTGAAAGAGGTGAGAGAATTCTGACCGAATACAGCCACTTTGAACAGAAAGAGGTGAGAGAATTCTGGCTGGATATGGCTGGTTTGAACAGAAAGAGGTGAGAGAATTCTGACCGAATACAGCCACTTTGAACAGAAAGAGGTGAGAGAATTCTGCTGGCCGAATACAGCCACTTTGAACAGAAAGAGGTGAGAGAATTCTGCTGGCCGAATACAGCCAGTTTGAACAGAAAGAGGTGAGAGAATTCTGCTGGCCGAATACAGCCACTTTGAACAGAAAGAGGTGAGAGAATTCTGCTGGCCGAATACAGTCACTTTGAACAGAAAGAGGTGAGAGAATTCTGCTGGCCGAATACAGCCACTTTGAACAGAAAGAGGTGAGAGAATTCTGCTGGCCGAATACAGCCACTTTGAACAGAAAGAGGTGAGAGAATTCTGCTGGCCGAATACAGTCACTTTGAACAGAAAGAGGTGAGAGAATTCTGCTGGCCGAATACAGCCAGTTTGAACAGAAAGAGGTGAGAGAATTCTGCTGGCCGAATACAGCCACTTTGAACAGAAAGAGGTGAGAGAATTCTGCTGGCTGAATACAGCCACTTTGAACAGAAAGAGGTGAGAGAATTCTGCTGGCTGAATACAGCCACTTTGAACAGAAAGAGGTGAGAGAATTCTGACCGAATACAGCCACTTTGAACAGAAAGAGGTGAGAGAATTCTGCTGGCCGAATACAGCCACTTTGAACAGAAAGCGGTGAGAGAATTCTGCTGGCCGAATACAGCCACTTTGAACAGAAAGCGGTAAGAGAATTCTGGCCAGATACAGCCAGTTTGAACAGAAAGAGGTAAGAGAATTCTGGCCAGTTTAAATGCTAAAGGGTTAATACTAATAATAAAAAGAGAGATTGAACTACCCAAGAAGTTATGCCTCAGGATTGAACCACTCCAGAAGTTATGCTTAAGTTGGGAACAATCCCCAAATATTGAGAAAGGTTCTGGACTACCAGCAGTAGGAAAATAACAAGGAATTATATGAAAATGTTGGAGTTACCCTAGGGTTACTAGTTGTAGCCTGGTATTCCCTAAAATAACTGGCCAAAACAACATCAAAGCTGGTCATGATGAATAGTCAAATCATAATAATAATAATTTCTTTATTGGCCACTAGGGTCCACATATAGGGGACAATACAATAGACAGGAACAGTGGGGTTTACAATAAAATTGAGTAAAAAAACAAAACAAATTGACAAAAACAATCAAAATTACAACAAGAAAAATTCTCCAATGGTGGTGGGGGAGAGAGAACCACCCAGGGGTGACTCAGGCACCCCGCTAATCTTAAACCACCCAGACACTTCAAGGGCACCCAGGAAGGGCACCCCTCTTCTCCTCAAATCAACTAGCCTACAATAATAATAATTGAGAATGTTTTGTTGGTTAATGTTGAAAAGAAAATTATCTAATAAAAAAAATTTAAAAAAAGATGAAATTCCATTTTACATTTCAAAAAAAATGTTTCCCTGAGATTGGAATAACATTTGGTAAAAATATGGTGGCGCAACTATAGAGAACTCTTCCAGCAGAATAGAAGACACAGTCGAATGTCTATAATGTTATATATATATATAGAGAAAGAGAGAGATGTGTAAAGTTATAATATAAACCATTATAAATAAACTTAGCATCATTTACAGTGATTCTTCGTTTTTAATTCGTCTTCTTCTTCTCCTTCGTCTTCTTCTTCCAACAGCATTCTAATAAATATATGTATACATTTTTTGGAACACCCTAGCGTTAGGAAGTGCATCCAGCTGTAGAAATCTAGCCAGAAACAGTCCTATGTGAGCAAGACACGGTCACCTGACCCAACTTGCCTCTAATGGGACAAACCCGTCTAACCCATGCGAGAGTGGAAAATAGACGTTAATGATGATTATATATATGTATATATATATGTGCGTGTGTCTATATATATATATATATATATATATAGGAAAAGGTATGACCCCGACGGCAGAGCTCAAGCCGTTTCGACGGCTATTTCTGAGTCAGAAATAGCCGTCGAAACGGCTTGAGCTCTGCCGTCGGGGTCATACCTTTTCCTATTACCCACTCTACTACCCTAAATATTGAGTATTCTGGTGCGTTATGGTCCATCTGGTTCCTTACCACAATTCCTTCGTTATATATATATATATATATATATGTGTGTGTGAGTGTGAGTGTGTCCGTGTATATATATATATATATGTGTGTCTGTGTATATATATATGTCTGTGTGTATATATATATATATATATATATATATATATATATATATATATATATACACACACACACACACATGCAGAGAGAGATGTAAAATGTAGACCTCAGTGAAGAGCTCATTGAATATAAATTAATGGTTGAGTAGTCTCCCTTGTTTTGAATTCATGCGTGTTGGAGCAAGTTAATATGGAGTATGTGGCTGGGAGCTTGGAGGGAAGTTGGACCCTATCAAATATATCTAAGGTCCAGAGAAATGCCATGATGGACAACACCCCCAACGACTGATTGTACTAGTTGCAGGGAGCTGGACACTGTCAAATATTTCTAAGGTCCAGAGAAATGCCATGATGGACAACACCCCCAACGACTGATTGTACTAGTTGCAGGGAGCTGGACACTGTCAAATATTTCTAAGGTCCAGAGAAATGCCATGATGGACAACACCCCCAACGACTGATTGTACTAGTTGCAGGGAGCTGGACACTGTCAAATATTTCTAAGGTCCAGAGAAATGCCATGATGGACAACACCCCCAACGACTGATTGTACTAGTTGCAGGGAGCTGGACACTGTCAAATATTTCTAAGGTCCAGAGAAATGCCATGATGGACAACACCCCCAACGACTGATTGTACTAGTTGCAGGGAGCTGGACACTGTCAAATATTTCTAAGGTCCAGAGAAATGTCATGATGGACAACACCCCAACAACTGGCTGTTCCAGTTGCTGGACCTTAATTTATTAATTGAATATTCAATAGACAGTAACGTGAACGCACATACACAAACATATATAAACACACAAACTTATATAGACACACTCAGAAATACAGACATACACGGACATACACATATTGATTGCTTCTTCTTGTCAGAAGAGTGTCACCCCTTCTTTCTACATACATGCCTACACACACGTAGAAACTATCATACAAACTTATGTAGACACACACACACACACGTAAACACTCTCATACAAACATATGCACACATACACACAATGTACACCACACACACTCACACACCACACACATACACACTCACACACCACACACATGTATACATACACACTCACACACCACACACATATGTATACATACACACACAATTACTCACACTCACACACCACACATGTATACACACACACAAATTACACTCACACGCCACACACACATATGTATACACACACTCACACACCACTCATACACACACTCACGCACACACACATATGTTTACATACAATTACACACACTCACACAGGTAATTATCGTCTGCTGAAATAACAGAGAATATTTTAAGGTTTGTACGAATCTTACAGTTTTTAATTCCAAATTTACGTTTCTTTTTTCGGTGTCTGGTTTTATGAATTTATTTATATTTTAAATATATACATAAATATTACAAATATGTTTTAAATATATATATATATAACATTACAAATATGTTTTAAATATTTATGTATATATATATATATATATGTGTGTGGGTGTGTGTGTGTAAAGTATTTCCGTGGAAAAGGTAAAGGAAAGAAGAGTGCTCTATATATAGAACAGAGCTATTTAATTATGTAATAAACAGCACAATATAATTATTCCATCACGCAAGGTTTCACGAAGTCAGGCGACCCCGACAACTGATGAACGACTTCGGACGCCTCTGTAATATATAACATTACAAATATTATATATATAAATATATATATATATATATTTTTGTAATGTTATATATATATATATATATAACATTACAAATATGTTTTAAATATACACGTAAATAATATTACAAATACGTAAACATTATAAATTGCTGGCAATTCGTTCAGAAGAACATTACATGTATAATGATTTCTACTATAGGTACAAGACCAGCAATGTTTGGGGGGTAAGCCGATTATATCGACCCCAGTGCGTTACTGGTACTTTATTTTATCGATCTCGTAAGGATGAAAGGAAAAGCTAACCTTGGCGGGATTTGAACCCAGAACGTAAATGGCCATAACTCTATGCTGCAAAGCATGGTGTCCGACACACTATCGATACTGCCAGTTACATATATATAATGTCGTTTATAAATACAAATATAAACGCCTAAAAGAGAGAGAAAAAAAAACAACATAAGAACCGGATTGACAATCGCAGCCGTGTTGCAAGTGGTATGACTGAGGGTGTAAAGTCAGTTAACTGGAATTTACAGACGACATGGCGTCACTTAACTCGACAGAAGATGATCTCTGACTTGCACTTGATAGGTTTGATGCCGAGTGCAACATGGCTGCAATGAAAATCAGTGCTGTGAAAACTGAGACACTCGTCCTCTCAAGGAAGACAGCCAAGTGCATGTAGCAGGTAGAGAAATTCAAGTATCTCGGGGCCGTGTTCACGAGTAATGGAAGACAGGAGGCTGAATTAAGTGCAAGAATTGCAGTAATGTGCCAGCTGCAGCATTCAGTAATCAGAAAGGGAGGTAGATGTATAGATATAAAAGCCAAACTTGTTATCTTCAATTTGGTATTCGTGCCAGCCCTTACCTATGGTCATGAATCTTGGATAATGACCGAAATAATACAAGCGGCCGAAATGGGGTCCCTCCGAAGGGTCTTTGGAGTAACGTTACTAGATAAAGTGCGTAGCTTGGAGATCAGAGAGTCACTCCAGGTAGAGCCGCTACTTCTCCGAATTGAGAGATCACAGCTCTGATACTATGGACATGTGGTTAGAATGTCTCAGGGAAGAATCGTTGATCATATTGGTAAAACCAACCGGCAGGAGACCCAGGGGTAGACCCTGAGCAAGATGGTTAGATAACATCCATGAGCTTGGCTGGTCTCTCTTGGGGATACAGCGGGATCAATTGGAGACGGTTGCTTCTATCAGGACCCACTGGAAGGAATGTTTTGGGACTCTGCCCCCACGACCTTCTCAGGAATATGTGGGCGAAGACGGAGAAGATGTTCAAAGTATTGTTTACCCGGTAACGCGACCGGGTAAGAGATTTGTGTCATTATATCGCAACTTTTTAAACGGGTGGTGGTTGGAGTAAATATCAAAGGGAAATAATTCATGCAGACATGTGTTTGTGTTTCAAGATTTACTTCCCTTTGTTTTTGTTTTCAACTCAACTTATATTCAAGTGGAACGGTGAATTGACAGTCGTTAGAATACTTTATGGTATTCGTTCCACCTCTCTGAAGTCAACTTTGCTTTTCATCCTTTTGAGGTCGATAAAAAAGTACCAGTCTAGTACTGGGGTTGATTCTTCCTCTATATCTCTTTCTCATTTCCTCTCTCTAATTTTCTATCGTTTATAATAATTGTTTCTACTTTTGGCACAAGGCCAGCAATTATCCCAGTACATTACTGGTACTTTATTTTATCGACCCCGTACGGATGAAAGGCAAAAAGTTAACCTCTATCTTTAATAATAACGAAAATGATTGTGTACAGTGCTCAGGTGCACTACAACTCATCAAAGGTGCTTGTATAGTACATAGAATAACGTACAAATGTCAAGAAAGTGAACAGTGTATGAGTCATGATATACATGTGTTTGTGTGTATGGAGGGGGGGGTTATCAGGTGTAGTGTTGTCGAATTTCAGTTTGTTCCACGGAGGTTTTAAAGGATGCAGTGTCTCGGCAGCTAATAACTGATGCAGGTAGTTTGTTCCATTGAGGTTTTAAAGGATGCAGTGTCTCGACAGCTAATAACTGATGCAGGTAGTTTGTTCCATTGAGGTTTTAAAGGATGCAGTGTCTCGACAGCTAACAACTGATGCAGGTAGTTTGTTCCATTGAGGTTTTAAAGGATGCAGTGTCTCGACAGCTAACAACTGATGCAGGTAGTTTGTTCCATGGAGGTTTTAAAAGATGCAGTGTCTCGTCAGCTAACAACTGATGCAGGTAGTTTGTTCCATTGAGGTTTTAAAAGATGCAGTGTCTCGACAGCTAACAACTGATGCAGGTAGTTTGTTCCATTGAGGTTTTAAAGGATGCAGTGTCTCGTCAGCTAACAACTGATGCAGGTAGTTTGTTCCATGGAGGTTTTAAAGGATGCAGTGTCTCTACAGCTAACAACTGATGCAGGTAGTTTCTTTGGAAGAAATCCGCTGTATTCAGGCCTGGAGAGGGATGGGCTCTGCCAGGTCTTAAAATGCCCAAGAAACGCCATATGTCAATACGCCGCCCCTACGACTCTATCGTGAGTTTCGGAACCATACATACATATATATTCAAGTGGAGCAGTGAATTGACAGTCATTGGAACGTCCTATAGTATGTTTTGTGGTGTTTGTTTTGAATCTCTGTTCTCCAAGTTCAAATCCCGTTCTTGTCAACTTTACTTTTTATTGATTTGAAGTCGATAAAAAAAAGAAGCAGTCAAGTACTTGAGTCGTCGTCCCCCCTTTCTCTCACTCTTGAAGAAATCAAGACCTGCCCCTCCCATGCTAATCTGATCACCTAGGTATATATATTAAATGAAAAAACCATTGTGCAAAACCATTTTGCTTGTTTGAGAGCTGATAATGGTGAAGATGTGTGTGTAAACTTGTCTTGTACATTGCCTTTCTTTATTTCCTTCTTCTTGTCATTTCTGTTTGTCAACATAGTGCTTCTTTGTCCTCCTCTTTCAATCATTTCTATAATTCATCTGCGTGTCTCCAACCTTGTGGATTGTCTCTGTTGACCACTGGTCACTGGTCTCTGAGGCTTTATATTTCATCTGCCTGTCACCCACCTTGTGTATTGTCTCTCTGTTGACCACTGGTCACTAGTCTCTGTCCTCTGAGGCTTTATATTTAATCTGCCTGTCACCCACCTTGTGTATTGTCTCTCTGTTGACCACTGGTCACTAGTCTCTGTCCTCTGAGGCTTTATATTTAATCTGCCTGTCACCCACCTTGTGTATTGTCTCTCTGTTGACCACTGGTCACTAGTCTCTGTCCTCTGAGGCTTTATATTTAATCTGCCTGTCACCCACCTTGTGTATTGTCTCTCTGTTGACCACTGGTCACTAGTCTCTGTCCTCTGAGGCTTTATATTTAATCTGCCTGTCACCCACCTTGTGTATTGTCTCTCTGTTGACCACTGGTCACTAGTCTCTGTCCTCTGAGGCTTTATATTTAATCTGCCTGTCACCCACCTTGTGTATTGTCTCTCTGTTGACCACTGGTCACTGGTTTCTGTGCTCTGAGGCTTTATATTTAATCTACCTGTCACCCACCTTGTGAATTGTCTCTCTGTTGACCACTGGTCACTGGTCTCTATCCTCTGCATCATTTTTGTCCATCGCTGTCTTTGAAAACATTTAGCTGTTTCAACAGCTGTTCTAGAGATGAGTTTTCTCATTTTTGTGGTGTGAAGCAAAGGAACCTACCTTGCATCTCCATTTGAATCCTGATTGAATATCCACAGTGCCGACGTCTGACCAAGAATTACAGAACTTCTCACACTCACAATTATAACATGTCCACACTCGGCTATGACTTGAACAAAGGAGGCCATGATAGGCACCCAAACCCTGATGTGACATCACTCGTCCCTCGCTTTCAGTAAGATCTCGGCCACACTTCCAGAAGTCCCCTTTTCAGCAGCTCCACAATAGTAAATACAATAGTAAATATGTGACAGTGCATGACAGCTCACACCTATGCAGGTTTAGCTGGCCTCCTCCAAGGTATATCTCGTTGGAGGTGTCTTGGGTAATTTAATGATAGGGACCCTAGTCCTATCATCTCATTTCTACAGCTGAGTAAACTGGAGCAACGTGAAATAAAGTGTCTTGCTCAAGGAAACAACACATCACCTGGGTGCGAGAATTGAACTCACAACCTTTCAATTGAAAGCCCAATTCTCTAACCACTAAGCCATGCGCCTTCACATAGTAAATATAGGGTAATGTAAATGCTAAAGGGTTAATTACCAGTTCTTCCAAAATCTTTATTGAAATAAAACATTTGAATAAAACAAATTAGATTTTAAAAGACATTTAATCAATTCAGATTTTACATTAAACTTGAATAACAAATAAACCAGGAATGGTATACTTCCAAAAAATACTTTGCAAAAAGATATTTTTCTAGAAATTTAATGAAAAATGTTTCTCTAAACTTAAAGTATATTATAATAATGTAAATTATTGTATTCAGTGCTCAGGTGCACTACAACATATGCTCTGTAATATTTTTGAACTCAATTATCCTGACCTTACACAATATCTCACCATGTTAGAGTATTTTGATGTGTATGGTTGCAGATAATTATAATAGACTGAGTTATCTACATCTTCATATATATCACTTTAGTAGATACCTCCATTTATAATTATATTTCTTTAGATAAATATGCAATATTTTTGGCAAAAGAATAAGAATATTTTATAAAAGCATAACCAATATCATAGTAGGGTATTTTTTTATGAGAATGTTAAACAAGTTTAAGAGTTTTCATCTTTTAATCAGTATATTCTACATGATTATCTCCTTCTGCATGTAGGTGACTTTCCATTTCAGGTTCTTCAGCACTAGTGATAACACAGCAGCCAATACTTTTACCAGTGTCACCACCATCATCAGCATTCTCGTGTAACTGTAGGAAATTCAAAACATTTATTAGAAAATTTAAATGCAAAACAAATTTATAGACATATAATGGAAAACATAAGGATGAAAGGCAAAATCAACGTCGGCGGGATTTGAACTCAGACCGTATAGGGTCGTAACTCTATGCCGCAAAGCATGGCGTCTGATCCTCTAGCGATACTGCCAATCCACCGGCCTTGAGCAAATGATAATAATAGTTTTAGTAGAAATCTGAAGAAATAATTGTCATGAATGATAGAATGATAGAAAAATTTAGAATAATTCTGGTGACTACATACCACAATGGAACGTCCAATGATGGAATATTCTCCAACCAAAGTTGCTACAGTGTCTACGAAGTTGGCGTTGATCAATCCATTATAGTTGGCGTAAATACTTCCCCAATCTCCAGCATGACGAAGTCTTAAACATTAATGGTATTTTGTTAATTAGTCAGCAACATATATATATATATATATATATATATATATATATATATATATATATATATATATATATAAAATAAAGTTAAATAAAAGTCAAATGATTAAAATTTAGCTTCGTTTATTACTGCTATATATATTTCAGTGACAGCCATCTTTGGCTGTGCCCTCTTCAGGCAGTTTGAATTAGTATGGTATAGACAAGTACATATGTTGTTTAGGTGTATAATATTGTCAATACTCTGATATGCCCAGTTCCTTGTTGGGTTGTTAATTCACTGAGGAAATATATATATATATATAAACAATATGCCCCCACTCCCCCCACCGCAAGGTGGTCGTGGAGGTGCCACGGCAAAAAAAGCACCCAGCCCACACTGTAAAGTGGACGCGTAGGCGCCACGAAAAAGCACCCAGCACTCACTGTAAATGAGGTTGGTGTTAGGAAGGGCATCCAGCTGTAGAAATCAAGCCAGATCAGTTCCTGTATGAGCAAGGCATGGTCAGCCGACCAAACACTGCCCACAACAGGACAACCCGTCTAACCCATGCTAGTGTGGAAGAACGGACGTAAAACGGTGATGATGATGATATATATATATACATATATATTCATTAGTTAAGCAAAACAAGACCACAAATTTCAAATGATTATAGATCATTATTGATCTGGTTCAGTTGAAGATAATTAACTTAGGTAAAATTAGAGCAGCTCATCGGAACTTCAAAAGGAATATAAATTAAAATAAAGAAAGAATGTTACATGAATGTAATGTTTCATATATTGGTATTTCACTATGGTGTCCTGCTATTGGTATTTCATATGGTGTCACTATTGTCTGCCATAGTCGAGCAATATTCTTCTGTCGAGGCTGCATTGTGTGAGATCTGCCTATGGGTAACAAGATGGCCGCCAATGGACATATTTACCTTACTAATTAGAGGGTGGTTTCAAGGGAAGTAACTCCTCGAGAAATTAGAAATTGTGGGTAGTTTATAGTTAAGAAGTGCTCAATTTTTTTAATTGAGAAACAATGTAAGGGAGGTAACTTATAATTATCTAAGTTAGCTATAACTATTTAACTTATTAGCTATAAGTAAAAATGGGACCAGATGACTATGTTGGGTCAAATATTCTGTTGGCGAAGGAATTGGCCCTTCGATGTTGACAGCTAGTAGTTACCTCCGTTCTATAGTTAATCGGTAGAGGTTGTGATAGAGTTATGTAATATGCTTCGGTAAGACAGAGGTCACAAGAGTTTCTTTGTCCATTGAACGGTTGGGCCCTAGCCAAGATATCCCATGTTAGTGAGTGTTCAATGCTGGTTAATTTAAGGTTTTTAATGAGCCTAGCTAGAGATATCGAACATCAATTGTTAGGGTCTCGGAAGGTAAAAGAGTGCGCGTTATAGCGTACCTTAAAAGGGTTAGAGGTATATATATATATATATAAACAATGAGTTATATGGTTTGTTGATTATTCAACAAAGTTAATTTTATAACAGATTAGAAGCACTCTACAAGTTTTATCTGGAGTATCATTAATATTAATAATATTAATAAATGGAAAATATCTTTATAAAACCATATTTATTTTATTATATTTTATTATACGTATTTCAAGGGTACTAATATCCTCACTGGACTTATATTATTAAGTTCACATGAAGATATGTCGCCATCTTTACACCAAATATTGTATTTTATCTGACAAAAGCGTACTTAAATGTTAGTACCCTTGAAATACGAATAATAAAATAAATATGGTTTTATAAAGATATTTTCCATTTATTAATATTATATATATATATAGATATACACACATATTTAATGGAGAGAGAATAACAAAGTTTATTTAAAACATTATTATAATTCTACATATGTTTCAATGTATAATGGCGGGCCATACCACGACATACACAAGGCATTTGCCCATCTCTCTACATATCTTCAGGAAATTACATATTGTCATAAGTTTCGACATTAATACATGCAAAAGATAACTTTATACCATAAATGAGGCTCATACCATACTAAATAATATAATTGTTTCTACTTTAGGCACAAGGCCAGCAATTATCCCAGTGTATTACTGGTACTTCATTTTATCGACCCCGTAAAGATGAAAGGCTAAGTTAAGATAATAATAATTGTTTCTACTTTAGGCACAAGGCCAGCAATTATCCCAGTGTATTACTGGTACTTCATTTTATCGACCCCGTAAATCTGAAAGGCTAAGTTAACCTCGGCGGGATTTGAACTCAGACCATAAAGGGCCGTAACTCTTTGCTGCAAAGCATGGCGTCAGACCCTCTACTGATACTGCCAATCCACCGCTCTAATAATACAAAATAATATAATGATTTCTCTATTAACCACAAGGGTTTACATAAAGTAGACATTAAGGACAGTGCAGGACAATGCAGGACGGTACAAATGGGCATTTCTGCGTGTAAAAAACAAAAACAGAGGATGTAACAAAAAATAACAATGAAAAATTCCCCAATAGGGGGCAGACTTCGGAGGGACATTTGTGGAGAAAGCCCAGTAAAAAGCCACAATGACCCTGACCACCAAGGCAAGTGCCCTCTCCCAGTTTTCCACCTTTAGTTTACAGATATATACTCAGAGTCGGCCCATTCACTCGGGCCATTCTTGCTTCTCTCACCCATCTTTCAACAAAATGCTGGGAAGAGAGCACTTCCTTCTCTACTCTGATTTTCCTTTTCAAATGAAATTTGAAAAAGTCAATCAGAGCATCACCGAAGAGGTAAGTGCTCGTATTCAGCCCTTTCAAACGTGTCCACCATACTATCTCTTTCGCCATGGCCACCAGACAGATAAAAACTGCCGCCCTTCCCGGCTAAAGGAGGAGGGCGGGGCAATCCTCACGATAGACTCAGATGATAGCTGGATCCGTCCTAAACGCGACAGCAGGTGTTCGACATAAACCCACAAGTCAGCAATTTTCGGACATCAAAATAATATAATGCAATATATATATATCATTATCATCATCATCACCGTTTTACGTCCATTCTTCCACGCTAGCATGGGTTAGACGGGTTGTCCTGTTGCGGGCAGTGTCCAGTCGGCTGACTTTGTCTTGCTCATACGGGAACTGATTCTGGCTTGATTTCTACAGCTGGATGCCCTTCCTAACACCAACCTCATTTACAGTGAGTGCTGGGTGCTTTTTTTCCGTGGTGCCTACACGACCACTTTGCAATGGGAGGGGGTGGGGGCATATATATATAGCCTGGAATCGAATAGACCACAAATAAAAGCAGTACTCAATACATGGCAAAATGCAGAGTGGATATAATAGTGGAAATAGAGGATATACTGTGAGCTTGGCAGTTTCAGCTAGTCACCTAGCTGAAACTGCCAGGTCCACAGTAGATACTCTTCTTTCACTAATATCATATATATACATGCAGAAGATAACTTTATATATAGCAAAAATGGATAAATACTACAGCAAATCATTTTGTTAAAGGAAGAACACTGTAACAATTCTACTTAACCCTTTAGCATTTAAACCGGCCATATCCGGCCAGAATTCTTTCACCTCTTTCTGTTCAAACTGGCTATAACCGGCCGTTCATATTTATATTAAGGTATTGTTCTCAAAATAGATAATATCAAAATCTCATAGATTCGATATTATGTGAGGTAAAGCCTTTATCATGAAAATACAATAATAAATATAGAGTAATGTAAATATTATGTGAAATAATTATGTGAGGTAAAAGCCTTTGCCACAAAATGTAATAGTAAATATATAGAAGGTACATTTACAATAGTAAATATATAGGAGGCTTGCAATCGAAAGGTTGTGGGTTCAATTCTCACACTGGGTGATGTGTTGTTTCTTGAGCAAGACACTTTATTTCACATTGCTCCAGTTTATTCAGCTGTAGAAATGAGATGATAGGGACAGTGGTCGTGGAGGTGCCACAGCAAAAAAGCACCCAGCCCACACTGTAAAGTGGACGTGCAGGCGCCACAGCAAAAAAGCACCCAGCACTCACTGTAAATGTCCATTGAACGGTTGGGCCCTAGCCAAGATAGCCCATGTTAATGAGTGTTCAATGCTGGTTAATTTAAGGTTT
>OZ024762.1:15923386-15995886 GCA_964016885.1 Eledone cirrhosa
GTGTGTTTTACTTAAAAACGCAACACACAATCTTGTCCAGGAATCAGACCGACAACATTATGATCATAAGTCCAACATACTAACCGCCATTGACAATGGTAGATGGTGGTAAAACAAAAACAAAACAAAAAAAGCAAAGAAAAGAAAAGAAAAAATAATTAACCCGTTAGCATTTACATTACTCTATATATATACTATTGTATTTTCACAGTAAAGGCTTTACCTCACATAATATCTCACATAACATTTACATTACTCTATATATACTATTGTATTTTCACAGTAAAGGCTTTACCTCACATAATATCTCACATAACATTTACATTACTCTATATATACTATTGTATTTTCACAGTAAAGGCTTTACCTCACATAATATCTCACATAACATTTACATTACTCTATATATACTATTGTATTTTCACAGTAAAGGCTTTACCTCACATAATATCTCACATAACATTTACATTACTCTATATATACTATTGTATTTTCCCAGTAAAGGCTTTACCTCACATAATATCTCACATAACATTTACATTACTCTATATATACTATTGTATTTTCACAGTAAAGGCTTTACCTCACATAATATCTCACATAACATTTACATTACTCTATATATACTATTGTATTTTCACAGTAAAGGCTTTACCTCACATAATATCTCACATAACATCCCGTATACGAGAGACGTGTGTTGACGTGTGTGAACAAGCTCGGCTACCGAGTCGGATTTACTTACTCAAAAGTGAGTTTTGATTAATTTTTTATACTGTAATATACGTTAACCCCTTGCCTTGGTCGTCAAACTTTGAATTTATTTATTTTCGCCCCTTTTTGGGGCGAATTTTCCAGTTAAAAATTTATTACGGCAAACTAATAGAAATGGACGGAATTTTCACATCTCATCCTAACGTGAAAGCCACACCCCCTAAGAAAGGTGATACAGAGAAGCTAGAAGCACAAGGCTCTAAGTCTTCCCTCCTCACTTCTGCAAAAGAAACATGGAACACGGAATTAAAAGAAAAATTTGTAAAAATGGGTGAAAACCCAGAAAGTCACATAAACGCAGACAAAAACAACAACGACAATAACAGCAATAGTCACAACACCAACCAAGGAAAAAATAACGATAACACCAAACAAAGCGAACCCACTACTGGTGCCTCCTTTACACAGGCGGTCCGGAAAACACAGACCTGCAAGCAACTGGACATTACAACTCTGAGAGAAAAGATGAAGGAAGCAAAACAGTATGTAACTTTCAAAGAAGGAGGAGACTTCACAATCACCTCCCCACAAGAAATCAAAAGAGACACGACACTAAGAACGATATCTTTCAGAACAATTTCCAACATAACAAGGAAACCAGCTCAATTATCCCAAAAAGAAATTGAGCTGGTCCTAAAAAATGTGTGGAGTGATATATCGTTCATACAAAAAGGGCCACTCTATGGGAATATAACGGTGCTTATGAAGGATCAATTGACGGCCAGGAAATACTCTGTGGCGCCAATTGTTTCCAAGCTACACACATTTTTCCCCACATATTTAGGGAAAAGAACGCAGAAAATAAGGGTCTCCGGAATCCGGCTAAATGCATGCATTTCCAGGGTACTAACAGGATTTTTAGAAGACGAGGACGGAATCCTCTCAGTAGGAGAAGTCACAACAGACGTTTTCGGCGGTTTGAGCGTGGAGGTTCTGGTCCAAATGAGACCAGAACGAATAGCTAGAATACCACAGAGGGTGTCCCTCGATGGAGAAACATTTATATACATTTCAGCCGAGGGTAGGAGGCCCATATGTTACTACTGTTCAAGCAGGGGTCATCTAAGGGCTGCCTGTCCTCAATTGACAAAAAAATAGGCAAAAGAGCCTTTTTTTTTGGAGCGGTTGCAGGGCATCCCTTTGGAACCGGGATTGCAGAAAGCGGCGTCGGCCTACGCCGATGACGTGACAGTAATGGTGTCGAAAAACCTCACAAATCGGTGAGATCAGCACCTTACTGGAGGAATATGAAAGGTTTACAGGAGCCAAGCTGAACCGGAACAAGTCCGTCGGTTTGCAACTCGGAACATGGAGAGGCAAACCGATGCCCTCCAACGACGTCGTCGGACGCTGGACGGAGGGCCCGGTGAAGCTGCTTGGGGTCTGGTTCGGACCAGACCTCCAAGTGGAGAAAAACTGGAACGAGGTAATGGCCAGGGTGTTTGCACTCACCCAGAAGTGGGCCCAGTGCAAACTATCCCTGAAAGGTCAAGCGGAGGTGGTGAATACTTATATAGCATCCGTCATCTACTACCGCTTGACCGTCGTGCCTTGCCCAGTGAAAAGTCTCGCCAAAATGGAGTGCGCGCTGTTCCAATTTCTTTGGAACAAGCGGACCCCTTTGGTGAGGAGATCCATCTGCTGTCAACACCCTTCGAAAGGAGGGCTGGGGATGCCGTGGCTACAGATGCGTAAACACGCATTAAGGCTACGGCACCTCCAGGTATTCCTCACCGGTCAACCGGTGTGGGCCCCTATGTGAGGCGAGCCTTTCCCAGACTCGTCTCGCTCACCGAGCTGCAATCCTGGGTCAAGCAAAGACCGAGAAAAGTGGGCGACTGGCACATTGAATGTGCCCAAGCGCTCACGGCCCTCTGGAAAGCAGACCCGGCAATCAGTGGAGACTCCACCTCGACATTCTATAGAGGGTTGGTACGCAGCAGGTGCGACGATGCTCTCGGAGAAGCTCTAGGGATGGAGGAAGATGAACTGGCCAGTCTGTTCGGTAGGACGTTTGGCCCTGGACCGATGGACAACTTCCAAAAGTCCCTGGCTTGGCAGTGCTACCGAGGGGCTCTACCCGTTCGAGACAAGCTCCACAGGCATGGGAGCCTGGGTAGGGATCCTTTGAATAAGATCTGTCCGAGATGCGTGCATGACGATGAAACCGTTGCGCACGCATTCGTACACTGCCCAGGCATTGCTGACCTGTGGGGCTATGTGGAACGACTGCTGTCGAGGGTGGCACCAATCCGGTTGACCACCGAGTCCATTGTCATGATCAAACCGCCTCCCCCTTTCAAAAACGAAGGAGAGGCGGTTTTTCTCTGTGTGATAGCCATGGCTAAAGAAGTTGTATGGTGGACGAGGCTGAAAGGGCTGAGGTCAGACACCTTTCTCTCCGGCCAACAACTGGTCCCCTTTTTCAAATACCATTTTAAAAGAAGAATCAGAATGGAGAGAGAGGTGCTCTACCCCAGCAAGTTTTATGAAAGGTGGGTGAAAGTAGGGAGAATGGCCAGAGTGAATGGGTCTTCTCTCTATATCAGCCTGTAGGTGAAAGAAGAGGAAAAAGAGGAGACGAGGGAAGCACCTACTCTTTGTGCTCCTGAGGAGAAGGGTTGCACATTTTTTCCGGGGTGTGTGCGACCCATGTGAATGCCCCCTCCCTATTGAGGACTTCGTTTGTTGTTGTTATTTCATTGTTATATTTTTGTACTCGTTAATTATATGTAAACTTCCCCCCTTGTATCTGTCCCTACCTTTTGTGCCCTGGTGGCAAATAAAGAAACCACTCTATATATACTATTGTATTTTCACAGTAAAGGCTTTACCTCACATAATATCTCACATAACATTTACATTACTCTATATATACTATTGTATTTTCACAGTAAACACTTATACAATTTGAAATGATTTAGTAATAAAATTATGATGGAAGATTTTTAAATAAATATAAACACTTTAACCCTTTAGCTTTTACATTACTCTATATTTACTATTGTATTTTCATGGTAAAGGCTTTATTTCACATAATTATCTCGCATAACATTGAATCTATGAGATTTTGATATTTATTTTGAGAACAATACCTGAACAGAAAGAGGTGAGAGAATTCTGACTGGATATGGCTGGTTTAAATGTTAAAGGGTTAATGAACAAAAGCTAAGAATGAAATAAATATTTTGAAGTTTACCTTGGACAGCAGCTGCAAACAGGACAGACAGAACAAAGAACATGCGAAGCATTTTGATTTGTAACTCTGATCACAACAACACAACTTGAAGGTGAAGTGGTTGCCTTCATCTTCAGCTTTTTATAGCGAAACATGGAAAGATTTTAATCTTGAAATCTCTATTACTCTTACTGTTACGTGGACAGATATGGCTGTAAGACAAAACCTTTGATCACCAAACACAACAGAATATTGAATATCAGGCAAATATCAGTATCAGACTATATTACTTTTCACTGATGCTGTTGTTTAGATTTTGGAGATTATTATTATAGTAGTAGCATAATAATCTCCAAAATCTAAACAACAGCATCAGTGAAAAGTAATATAGTCTGATACTGATATTTGCCTGATATTCAATATTCTGTTGAAAAGGAAAATCAGGGTAGAGAGGGGAGTGCTCTCTTCCCAGCATTTTGTTGAAAGATGGGTGAGAGAAGCAAGTATGGCCCGAGTGAATGGGCCTACTCTGAGTATGTTTGTAAATTAAAGGTGGAAAACTGGGAGAGGGCACTTGCCCTGGTGGTCAGGGTCACTGTGGTCTTTTAATGGGCTTTCTCCACAAATGTCCCTCGGAAGTCTCCCCCCTATTGGGGAATTTTTCTTTGTTATTTTATTACATCCTCTGTTTTTTTACTCGCAGAAATGCCCATTTGTACCGTCCTGTATTGTCCTGTACTGTCCTTAATGTCTACTTTATGTAAACCCTTGTGGTTAATAAAGAAACATTATTATAGTAGTAGCATAATTAGTATTAGTATTATTATTGTTGTTGTTGTTGTTTGTTTTTGTTTTTTATTACACCGATATTTTAGTTCCAGTTCTTGTTCTTTTCTACAATTCTCCTCCCCCTCAAATTACCCCCACCCCCTCCCTCCCGCCTTCACCTCCATATTGCACTTGTACTTTGTTTTCTTTTTTTCTTTTTTCTCCCACGCCCTGCCCCGCCCTTTGTTAAAAATCCATGAGTAAGCTTTCATCATCATCATCATCATCACTACCAACATCATCACCACCACCAACACTAACACCATCACAACTACCACCAACACCAACACCACAGCCCCCACCCCCATCACAACTATCACCAACACCCCAACCAAAACCATCAGCCAGTCCACACTGTAAAGTGGTCATGTAGGTGTCATGACAAAAAGCACCCAGTCCACACTGTAAAGTGGTCGTGTAGGTGTCATGACAAAAAGCACCCAGTCCACACCGTAAAGTGGTCGTGTAGGTGTCATGACAAAAAGCACCCAGTCCACACTGTAAAGTGGTCATGTAGGTGTCTTGACATAAAGCACCCAGTCCACACTGTAAAGTGGTCATGTAGGTGTCATGACAAAAGCACCCAGTCCACACTGTAAAGTGGTCGTGTAGGTGTCACAACAAAAAGTACCCAGTCCACACTGTAAAGTGGTTATGTAGGTGTCACAACAAAAAGCACCCAGTACTCACTATAAAGTGGTCGTGTAGGTGTCATGACAAAAAGCACCCAGTCCATGCCGTAAAGTGGTCGTGTAGGTGTCATGACAAAAAGCACCCAGTCCACACTGTAAAGTGGTCATGTAGGTGTCTTGACATAAAGCACCCAGTCCACACTGTAAAGTGGTCATGTAGGTGTCATGACAAAAAGCACCCAGTCCACACTGTAAAGTGGTCGTGTAGGTGTCACAACAAAAAGCACCCAGTCCACACTGTAAAGTGGTTATGTAGGTGTCACAACAAAAAGCACCCAGTACTCACTGTAAAGTGGTCATGTAGGTGTCACAACAAAAAGCACCCAGTACTCACTGTAAAGTGGTCATGTAGGTATCACTACAAAAAGCACCCAGTCCACACTGTAAAGTGGTCATGTAGGTGTCACAACAAAAAGCACCCAGTACTCACTGTAAAGTGGTCATGCAGGTGTCACGACAAAAATTACCCAGTCCACACTGTATAGTGGTTGGTGTTAAAAAGGACACCCAGCTGTAGAAACTAAGCCAAAATACAGATCTGTATGAGCAAGACACGGTCTTTGGACCTCACTTGTCTCATAAAATGACAACCCGTCTAAACCATATAAATGTAGGAAATACACATTAACCCTTTACCATTTACATTACTCTATATATACTATTATATTTTCACAGTAAAGGCTTTACCTCACATAATACCTCACATAACATTACTCTATATATACTATTGTATTTTCACATTAAAGGCTTTACCTCACATAATATCTCACATAACATTTACATTAATCTATATCTACTATTGTATTTTCATGGTAAAGGCTTTACCTCACATAATATCTCACATAACATTTACATTAGTATCGGTAGAGGGTCGGACGCCATGCTTTCCAGCATAGTTGCGTCCCTTTACGATCTGAGTTCAAATCCCGCCGAGGTTGACTTTGCCTTTCATCCTTACAGGGTCGATAAAATAAAGTACCAGTAATGCACTGGGTAATTGCTGGCCTTGTGCCTAAAGTAGAAACAATTATATTTTTACATTAAAGGCTTTACCTCTCATAATATCTCACATAACATTCACATTACTCTATATATAGTATCGTATTTTCACAGTAAAGGCTTTACCTCACATAGTATCTCACATAACATTTACATTACTCTATATATACTATTGTATTTTCACAGTAAAGGCTTTACCTCACATAATATCTCACATAACATTCACATTACTCTATATATAGTATTGTATTTTCACAGTAAAGGCTTTACCTCACATAGTATCTCACATAACATTTACATTACTCTATATATACTATTGTATTTTCACAGTAAAGGCTTTACCTCACATAATATCTCACATAACATTCACATTACTCTATATATAGTATTGTATTTTCACAGTAAAGGCTTTACCTCACATAGTATCTCACATAACATTTACATTACTCTATATATACTATTGTATTTTCACAGTAAAGGCTTTACCTCACATAATATCTCACATAACATTTACATTACTCGATATATACTATTGTATTTTCACAGTAAAGGCTTTACCTCACATAATATCTCACATAACATTTACATTACTCTATATATACTATTGTATTTTCACAGTAAAGGCTTTACCTCACATAATATCTCACATAACATTCACATTACTCTATATATAGTATTGTATTTTCACAGTAAAGCCTTTACCTCACATAATATCTCACATAACATTCACATTACTCTATATATAGTATTGTATTTTCACAGTAAAGGCTTTACCTCACATAATATCTCACATAACATTCACATTACTCTATATATAGTATTGTATTTTCACAGTAAAGGCTTTACCTCACATAGTATCTCACATAACATTCACATTACTCTATATATAGTATTGTATTTTCACAGTAAAGGCTTTACCTCACATAATATCTCACATAACATTTACATTACTCTATATATACTATTGTATTTTCATGGTAAAGGCTTTAAATCACATAATATAGAATCTACGAGGTTTTGATATTATTTATTTTGAGAACAATACCTTAACATCAGTTTGAGTGGCCGGTTACAGCCAGTTTGAACAGAAAGAGGTGTGAGAAATATGGCTGGTTTAAATGCTAAAGGGTTAACCCTTTAGCATTTCTGTGTGTGTGTACATGTGTACGTATGTGTGTGTATATGTGTATGTATGTGTATGTGTGTGTTTGTATGTATGTATATGTATGTCTGTCCGTGTGTGTTTGTATTTCTGTGAGTGCACACAAATGTATGTATGTATGTATGTGTTTGTATGCCTGTGTATGTATGTAGTTGTATGCCTGTGTATGTATGTGTTTGTATGCTTGTGTATGTGTGTGTACACACATGTGTATGTATGTGTTTGTATGCCTGTGTATGTGTGTGTGTGTACATGCATGTGTATGTAGGAGCATTAAAGAATGATTTTTATCAATGTTTTATATGAAATGAAATTTTGCATATGTAAGCAGATATATCTTCCCAAGGCCTCCTTCCATTCATATACACATACATACACACATATACACATACATACACACATATATACATATACACATATATATATACACACATATATACATACATCCATAATCACATATATACATATACACATATATACATACACCCATATACACATATAGACATATACACATATATACATACACACATTATACATATTCACATACACACATATATACATACACACAGAGATGTATATATATACACAAACACAAACAGATACATACATATACACACTCACACATACATACACACAGAGATACACACATACATACACAGATACACACAGATGCACACATACATATATGCACACGCACACATACATAGAAACAGTCGCACACACATACATGGAAACATTTGCACACACATACAGACACACACACACACACACACACAAATATATATATATATATATATATATATATATATATATATATATATATATATATATATATATACTAGCAGAAGTACCCGGCGTTACCCGGGTGTAAGTCGACCTTTGGTCTGTTAGAATGTGTGAAAGTTACTTCCCGCGCATCACAGGTTCAAAACTTCGAACTTCAATGAAAAAAAATAGGTTTATAAGACGCAGGTGTGTAATTTATCAATTGTAGTTACACAGTGTATCGTTGAAATTGTTCTCTGCACGACTGACGGAAGTCAAAATCGCTTGATATTCAATGTTCAGTTAATTTAAAGCAGGGTGAAAATGTCGATTTTTTTTTTCAGGGTTTTTTTTTCTTTACAATTTTTGCGCTCACATGTGCAGAAGAAGAATTAAAAGGGCCTTTATCTTAACCGCGGCATAATGGTGAGTCTTTTGTGACAGTTTTCAAGAATATCGGACGTTCCTGTAAAAAGTTTTCCCATGTATAACTTTGCCTTGTTTTTTTGCGCAAAGTCGAGCCCCGCTTCAGTTTTATTGATTTTTTACATCAATGCGTGATCTCTGAAGTAGATTTGAATATGAAAAGATAAACTATTTGGTCCGTCGTTTACTGAGACAGCTGGGAAGACATGCAGCTGGCCGTCCAATCAATAACGCACGTCCTTATATAGGCATATGAAATTTATTTTTATTGCGCCAGATGTAAACTAAGAGTTCTTGTGTTCAAATTCACATAAAATTTCATTGGAATCGAAAAACATTCTGTCATAGGGCCCGATTATCGATTTTTCGAAAATTTCAATTAGCCTATTCCACTCTACGCGTTGAGTTTTATATATGTGTGAGGTTTCAGGAAAATTGGATGAACGGTGTAGCATGCAAGTTCGGAACACCAAACAATGCCGATCTTCACTTTATATTTATATATATATATGTAGAAGTTATGTTTAATTTGTTGGGATACAACAAGCAAATATTTTTATAACTGATATAAAGCACTCAACAAATTTTGGGAGTAAAAATACAATATATTAATAAATGGAAACTATATTTATAAAAGCATATTTATTTCATTATACATATTTCAAGGACACCAAAGCAAATTATGGTGTGCTTTCATCAGATAAAAAGCACACCATAATTTGCTTTGGTGTCCTTGAAATATGTATAATGAAATAAATATGCTTTTATAAATATAGTTTCCATTTATTAATATATTGTATATATATATATATGTATGTATATGTAAACAATACACTGTAGAGATTGCATTTGGAAAGAGATGAATATAGAGAGAGGGTAGAGAGATGCTGGTAGGTCAAGGTGAAGATGATATTAAGATAGATTAAGATAAGAAATATTTGATTGCTGTGTCTGTCTGTCTCAGATTTCAGTTGGGGAGTTGACAACAACAACAACTACTGTCATGACAAACGACAACACCAACAACAACAGCTGAAGTTTGTGATCAAGCATTAATCAAGATTAGGTGAGGCTTGGCCTGTTACCAGTTGAAATGAGGCCTACATTTTACATCTGTTATGAATCTGTTACCAGTTGAAATGAGGCCTACATTTTACATCTGTTATGAGTCTGTTACTAGTTGAAATGAGGCCTATATATTATATCTGTTATGAGTCTGTTACCAGATGAAATGAGGCCTATATATTACATCTGTTATAAGTCTGTTACCAGTTGAAATGTGGCCTATATATTACATCTGTTATGAGTCTGTTACCAGTTCAAATGAGGCCTACATTTTACATCTGTTATGAGTCTGTTACCATCTACTGGTCACAACTCCTGGCAGAAAGAGCAACATGAAATAAAGTGTCTTGCTCAAGGATATAACACAGCCATGGGCAACATGTGGTCTGTGAAGCTTTCTGAATGGCTTGCCTAAGTCACCTAAGTGAAATCTTTCTGACTTTTTAACCCCAACTTTTCAGTCGTAATTTATCTTTCTATCATTTTTACGATCAAGGAAAACGATGTGTACGAATTCTGAAAAAACAAATCAAAACAACCTGAATTACTGCCCTTTTTTTTTTAATGTGGGCACAAATGTGGGCACGCTTGCGGCCCGCATGATGATGGTGAGCCATATCAAAGGCATGCCCGCTTCTTGAAAAAGGTTGGCCATGCCTGATGTAACACCTCACCTGCTCCATGAATCAAATGGTGTCAGGATATTTACCAGACATGGTACAATGAAATTTAACAAATTTTTCTCTCATGTTTCTCTAAATGAGGAGCTACTTTATGACTTCTGTCATCTGGGTGGCCTAATTAGTAGTGTTAGTAGTGGTAGTGGTGTTGGTGGTGGTAGTAGTGGTAGTGTTGGTTGTGGTCATGGTGGTGGTAGTAGTGTTAGTAGTGGTAGTGGTGTTGGTGGTGGTAGTAGTGGTAGTGTTGGTTGTGGTCATGGTGGTGGTAGTAGTGTTAGTAGTGGTAGTGGTGTTGGTGGTGGTAGTGTTGGTTGTGGTCATGGTGGTGGTAGTAGTGTTAGTAGTGGTAGTGGTGTTGGTGGTGGTAGTAGTGTTAGTAGTTGTAGTGTTGGTTGTGGTCATGGTGGTGGTAGTAGTGGTAGTAGTGGTAGTGTTGGTTGTGGTCATGGTGGTGGTAGTAGTGTTAGTAGTGGTAGTGGTGTTGGTGGTGGTAGTAGTGGTAGTGTTGGTTGTGGTCATGGTGGTGGTAGTAGTGTTAGTAGTGGTAGTGGTGTTGGTGGTGGTAGTGTTGGTTGTGGTCATGGTGGTGGTAGTAGTGGTAGTAGTGGTAGTGGTGTTGGTGGTGGTAGTAGTGTTAGTAGTTGTAGTGTTGGTTGTGGTCATGGTGGTGGTAGTAGTGGTAGTAGTGGTAGTGTTGGTTATGGTCATGGTGGTGGTAGTAGTGTTAGTAGTGGTAGTGTTGGTTGTGGTCATGGTGGTGGTAGTAGTGTTAGTGTTGGTTGTGGTCATGGTGGTGGTAGTAGTGTTAGTAGTGGTAGTGGTGTTGGTGGTGGTAGTGTTGGTTGTGGTCATGGTGGTGGTAGTAGTGTTAGT
Organism: Eledone cirrhosa; assembly: GCA_964016885.1. Classification (NCBI taxonomy): domain Eukaryota; kingdom Metazoa; phylum Mollusca; class Cephalopoda; order Octopoda; family Eledonidae; genus Eledone; species Eledone cirrhosa. The sequence goes on from OZ024762.1 coordinate 15,934,829, forward strand.
AGTGGTAGTGGTGTTGGTGGTGGTAGTAGTGTTAGTAGTTGTAGTGTTGGTTGTGGTCATGGTGGTGGTAGTAGTGTTAGTAGTGGTAGTAGTGTTAGTGTTGGTTGTGGTCATGGTGGTGGTAGTAGTGTTAGTAGTGGTAGTGTTGGTTGTGGTCATGGTGGTGGTAGTAGTGTTAGTGTTGGTTGTGGTCATGGTGGTGGTAGTAGTGTTAGTAGTGGTAGTGGTGTTGGTGGTGGTAGTGTTGGTTGTGGTCATGGTGGTGGTAGTAGTGTTAGTAGTGGTAGTAGTGTTAGTGTTGGTTGTGGTCATGGTGGTGGTAGTAGTGTTAGTAGTGGTAGTGGTGTTGGTGGTGGTAGTAGTGTTAGTAGTTGTAGTGTTGGTTGTGGTCATGGTGGTGGTAGTAGTGTTAGTAGTGGTAGTAGTGTTAGTGTTGGTTGTGGTCATGGTGGTGGTAGTAGTGTTAGTAGTGGTAGTAGTGTTAGTGTTGGTTGTGGTCATGGTGGTGGTAGTAGTGTTAGTAGTGGTAGTGGTGTTGGTGGTGGTAGTAGTGTTAGTAGTTGTAGTGTTGGTTGTGGTCATGGTGGTGGTAGTAGTGTTAGTAGTGGTAGTAGTGTTAGTGTTGGTTGTGGTCATGGTGGTGGTAGTAGTGTTAGTAGTGGTAGTAGTGTTAGTGTTGGTTGTGGTCATGGTGGTGGTAGTAGTGTTAGTAGTGGTAGTAGTGTTAGTGTTGGTTGTGGTCATGGTGGTGGTAGTAGTGTTAGTAGTGGTAGTAGTGTTAGTGTTCGTTGTGGTCATGGTGGTGGTAGTAGTGTTAGTAGTGGTAGTAGTGTTAGTGTTGGTTGTGGTCATGGTGGTGGTAGTAGTGTTAGTAGTGGTAGTGGTGTTGGTGGTGGTAGTAGTGTTAGTAGTTGTAGTGTTGGTTGTGGTCATGGTGGTGGTAGTAGTGTTAGTAGTGGTAGTAGTGTTAGTGTTGGTTGTGGTCATGGTGGTGGTAGTAGTGTTAGTAGTGGTAGTAGTGTTAGTGTTGGTTGTGGTCATGGTGGTGGTAGTAGTGTTAGTAGTGGTAGTAGTGTTAGTGTTGGTTGTGGTCATGGTGGTGGTAGTAGTGTTAGTAGTGGTAGTGGTGTTGGTGGTGGTAGTAGTGTTAGTAGTTGTAGTGTTGGTTGTGGTCATGGTGGTGGTAGTAGTGTTAGTAGTGGTAGTAGTGTTAGTGTTGGTTGTGGTCATGGTGGTGGTAGTAGTGTTAGTAGTGGTAGTAGTGTTAGTGTTGGTTGTGGTCATGGTGGTGGTAGTAGTGTTAGTAGTGGTAGTAGTGTTAGTGTTGGTTGTGGTCATGGTGGTGGTAGTAGTGTTAGTAGTGGTAGTGGTGTTGGTGGTGGTAGTAGTGTTAGTAGTTGTAGTGTTGGTTGTGGTCATGGTGGTGGTAGTAGTGTTAGTAGTGGTAGTAGTGTTAGTGTTGGTTGTGGTCATGGTGGTGGTAGTAGTGTTAGTAGTGGTAGTAGTGTTAGTGTTGGTTGTGGTCATGGTGGTGGTAGTAGTGTTAGTAGTGGTAGTGGTGTTGGTGGTGGTAGTAGTGTTAGTAGTTGTAGTGTTGGTTGTGGTCATGGTGGTGGTAGTAGTGTTAGTAGTGGTAGTAGTGTTAGTGTTGGTTGTGGTCATGGTGGTGGTAGTAGTGTTAGTAGTGGTAGTAGTGTTAGTGTTGGTTGTGGTCATGGTGGTGGTAGTAGTGTTAGTGTTGGTTGTGGTCATGGTGGTGGTAGTAGTGTTAGTAGTGGTAGTAGTGTTAGTGTTGGTTGTGGTCATGGTGGTGGTAGTAGTGTTAGTAGTGGTAGTAGTGTTAGTGTTGGTTGTGGTCATGGTGGTGGTAGTAGTGTTAGTAGTGGTAGTGTTGGTTGTGGTCATGGTGGTGGTAGTAGTGTTAGTAGTGGTAGTGGTGTTGGTGGTGGTAGTAGTGTTAGTAGTGGTAGTGTTGGTTGTGGTCATGGTGGTGGTAGTAGTGGTAGTGTTGGTTGTGGTCATGGTGGTGGTAGTAGTGTTAGTAGTGGTAGTAGTGTTAGTAGTGGTAGTAGTGTTAGTAGTGGTAGTGTTGGTTGTGGTCATGGTGGTGGTAGTAGTGGTAGTAGTAGTAGTGTTGGTTGTGGTCATGGTGGTGGTAGTAGTGGTAGTAGTAGTAGTGTTGGTTGTGGTCATGGTGGTAGTAGTGGTAGTGTTGGTTGTGGTCATGGTGGTAGTAGTGTTAGTAGTGGTAGTGTTGGTTGTGGTCATGGTGGTGGTAGTAGTGGTAGTAGTAGTAGTGTTGGTTGTGGTCATGGTGGTAGTAGTGTTAGTAGTGGTAGTGTTGGTTGTGGTCATGGTGGTAGTAGTGGTAGTAGTGGTAGTGTTGGTTGTGGTCATGGTGGTAGTAGTGGTAGTAGTGGTAGTGTTGGTTGTGGTCATGGTGGTAGTAGTGTTAGTAGTGGTAGTGTTGGTTGTGGTCATGGTGGTGGTAGTAGTGGTAGTAGTGGTAGTGTTTGTGGTCATGGTGGTAGTAGTGGTAGTAGTGGTAGTGTTGGTTGTGGTCATGGTGGTAGTAGTGTTAGTAGTGGTAGTGTTGGTTGTGGTCATGGTGGTAGTAGTGGTAGTAGTGGTAGTGTTGGTTGTGGTCATGGTGGTAGTAGTGTTAGTAGTGGTAGTGTTGGTTGTGGTCATGGTGGTGGTAGTAGTGGTAGTAGTGGTAGTGTTGGTTGTGGTAGTAGTGGTGTTAGTAGTGGTAGTGTTGGTTGTGGTCATGGTGGTAGTAGTGTTAGTAGTGGTAGTGTTGGTTGTGGTAGTAGTGGTGTTAGTAGTGGTAGTGTTGGTTGTGGTCATGGTGGTAGTAGTGTTAGTAGTGGTAGTGTTGGTTGTGGTAGTAGTGGTGTTAGTAGTAGTAGTGTTGGTTGTGGTCATGGTGGTAGTAGTGTTAGTAGTGGTAGTGTTGGTTGTGGTAGTAGTGGTGTTAGTAGTGGTAGTGTTGGTTGTGGTCATGGTGGTAGTAGTGTTAGTAGTGGTAGTGTTGGTTGTGGTCATGGTGGTAGTAGTGGTGTTAGTAGTGGTAGTGTTGGTTGTGGTCATGGTGGTAGTAGTGTTAGTAGTGGTAGTGTTGGTTGTGGTCATGGTGGTAGTAGTGGTGTTAGTAGTGGTAGTGTTGGTTGTGGTCATGGTGGTAGTAGTGGTGTTAGTAGTGGTAGTAGTGTTAATAGTGGTAGTGTTGGTTGTGGTCATGGTGGTGGTAGTGTTAGTAGTGGTAGTGTTGGTTGTGGTCATGGTGGTAGTAGTGGTGTTAGTAGTGGTAGTAGTGTTAGTAGTGGTAGTGTTGGTTGTGGTCATGGTGGTGGTAGTAGTGTTAGTAGTGGTAGTGTTGGTTGTGGTCATGGTGGTAGTAGTGGTGTTAGTAGTGGTAGTAGTGTTAGTAGTGGTAGTGTTGGTTGTGGTCATGGTGGTGGTAGTAGTGGTAGTAGTAGTAGTGTTGGTTGTGGTCATGGTGGTGGTAGTAGTGTTAGTAGTGGTAGTGTTGGTTGTGGTCATGGTGGTGGTAGTGGTAGTGTTGGTTGTGGTCATGGTGGTAGTAGTGTTAGTAGTGGTAGTGTTGGTTGTGGTCATGGTGGTAGTAGTAGTGTTAGTAATGGTAGTGTTGGTTGTGGTAGTAGTGGTGTTAGTAGTGGTAGTAGTGTTAGTAGTGGTAGTGTTGGTTGTGGTCATGGTGGTGGTAGTAGTGTTAGTAGTGGTAGTGTTGGTTGTGGTCATGGTGGTGGTAGTGGTAGTAGTGGTAGTGTTGGTTGTGGTCATGGTGGTAGTAGTGGTAGTAGTGGAAGTGTTGGTTGTGGTCATGGTGGTAGTAGTGTTAGTAGTGGTAGTGTTGGTTGTGGTAGTAGTGGTGTTAGTAGTGGTAGTGTTGGTTGTGGTCATGGTGGTGGTAGTGGTAGTAGTGGAAGTGTTGGTTGTGGTCATGGTGGTAGTAGTAGTGTTAGTAATGGTAGTGTTGGTTGTGGTAGTAGTGGTGTTAGTAGTGGTAGTGTTGGTTGTGGTCATGGTGGTAGTAGTGTTAGTAGTGGTAGTGTTGGTTGTGGTCATGGTGGTAGTAGTGTTAGTAGTGATAGTGTTGGTTCTGGTCATGGTGGTAATAGTGTTAGTAGTGGTAGTGTTGGTTGTGGTCATGGTGGTAGTAGTGTTAGTAGTGGTAGTGTTGGTTGTGGTCATGGTGGTAGTAGTGGTAGTAGTGGTAGTGTTGGTTGTGGTCATGGTGGTAGTAGTGTTAGTAGTGATAGTGTTGGTTGTGGTCATGGTGGTGGTAGTGTTAGTAGTGGTAGTAGTGTTAGTAGTGGTAGTGTTGGTTGTGGTCATGGTGGTAATAGTGTTAGTAGTGGTAGTAGTGGTAGTGTTGGTTGTGGTCATGGTGGTGGTAGTAGTGTTAGTAGTGATAGTGTTGGTTGTGGTCATGGTGGTGGTAGTGGTAGTAGTGGTATTGTTTGTGGTCATGGTGGTGACCACCACCACCACCAACCCCACCACCACCACCATTATCATCATCACCACTGCCACCACCACCACCACCACCCCCAACCCCACCACCACCATCACCATCATCATCATCATCACCACCACCAACCCCACAACCACCACCACTGCCACCACCACCACCACCACCACCACCACCAACACCATCATCATGATCATTGTTCTTTTAAGACAATCTGTATTCTGTATATTCACCACCAACACCACCACCACCACCAACCCCACCACCACCACCACCATCATCATCATCACCACCACCAACCCCACCACCAACACCACCACCACCATCGCCACCACTACCACCACCACCAACACCACCACCATCATCATCATCATTGTCTTTTTAAGACAATCTGTATTCTGTATATTCACCACCACCAACACCACCACCACCACCACCACCACCACCACCACCACCACCATTTACATTACTAATTATTTACTATTGTATTTTCAGAGAAAAAGCTTTACTTCACATAAATATCTCACATAATATCAAGTCAATGAGATTTTGTTAGTATTTATTTTGAGACCAATACCTTAAAGTTAGTATGAGGGGCCAGTTATGGCCAGTTTGAACAGAAAACGGTTAGAGAATTCTGGCCAGATATGGCTGGTTCAAATGCTAAAGGGTCTGTATTCTGTATATTCCCCACCACCATCATCATCATCATCATTGTATTTTAAGTCTCTATTCGGTATATTCACCATCATCATCAATGTCTCCAAATAATCTTTTATTTATTTCGAATATTTTATCAAACATCTTTATCAACATGTGTCGGTTCCCAGCAGATTTGATTTTTGTTTTTAAAATGAAATTTTGAATAATATATAAGAGGAGATATTAAATTATAGATTTATAGAGCTATGAGCTGAAGAAGGACCAAGTTGTTCTCCAGTGTATAGTAAGTGAAGTATTTTTTAACTGATTTAGATACCAACTCACCTGAAACTGCTCTTCATTCTATGATACTAAAAACTGTTTATTTAAAAACTGAGCATGTCTGTCTGTGTGTGTCTGTGAGTTTGAATCCCTAAAACCCGAGAAGTACCCAACCGATTTTTTTCAAACTTTACATGTGTATTACTTATGTTTCAGGGAGTGTTATGCACATAAAAAAATTCAACTTTTTGATCCCCTAGAGCCCGCATTAGGTGAAAAACTGCGTTTTTTCAGCTTTTTAGGGGTTTTTTGAGGTGTTACGTCAGACCGATTTCCTTCAAATTGTAACTATGTATTAGTCAGTCTCTTCTTCATACCGTGAGCAAAGAAAATCCAACTTTTTTATGGCCTAGGGCCCACATTAGGGGAAAACTTCATTTTTTTTAGCTTTTTAGGGCTTTTTTGAGGCGTTACGTCTAGCCGATTTTCCCGAAATTTCAAGGAATATTATGCACATAAAAAAAATTCATTTTCTTGATCCCCTAGGGCCCGCATTAGGTGAAAACCTGCATTTTTCCTGCTTCATCGAGGAAAATCTTAAAGATTATCCAGCCATCAAAGTATTCGGTTTATTTTCTTTACATATTGTCCAGGCATGCAGTTTTTCAAACGATAAGGTCTGTTGGCGGCCCGCGTTCCAAAATACTTTATCCCGTGCAACGCCGGGTACCACTGCTAGTATTTATATAAAAACGAAAATGTCTGTCTGTATGCAGTCGATGCATTTTCACAGTTTCCATCCGATTTTGTTCAAATTTGATACATAGGTTATTTAGCCCCCGGAGCTTGTCAACATATAGGTTAAATCTTGTTCTCCCCTAAAAGTTCTGGGGCTATTTAAAGACAGCCATGTTGAGGAGAGAGGGAGTATTTATTTACAGTGGCAAAAGGTGTGTCTGGCAACAAGAGGCTCTTTTGCTAGTATTTATATAAAAACCCTTCCATCACAATTTTATATAAGAACATTGTGGTCAAAACACCAGCTTCGCCCTTTTGATATGAAACCACCTGAAACTTGCCCTGGTCCTCTTACAAGAAGATTTATTTTGAAGTTAGCAATCTAATGAACTTTCTAATTATTAAATTACTATTTGGAGCATAACTTAAAAAGGGTTCTTACGTGAAATCATTATGGAAGGATTTCTAAATATATATCTGGTCCATCAATTTGATGTCTCTATAGTTTCTTCTATCTAGTGCATCTCCTTTACCCTTGTAGCAGTTGACAATGATGCTGCTGTGCCAATCATTCGGTATGACACCATTTAGTATTACTTGGTTTACAATACCTATCTCCAATGGACTGGCTGCTTTCCTGGCATGTCATCCTCATCATTTCATTTTACGTCCACTTTTTCCCTGCTGGCAAGGGTGGGACGGGAACTGATTCTGGCTTGATTTCTACATCTGGATGCCCTTCCTAACACCAACCTCATTTACAGTGAGTGCTGGGTGCTTTTTTGTCGTGGCACCTCCACGACCACTTTGCAGTGGAATGATATGGACCCCAGTCCCTATCATCTCATTTCTACAGCTGAGTAAACTGGAGCAATGTGAAATAAAGTGTCTTGCTCAAGGAAACAAACACATCACCCGGTCTGAGAATTGAACTCACAACCTTTCGATTGTAAGGCCAATGCTCTAACCACTAAGCCATGTGCCTCCATATATATATATACCCATGCTAGCATGGAAGATAGACGTTAAACGATGATGATGATGATGATATATATATATATATATATATATACAAATGCAACATATTAAATGTTATAACTATGTACTTCTCAATGAATTAGCTCAATAGACAATATCCACACCAATATTAAGTTAAAAGTAGAAGATATATATATATATATATATATATATATAGTATTAATTATACTATTTTCAAATCCCGCCGAGGTTAACTTTGCCTTTCATCCTTACGGGGTCGATAAAATAAAGTACCAGTAATGCACTGGGTAATTGCTGGCCTTGTGCCTAAAGTAGAAACAATTAATTATACTATTTATGGTTATGTAAATACAAAAACCTTATGCAGTTATATGTATTTGTAATGCTTATATCATTTCTCCACACACAGACTATATCAATCATATAAAGAATTTGCCACCAGATCAACCAACCTAACACTCTTGTTTACCTACCTAAGTGCCTCTACTACACGTATCTCTCTGCCACACTATATAAACAAGACGCACGTGCTTGCCACACATATAACATTTGCACTATATAACCGCTTATCTTCATGCTGTATTTTAACCTGTATTTTTGATTTTTGATTGTACCTTTTAATATGAATGTAATCTCGAAGTGTGTACTGCCACTCTAAATTCTGTAATGAATGTTGACCCACAATATTTGCATATGTATCGGTATGTCTCTTGGCTGAAAAGGAGGTCATATAACTGTCCATTCATTAATAAATTGCTCCGAAGAATCCAAACCTCGGTTTGGAGGAAACAGCTGTAAGTTCTTTGATTCTTATATTTCATATATATATAAACGGAAAAAATAAAACAAAATTTCATTTCTCACTCTTAGTACGGCTGTTACTTAAATATAAGTATGTATATGTACATACATATATGTATACAGACGTACAGTAGTATGTATATATATATACATACATGCACACATATATATATGTACGTATGGATTCACCAAACATTTATTATAATGCTCGGTGTGTTTGTAAACAATGAATTCGTGAATCCATACGTACATATATATAATAATAATAATAATAATAATATTATTGTGTACAGTGCTCAGGTGCACTACAACTCATCAAAGGTGCATGTATAGTACATAGAATAATGTACAAATGTCAGGAAAATAAACAGTGTATGAGTCATGATATAATAACAATAACGAAATATTGTGCACAGTGCCCAGGTACACCACAACTCATCAAAAAAAGTGCATGTACAGTACATAGGGCAATGCACAAACATCAGTAAAATGAACAGTGCACGAGTCATGATACACACATGTGTGCATGTGTATGGAAGGGGTACATCAGGTGTAGTTTGTGCGCATGTATGTATATATATATATATACATACTACTGTACGTCTGTATACATATATGTATGTACGTATACATACTTATATATATATATATATATATATATATATAGAGAGAGAGAGAGAGAGAGAGAGAGAGAGAGAGAGAGAGAGAGAGAGAGAACCATATATACAGAGAAGACACAGTATATTGTATATATACTAAATATATATTAGAGAGAAGAACATTCATTCTATACGAATGAAACAGTTCTAGTCCTGTAGAAACTATTTCTATATTTAAGTATATAATAGTCTGCTATGTATTGAGTACCTCACTTACTGGGGTTACCCACCTATTGAACCTGGGATAGACATATATATATATATATATACATCATCATCATCATCATCATCATCGTTTAACGTCCATATTCCACGCTTGCATGGGTTTGGACGGGAGTTTTCCCACTTGAGGCAAGAGTGATTGTCCTGCTCGTATAGGACTGTCTGGCGGGTTTTCTACGGCTGGATGCCCTTCCTAACACCAACCACGTTTACAGTGTGAAACTGGGAGGTTTTTACCATGTTACCTACACGGCCACATTACAGCGTGGACTGTGTGTTTTTTTGTCGTGACACCTACACGTCTGGCGGGTTTTCTACGGCTGGATGCCCTTCCTAACACCAACCACGTTTACAGTGTGAAACTGGGAGGTTTTTACCATGTTACCTACACGGCCACATTACAGCGTAGACTGTGTGTTTTTTTGTCGTGACACCTACACGTCTGGCGGGTTTTCTACGACTGGATGCCCTTCCTAACACCAACCACGTTTACAGTGTGGAACTGGGAGGTTTTTACCGTGTTACCTACACGGCCACATTACAGCGTAGACTGTGTGTTTTTTTGTCGTGACACCTACACGTCTGGCGGGTTTTCTACGGCTGGATGCCCTTCCTAACACCAACCACGTTTACAGTGTGGAACTGGGAGGTTTTTACCGTGTTACCTACACGGCCACATTACAGCGTAGACTGTGTGTTTTTTTGTCGTGACACCTACACGTCTGGCGGGTTTTCTACGACTGGATGCCCTTCCTAACACCAACCACGTTTACAGTGTGGAACTGGGAGGTTTTTATCGTGTTGCCTACACGGCCACATTACAGCGTGGACTGTGTGTTTTTTTGTGTTTGTTTTGTTTGATGTTTTTTGGGTTTGTTGTGTTTATGTTGTGTTTGTTTTTGATTAGTTAGTATTGTTGTGTTGTTTTATTTGGGGTTTTTGGTTTGTGAGGGGACACCTACACGTCTGGCGGGTTTTCTACGGCTGGATGCCCTTCCTAACACCAACCAACGTTTACAGTGTGAAACTGGAGGTTTTTACCGTGTTACCTACACGGCCACATTACAGCGTAGACTGTGTGTTTTTTTGTCGTGACACCTACACGTCTGGCGGGTTTTCTACGGCTGGATGCCCTTCCTAACACCAACCACGTTTACAGTGTGAAACTGGGAGGTTTTTACCGTGTTACCTACACGGCCACATTACAGCGTAGACTGTGTGTTTTTTTGTCGTGACACCTACACGTCTGGCGGGTTTTCTACGGCTGGATGCCCTTCCTAACACCAACCACGTTTACAGTGTGGAACTGGGAGGTTTTTACCGTGTTACCTACACGGCCACATTACAGCGTGGACTGTGTGTTTCTTTGTCGTGACACCTACACGACCTCATTTGTTTCGGGCTGGATGTTGTGGTACCAACATAACTTTACATTGAAAAGGGGGTGGTGTGGATGGGGTGGGGGTGGTGGGACGGGGGTGTATTTTGTTAGAGGTGCCTACTGACTGTAGTAGGTTTCACTTTGTACTTAGGTAAGGTGGGTCTTCTCTACATATATATACATATATATTGCAAACTTGACTGTCACCACTGAATATGAACCTGAAGATTGTGAAAGCATGAAAGTACTTGTTCAATTAACATTTAATATCCTACCATACTATTTCATTATAATATCATTATAATTTTAAAGGATTGTAAATAAAACAAATAAATCAGACAAAGTTGGAATTCCTTTTATTAATATAACCGCTGGACGTTAAACAATGATGATGATGATGATGATGATGATGATCCACAAGGGCGGTGGATTGGCAGTATCGGTAGAGGGTCGGACACCATGCTTTCCAGCATAGTTACGTCCCTTTACAGTCTGAGTTCAAATCCCGCCAATGTTAACTTTGCCTTTCATCCTTACGGGGTCGATAAAATAAAGTACCAGTAATGCTCTGGGATAATTGCTGGCCTTGTGCCAAAAGTAGAAACAATTAATATATATATATATATATATACATATATATTCAGCTGTAGAAATCAAGCCAAAATCAGTTCCTGTATGAGAAAGGCATGGTCAGCCGACAAGACACTGCCCACAACAGGACAACCCGTCTAACCCCTGCTAGCATGGAAGAACGGGCGTAAAACGGTGATGATGATGATGATATATGTATGTATATATATATATATATATATATATATATGTAGAGAGAGAGATTGTTTTATATGTTCAAGTTAACTACAGACTGTTCTTATGTAAAGAAGTAAAAAGGTTTAAAGATATTTAATGTCTTTAATGTCTTTATTTTATTTTATTACAGAACCAAACAATGATTTCTCTAAAGTTGCTGGTGATTTTTGTCCTGTGTAGCGTTGGCTGCCGTAAGTTATGTTGATATATTCCCTTATTGGTTTACTATGTTATTTAATGACATATTAACTAGGCCATTAAACACACATATATATATATATTGGACCATCAAACACACATATCTATATATTGGACCATCAAACACATATATATACTGGGCCATCAAACATATTCATTGGTTCATCGAACACATATATATATAATGGGCTATCAAACACATATATACAGGTCCATCAAACACACACACACACACACACATATATATACTGGTCCATTAAACACACACACACATATATATATATACTGGTCTATCAAATACATATATGTAGTGGTCTGTCAAACACACATATTGACACATTTTTACCAGTCCATCAAACACATCATATATATATACCAAACCATCAAACACATATCTATATACCAGACCGTCAAACACATCATATCTATATACCAGACTGTCAAATACATCATATCTATATACCAGACCATCAAACACATATCTATATACCAGACTGTCAAACACATCATATCTATATACCAGTCCATCAAGCACATATGTATATACCAGACTGTCAAACACATCATATCTATATACCAGTCCATCAAGCACATATCTATATACCAGACTGTCAAACACATCATATCTATATACCAGACCATCAAACACATATCTATATACCAGACTGTCAAACACATCATATCTATATACCAGTCCATCAAGCACATATCTATATACCAGACTGTCAAACACATCATATCTATATACCAGACTGTCAAACACATCATATCTATATACCAGTCCATCAAGCACATATCTATATACCAGACTGTCAAACACATCATATCTATATACCAGACTGTCAAACACATCATATCTATATACCAGACTGTCAAACACATCATATCTATATACCAGTCCATCAAGCACATATCTATATACCAGACTGTCAAACACATCATATCTATATACCAGACTGTCAAACACATCATATCTATATACCAGACCGTCAAACACATCATATCTATATACCAGACCGTCAAACACATATCTATATACCAGACTGTCAAACACATCATATCTATATACCAGACTGTCAAACACATCATATCTATATACCAGACTGTCAAACACATCATATCTATATACCAGTCCATCAAGCACATATCTATATACCAGACTGTCAAATATATCATATCTATATACCAGACCGTCAAACACATCATATCTATATACCAGACCGTCAAACACATCATATCTATATACCAGACTGTCAAACACATCATATCTATATACCAGTCCATCAAACACATATCTATATACCAGTCTGTCAAAGCCATAATAATTATGTATATTTGTCCATCAAAGTATCCTATTTCTGTTTCAGAGGCTTACCGTCGTGTATGTTACCACACAAACTGGTCACAGTACCGACCAGTTGGAGGTAAATACTTTCCCGAGAGTATAGACCCAACTCTCTGTACCCACATCTGTTACGCTTTCGCCAAACTCAATGGCAACCATCTGCATGCATTCGAATGGAATGATGAATCTGAGCCATGGATGAAAGGAATGTAAGTATATCTATATATCTAAACTATAATAAAGTAAGGAGCGCGGGACTGCGTACGGTTTATAATTTTTGATCCCCTCAGTAAAATAAGTTGAATTACTTTGAATAAATAATTGTTTCTACTTTTGGCACAAGGCCAGCGTATTACTGGCACCCAGTGTATTACTGGTACTTTATTTTATCGACCCCCGTAAGGATGAAAGGTAAAGTTAACCTTGGCGGGATTTGAACTCAGAATGGCAAGGGCCGTAACTCTATGCATCAAAGCATGGCGCCCGACCCTCTACCGATACTGCCAATCCACCGCCCTTTGAATAAATAATGAATGAATATTACATAATTTATCTACTAAATTTTGTGGCTGTTCATTAAATATATTTTATTACTTATTTTAAGATTCACTTCTTTAAAATTTTCAAATGTCAACACTTCCGGTTAGCGATCACTTAAATAAACATTCATATATTTCTGTCACTAATTTTCTCCTAATGCAGTTTATATATAATATCGTCTTTTTTTAATGTACCATGGATTATGTTACTGATTACATAAGACAGCGTAACGCAGTCTTCGTTTAATTTCTGTGTATATTGTCAATTGCGATTTTATGTATATATACTTACGATTTTATGAATATATACATACGATTTTATGAATATATACATACGATTTTATGTATATATACTTACGATTTTATGTATATATACTTACGATTTTATGTATATATACTTACGATTTTATGTATATATACTTACGATTTTATGTATATATACTTACGATTTTATGTATATATACTTACGATTTTATGTATATATACATACGATTTTATGAATATATACATACGATTTTATGTATATATACTTACGATTTTATGTATATATACTTACGATTTTATGAATATATACATACGATTTTATGTATATATACTTACGATTTTATGTATATATACTTAAGTATAATATCAATATACACACTACACAGGTTAACAGAAAACCACCCGAAAGGTGGTTTTTCTGCTAGTAATATATAACATATATAATATATATATATATATATGAGGGGGGCTTCAAAAAGTTTGTGGAAGAAGTACATAGTTAAAAATCATATGCAGGGGTTTTGATCTCAGTGCACCTGTATATTCTCATACTAACATGTCATAACATGTTCTAAGATGAACCCGTAAATACATGTTGCAGCGTGGCACCACCAGTGAGGATTCAGCACCCACTCAAGCAACATGGCCTTCATCAAAACTGAGGCAAGGACAAACACATCAAATTCATGTTGAAACTAGGGTGGAAGAGCAGCCAAATCATTGAGGCTCTGGAGTAAGTTAATGGGGACAATGCCCCAAAGAAATCAACAGCCTACAAATAGTTAAGTCATTTTAGAAGTGGAAGAGATTAGTTTGAAGATGATCCCTGCAGTGGCAGGCCATCCATGTTAGTCTGTGTGGAAAACATTGACACTGTTCGCAACCTAATTGAATAGGATAGGCGAATAACCACTCAATCAGTAGCCAACACTTCAGTATGTAGAGTAGAACACTCGATGAAGTACACAGGTGGGTTTGTTTACTCCAGAGTATATTTTAACCTTTTAACCTATTGACTTGTACTTCATCATTATCATCATCATCATCGTTTAACGTCCATCTTCCACGAATAACCACTGAATCAGTAGCTAACACTTCAGTATGTAGAGTAGAACACTCGATGAAGTACACAGCATACACATATATATATATAACATATATATATATATATATATATATATATATATATATATATATATATATATACACATATACATGATATATATTTCTTATTGAAGGTTTGAAAGAACGATGGCCCTGAAACAAATCAACCCCGCCGTGAAGATCCTGATTTCTGTTGGTGGTTGGAACATGGCGTCTGCTCCCTTTACTGCGATGGTTTCTTCTGCTGCCAATAGAAAAGACTTTATACAACATGGTATAACCTGGATGAGGAAGAGGGGTTTTGATGGTTTAGATCTTGACTGGGAATACCCAGCTAACAGAGGAAGCCCTCCTGGAGACAAAAACAGGTTTTCGGCCCTTGTTAAGGTTTGTTGAAATAATAATATATTTCATTTGATCTGATATTATAACAACAGAGATTCAGACTTTATCATTCATCACCATCATCATCATCATCATCATCACCATCATCATCATCGTATAATCAACATCACCATCATCATTATCATCATTATCATCATATTTCATCCTTACGGGGTCGATAAAATAAAGTACCAGTAATGTACTGGGGTAATTGATGGCCTTGTGCCTAAAATAGAAACAATTATCATCATATTTCATCCTTACGGGGTCGATAAAATAAAGTACCAGTAATGTACTGGGGTAATTGATGGCCTTGTGCCTAAAGTAGAAACAATTATCATCATATATTCATCATCATCACCATCATCATGTAATCAGCATTACCATCACCATCACCATCATCATCATCATTATCATTGTCATCATCATCAGCGTCATCATCATTACCACCACCATCATCATAATCATCACCACCATCATAATCATCACCATCAACACCACTATCATCAACATTCACGATTATCATTATCATCCATCCTCACCATCACCACCATCATCGTCATCATCATCATCATCATCATCATCACCACCTCCTCCTCCTCTAACATCGCCACCATCATCAACATCATCACCATCACCACCAACATCACCAACATCATCATCACCACCACCATCATTTATTTGACTTTCCCCTTACCCCCAAATTGTTGGCCTCACACCTAAACCAGAGACCATTCTAATCTTAACAACAATATATCTTGGTACATATTACTGTTAATACATTATTATATATAGAAGGGTTCAAATCCCACCGAGGTTGACTTTACCTTTCATCCTTACGGGGTCGATAAAATAAAGTACCAGTAATGTACTGGGTAATTGCTGGCCTTGTGCCTAAAGTAGAAACAATTATATATAGAAGGGTCGATAAAATAAAGTACCAGTAATGCACTGGGTAATTGCTGGCCTTGTGCCTAAAGTAGAAACAATTATATATAGAAGGGTCGATAAAATAAAGTACCAGTAATGCACTGGGTAATTGCTGGCCTTGTGCCTAAAGTAGAAACAATTATATATAGAAGGGTCGATAAAATAAAGTACCAGTAATGCACTGGGTAATTGCTGGCCTTGTGCCTAAAGTAGAAACAATTATATATAGAAGGGTCGATAAAATAAAGTACCAGTAATGCACTGGGTAATTGCTGGCCTTGTGCCTAAAGTAGAAACAATTATATATAGAAGGGTCGATAAAATAAAGTACCAGTAATGCACTGGGTAATTGCTGGCCTTGTGCCAAAAGTAGAAACAATTATATATAGAAGGAATTTATAGCTTACTTGAAGCATTGTATATGGTGTAAAGAGTTCAAGGTTTGACAGCCGCAACAATGCAGGTTTGGACAGCAAATAATTGAATCATAAGAAGCAGGGCTTGTTTTTTTTATCTTAATTTATTTACATGCCCTGATATTTCGAGATTAATATCTCTTCTTCCGAGGAAAATAAAGGAACTATTCCAGTGTCCGATGCTGGCCAGAAGTGAATATTAAACCACTTCCGGCCAGCAAGGTATAGCAAGCCACATTGGACACTGGAATAGTTCCTTTATTTTCAGGACATATGAATAAATTTAGGTAAACAGACAACCCCTGTTTCTTACAATTTAATTATTCGCTGGCCAAATCCACATTGTCGTGGCTTTTAAACTTTGAATTCTTTATTATTATATGTTTTTTGTTGTTTTTTTTTTTCTCTAGGAAACTAAAATGGCATTTGAAGCTGAAGCCAAGTCAAGTGGTCAAGACAGATTATTGTTAGCTTGTGCTGTCTCAGCTGGTCAAGACAAGATAGACACTGGCTATGATATTCCTGAAATTTCAAAGTAAGATCATAAGATCACTTCAATTATTATATGTACAAGGGTTGGCTGAAAGGTTCATAGGCTAACCAAGATACTCTCATGGAATGACCAAATGACGTTTATTTTTCCAACATAGTCCTTGGAAAAAAAACTATGCAGTTATTAATAGGAAGAGATTTCACAGCTCTAGTATCATTCTTTCATAGTGAGCCTAGGTACTTTACAGCCCCCATATATATATATATATATATATATATATATATATATATGATAGTTGGCTGAAAGGTTCATAGGCTGACCAAGATACTCTCATGGAATGACCAAATGAGGTTTATTTTTCAACATGCAAGATTTCACAGCTCTAGCATCACTCCTTCATAGGCTGACCAAGATACTCTCATGGAATGAGACCAAATGAGGTTTATTTTTTCAACATAGTCCCTAAAAAGAAACAATACAGTTATTGATAAGAAGAGTTGAAATTTAATGCATCCAAGATTTCACAGCTCTAACATCAATACTTCACAGTACCAGTAATTCAAAAGGCCAGTCTTGTCACACACTGTGTCATGCTGAATCTCCCTGAGAACTAAACTACATTAAAGGTACACATGTGTATAGAATGCTCAGCCCCCTACACTATAATACAAGGTGAGCTGTACCAGTAATTCAACACTGTGTCATGCTGAATCTCCCTGAGAACTAAACTACATTAAAGGTACACATGTGTATAGAATGCTCAGCCCCCTATACTATAATACAAGGTGAGCTGTACCAGTAATTCAACACTGTGTCATGCTGAATCTCCCTGAGAACTAAACTACATTAAAGGTACACATGTGTATAGAATGCTCAGCCCCGTACACTATAATACAAGGTGAGCTGTACCAGTAATTCAACACTGTCATGTTGAATCTCCCTGAGAACTAAACTACATTAAAGGTACACATGTGTATAGAATGCTCAGCCCCCTACACTATAATACAAGGTGAGCTGTACCAGTAATTCAACACTGTCATGTTGAATCTCCCTGAGAACTAAACTACATTAAAGGTACACATGTGTATAGAATGCTCAGCCCCCTACAATATAATACAAGGTGAGCTGTACCAGTAATTCAACACTGTGTCATGCTGAATCTCCCTGAGAACTAAACTACATTAGAGGTACACATGTGTATAGAATGCTCAGCCCCCTACACTATAATACAAGGTGAGCTGTACCAGTAATTCAACACTGTCGTGTTGACTCTCCTCAAACATTAAATTGTAAGTAAAGATAAAAATGATATTTTAATAATTTATTTTTAGGGTAGAATTACATAACAGATGACTCGCAAGATTAAATGTATGAGTATCTTTGAAGAAATAACTAGCTCATCATCATCATCATACGTCCATTTTTCCAAGGTAGCATGGGTTAGACAAGTTGTCCTGTTGTGAGACAAGCCAGATCAGATGAGACCTGTTTCTGACTTGATTTCTATGGCTGGATGCACTTCATCATCACCATCATCATCATCATCGTTTATCTTCCACGCTAGCATGGGTTAGATGGGAATTGTCCCACTTGAGGCAAGATTGGTTGGGGGACCGTGTCTCGCTCGTATAGGGCTGTCTGGCAGGTTTTCTATGGCTGGATGCCCTTCCTAACACCAACCACGTTTACAGTGTCGACTGGGAACTTTTTACTGTGTTACCTACACGGCCACATTACAGCGTGGACTGTGTGTTATTTTGTCATATATATGGCTTAATGGTTAGAGCATTGGCCTTGCAATCGAAAGGTTGTGAGTTCAATTCTCAGACCGGGTGATGTGTTGTTTCCTTGAGCAAGACACTTTATTTCACATTGCTCCAGTTTACTCAGCTGTAGAAATGAGATGATAGGGACTGGGTTCCCTATCATTCCACTACCAAAGTGGTCATGGAGGTGCCACGGCAAAAAAGCACCCAGCACTCACTGCAAATGAGGTTGGTGTTAGGAAGGGCATCCAGCTGTAGAAATCAAGCCAGAATCAGTTCCTGTCCCACCCTTGCAAGCAGGGAAAAGCGGACGTAAAATGAAATGAAATGATATATATAAAGAGAGAGAGAGAGTACTGGGTGCTTTTTGTCTTGAATCATACACGACCACTTTACAGTGTGTGCCGGGTGATTTTTGTTGTAACACCTACACAACCATTTTACAGTGAGTACTGGGTGCTTTTTGCCTTGATACATACACGCGCACTTTACTGTGTGGGCTGGGTGCTTTTTGTTGTGACACTTTCATTACTTGTACAGGCAATATTTATTAGAATTTTATTGAAGTATGCATACATTTTTGGGGACACCCTATATATATATATATATACAAAAACACGTGGCATATTATTATGGCTGATATAATGTTATTGCTAATTCTATCTCTTTAAACATCTCACAATATGGTTGACATATTCTTATCTCCCAGACCATCATATACATCTGTCTTATACACCATCTTAACAGTTGTTTCATGTTGCTGTTCACCTGATTGGGATCAGAGATCAGAGGTCAGTTTCCTGCCTGTATATATATATATACACATATATATATATATTTATATATATACATATATATATATATATATTTATATATATACATATATATATATATATACATATATATGATGATGATGATGTACATATAGATACATATATATGATGATGATGATATATATGTATATATACATATATATATATATATATATATGTATATATATATATATATATACATATATATATATGTATATATATATATATATATATATATATACATATATATATATTAATATATATATATATATATACATATATATATCATCATCATTTCATCATATATATATATATATATATGTGTGTAGAGATAGAGATATGTATGTGTGTGTGTATATGCATGTGTGTATATATATGTGTGTGTGAGTATATATGTGTGTGTGTATATATGTATGTGTGTGTATATATGTGTGTGTGTGTATATATGTGTGTGTATATATATATATAATATATGTACGCACATATATACACACACACACATATATATATATATATACGTATGTATATATATATGTGTGTATATATATGTGTGTGTGTGTGTGTATGTATATATGTGTGGATGTGTATATATATATATCATCAGCATCATCATCAACGTTTAACGTCCGTGTTCCACGCTTGCATGGGTTTGGACGGGGGTAGTCCCACTTGAGGCAAGAGTGATTGTCTTGCTCGCATAGATATATATATATATATATATATATATATATATATATATATATATATATATATATATGGGCACCACCAGGTCTAAAGTGCCCAAGACATGCTGTATGTGATGATGGTGACCCTAGGACTCCATTATACCTACATTGATTCATGATTAAATTAAGGAACTTGCTAATATGTCTTTCATTAATTAATCTAGGTACTTTGACTTCATTACCCTTATGACCTATGATCTCCATGGAGCCTGGGAAAAGTTTACAGGACACAACAGTCCCCTTCATGCAAGGAGCGATGAAACTGGTTTACAGAAACATCTCAATGTGGTATGTTTAACTCTTTTGATACCAAACTTCCTGCAACTGCCATCTTTCTTTCACTACAAAGCTGTTTGTTTTCAAGTACTTATATTTATCTTAACCCTTTAACATTCACATTACTCTATATATAGTATTATATTTTCATGTAGGGCAGTGGATTAGCAGAATCGGTGGAGGGTCGGCCACCATGCTTTGACGCATAGAGTTACGGCCCTTGTCATTCTGAGTTCAAATCCCGCCGAGGTTAACTTTGCCTTTCATCCTTACGGGGTCGATAAAATAAAGTACCAGTAATACACTGGGTAATTGCTGGCCTTGTGCCAAAAGTAGAAACAATTATATTTTCATGGTAAAGGCTTTACCTCGCATAATTATCTCACATAATATCAAATCTATGAGATTTTGAACGTATTTATTTTGAGAACAATTCCTTAACATCAGTTTGAGCGACCAGTTACAGCCAGTTTCAACAGAAAAGGGTAGAGAATTCTGGCCGGTTTGAACATTAAAGGGTTAAAGCCATCCATCATAATATTATGTAAGAACCTTTGTTAACCTCTTCTGTGCCATAAACGAGATAACTTGACCTAACATGTATGCATTCCAGTGCCACAGATGAGATAACTCATCCTAACCTGTTTGAACTCTTTTCCAACAGTTCATAACTCCAAAATTATGACCTGTTGGAGACGAGTTCATAACTTCAAAGTTATCAACTCATTTCCAGCAGTTAACAACTTCAAAGTTATGAATTCTTATCCTGCGTCAGTTGTTAGCTGCCGAGACACTGCATCCTTTAAAACCCTCATTCTTCCCGAAATTCGCCAAAACTACACCTGATGTCCCCCTGCCATACACATGCACACATGTGTATATCATGACTCATGCACTGTTCATTTTCCTGACGTTTGTACATTACCCTATGTACTATACATACACTTTTGATGAGTTGTAGTGCACCTGAGCACTGTACAGAATATTTTCATTATTATTATTATTATTATTATTATTATATAACTTCAAAGTTATAAACTCTTTTCCAACAGTTCATCATCATCATCATCATCATCGTTTAACGTCTATCTTCCACGCTAGCATGGGTTTAGACGGGAATTGTCCCACTTGAGGCAAGATTGGTCATCTTGCTCGTATAGGACTGTCTGGCAGGTTTGCTACGGCTGGATTCCCTTCCTAACACCAACCACGTTTACAGTGTGGACTGGGAGGTTTTTACCATGTTACCTACACGGCCACATTACAGCGTGGACTGTGTGTTTTTTTGTTGTGACACCTACACGACCTCATTTATTTAGGACTGGATGTTGTGGTACCAACATAACTTTACAGAGATGGGGGTGGGGGTGGTGTTGAGGTAGTGGGAGAGGGTGTATATTTGATTAAGAGTTGCCTACTGACTGTAGGTTTTGCTTTGTACTTAGGCAAGGTGGGTTTTCTGTATTACTGTGTAGCGCCAACGATCTCGGTCCAGTGACATTGTCTTGGAGAGGTGTAAGTGTGTAAGGTCAAAGTTATGAACTCATTTCCAACAGTTCGTAACTTCAAAGCTAGATGGGGTTTCTAGTTTATTGATGTGATCTTTGTCAATCATTCAGATATCTGTTGTTACTAAATGTTTGTTTAAAAAAAATAGTCATTTTACTGAAAGAAAAAAAACCCAACACAGCAACTGTAGCTGTGTAAAATATACATGGCAGTCAATAGGTTAAAGTGTTTATATTTATCTAAAAGCCATCCATCATAATACTATGTAAGAACCTTTATTAAGTTATATTCCACACTCCAACTTAACTTTTTTGATACCAAACCATCCCTAATTCTATGATACAAAACTTGTTCAATTTAAAGTACTTATATTTATTTAAAAGACGTCCATCATATTATGTAAGAACATTTGTTAAGTTATGTTCCACACTCCAGCTTAATAATGAGAAAGTTAATTATTTTACTAACTTCTTTCAAAGCGTTGATTATTTTCAAAGTTCTGTGAAACACTTAGGCAGTGCATCTCAGTGGAAATATGGAAATAAAAGGGTTAAATGTTAGCTCTAAACTATTCAGCTGTGTTGAAAACATCTCCCTAGAGTGGAAGCCATGATAATATGCTTACTGTGTACTCTGTATAGCAGGGTTTCCCAAACTTTTTCAAACGCGGAACCCTTTTTGGTTCAGAAACTTTTGGGGGAACCCCAAAATCTAATTCTGTTATATGGTTGTAATATAAATATACTCCTCTACCTTTTTTCATGGAACCCGAAACACTTCTCTGTGGAACCCACTTTGGGAACCACTGCTGTAGAGTATGGGAACATATGTAAGTTAGAAGCAGGCCCCTGGTCTGTCTGAGAGGTGTTTAGATAGAACGCTCTATGTTCTGAGTTCAAATCCCACCAAGGATAGCTTTGCTTTTCATCCTTACGGGGTCAATAAAATAAAGTACCAGTAATGGACTGGGGGTTGATTTAATCCACTTTCATCTCCCCCAAATTGTGTCTTTGTGCCTAAATCAGAAACCATTATTATTAAGGGAGGTGTATTCGCAGTAATCAGTAGAGCATCAGACAACATACTTTGTGGTATAGAGTTACGTCCCTTTACATTCTGAGTTCAAATCCAGCCAAGGTTAACTTTGCTTTTCATCCTTACAGAGTCGATAAAATAAAGTACCAGTAATGTACTGGGGTTGATTTAATTGACTTTCCCCTCCCCCAAATTGGTGGCCTTGTTCCTATAATAGAAATCATTGTTATTATTATTATTCTTGGAGTCTCGTCATTGATGTCATTTAACTGGAAAGTTTGTTCAAATGAATATCAAGCCGCTACCTGCAGCCTCAGATATTCAGGACGTTTCGGAGGATTCTTGCTGTTCCCAGCAAGCATGCCTTTTGAAGTGTTCCAAAAAAGGAGACTGGACTGATGTTCTTTAACCATCCTTGGAAACTCTTTGAGATAGTACCTAGTGCTCCTGTGACAATCAGGTGGTGAATTGGCAGTATCGGTAGAGGGCTGGATGCCATGCTTTCTAGCATAGAGTTACGTCCCTTTACGGTCTGAGTTCCAGTATCGGTAGAGGGTCGGACGCCATGCTTTGACGCATAGAGTTACAGCCCTTGCCATTCTGAGTTCAAATCCCGCCGAGGTTAACTTTGCCTTTCATCCTTACGGGGTCGATAAAATAAAGTACCAGTAATGTACTGGGTAATTGCTGGCCTTGTGCCTAAAATAGAAACAATTATTATTGTTATTGTTATTATTGTTATTTCCAGGAATGGGCAGCTAACTACTGGGTAAAGAAAGGAGCTCCCAAAGATATCTTAAACATAGGATTAGCCCTCTATGGACGTGGCTTTACACTCACCAATCCAGCCAACAGCAAGCCTGGAGATTCTGCCAAAGGGGCCGCCAATAAAGGACCATTTACCAGAGAAGCTGGCTTCCTCTCCTACTATGAAGTAAGTCATTTTCTATTTATCATCATGGCAGTATCGGTAGAGGGTCAGACGCCATGCTTTGCAGCATAGAGTTACACCCCCTTCCAGTTTGAGTTCAAATCCCACCAAGGTTAACTTTGCCTTTCATCCTTAAGGGGTCGATAAAATAAAGTACCAGTAATTTACTGGGATAATTGCTGGCTTTGTGCCAAAAGTAGAAACAATTATTATTATTATTATTATTAATTATTATTTTGTGTGGTTTTCGCCACGAGTAACCCTCGGAGGTTTCCCTCCTATTGGGGAATTTTTCATTGTTTCAATTTTCATTTTTATTGTTTATATATATATATGTTTCTATGTCTTTTTTTTTCTTTTCTTATATAAATAATAAAAATATTTACATGCACAAAACCCACATCATACCGTCCTGTACTGCCCTGTGCCGTCTGTAATGTTTTTCTTGATGTCAGCCCTTGTGGCCAATAAAGAAATCATGATTATTATTATTATTATTATTATTAGTATCGGTAGAGGGTTGGATGCTATGCTTTGCGGCATAGAGTTACGACCCTTTACGTTCTGAGTTCAGATCCCTCGAATGTTAACTTTGCCTTTCATCCTTACGGAGTTGATAAAATAAAGTACCAGTAATGCATTGGGATAATTGCTGGCCTTGTGCCAAAAGTAGAAACAAATATTATTATTGGACAATAGAGCAGTAGATTTAGTGAAGCGCCCCCCCCCCCCCCCACCTCCAACTCACAGTTGTCGTAACAAAAGATAAAACCAGATGTCTTTTCACAATGTCTTTTTTTTTAAATATATTTATTGTTTTCTTTCAGATTTGTAACATGATTGCAACTGGAGGTAAAGTGTCCTGGATTAAAGAACAGGAAAGTCCGTATGTTGTGAAGGGAAACCAATGGATTGGATATGATAATCCAAAGAGTTTAACCATAAAGGTATTTTTAACCCTTTTGATACCAACCTGACCCCAAACCAAGCCCATCTCCGATTCTATGGGTTACAATAAAACCACTTTTTTTAAAGGATTTCTACTTAAATATAAAATCTTTCAGCATAATTTCATATATATGGCTGCAGGCTCGATGAGGTCCTGCAGTAGACCCCATACCAGATGGCTGGATATCATCAGGGAAGATCTCTGTCACACTTCAATGTAACATAATCTCTGTCACACCTCAATGTAATGTAACATTATCTCTGTCACACTTCAATGTATCATATCAATATCTCTGTCACACCTCAGTATAACATAATCAATATCTCTGTCACACCTCAATGTTACATTATCTTAGTCACACCTCAGTATAACATTATCTCAGTCACACCTCAGTATAACATTATCTCTGTCACACCTCAATGTTACATTATCTCAGTCACACCTCAGTATAACATTATCGCTGTCACACCTCAATGTTACATTATCTCAGTCACACCTCAGTATAACATTATCTCTGTCACACCTCAATGTTACATTATCTCAGTCACACCGCAGTATAACATTATCTCTGTCACACCTCAATGTTACATTATCTCAGTCACACCTCAGTATAACATTATCGCTGTCACACCTCAATGTTACATTATCTCAGTCACACCTCAGTATAACATTATCGCTGTCACACCTCAATGTTACATTATCTCAGTCACACCTCAGTATAACATTATCTCTGTCACACCTCAATGTTACATTATCTCAGTCACACCTCAGTATAACATTATCTCTGTCACACCTCAATGTTACATTATCTCAGTCACACCTCAGTATAACATTATCGCTGTCACACCTCAATGTTACATTATCTCAGTCACACCTCAGTATAACATTATCGCTGTCACACCTCAATGTTACATTATCTCAGTCACACCTCAGTATAACATTATCGCTGTCACACCTCAATGTTA
Organism: Eledone cirrhosa; assembly: GCA_964016885.1. Lineage (NCBI taxonomy): Eukaryota > Metazoa > Mollusca > Cephalopoda > Octopoda > Eledonidae > Eledone > Eledone cirrhosa. The sequence goes on from OZ024762.1 coordinate 15,960,499, forward strand.
CATTATCTCAGTCACACCTCAGTATAACATTATCTCAGTCACACCTCAATGTTACATTATCTCAGTCACACCTCAGTATAACATTATCTCTGTCACACCTCAATGTTACATTATCTCAGTCACACCTCAGTATAACATTATCTCTGTCACACCTCAATGTTACATTATCTCAGTCACACCTCAGTATAACATTATCTCTGTCACACCTCAATGTTACATTATCTCAGTCACACCTCAGTATAACATTATCGCTGTCACACCTCAATGTTACATTATCTCAGTCACACCTCAGTATAACATTATCGGTGTCACACCTCAATGTTACATTATCTCAGTCACACCTCAGTATAACATTATCTCTGTCACACTTCAGTGTATCATTACCTTTGTCACATTTGGTAGGTCCTCTCGTTAGTTGTGTTGTTAAGCAAATGTTTTCATTTTGAATTTTCAGGTTAATTGGGTCAAATCGAATAATTTTGGAGGTATTGCTGTGTGGGCCCTACCTCTTGATGACTTTGGTGGTAAATGTGGAGGAGAGAAATATCCTCTGATGAAATCCATTGTAAGGGCTCTAGGAGACAAAGTGATCCCACCACGCTCAATTCCGTAAGTGTTTCATTCATTGACTAAAGTGACGGAAATTTCCAGAAGATATGCGGGTGTGTGTGTGTGTGTGTTCCTCTATACTTGTATGTGTGTGTGTGCATGTGATATATATATATATATATATATATATATATATATATATATATAGGAAAAGAGTCACGACCCCAACAGCTGAGCTCCGGCCTTTTCGACAGCTAGATCAGATCTAGCTGTCGAAAAGGCTGAAGCTCAGCCGTCGGGGTCCTGACTCTTTTCCTATTACCCACTCTACTATCCTGGTCTCAAGTACTCTGGTATGTTATGGTCCACCTGGTTCCTTACCACACTTCTTTCATTTTTTATATATATATATATATATATATATATATATATATATATCCCGTCTCTTCAATCTTTCTATTTCTTCTTTAATCTCTCATTCTTTCTTCTGATGAAGGACTAGCGTCCGAAACGTTAGGACTCTCTTCGTGCTATATCAAGCGTTAAACTAATATATTCCTTCCATGTACTGTGCAATTTGTTTTGTTATTTTAGTTATCTCTGTTTACCATTTACATACACACACACACATATATATATATATATATATATATATATATATATATAAAGGCCCAAATATTTCCAAGGTCCAGAGAAATAACATGATGGACAACACCCCCAACGACTGACTGTACTAGTTACAGAGAACTGGACACTGTCAAATATTTCTAAGGTCCAGAGAAATGCCATGATGGACAACATATGGTCAAACATCATCAGTGACTATTGTAACACCTCCAACATTACTGTAACAGTTGCTGAACCTTAATTTATTGGTTGAGTAATTGATTGATTGGTTGGATATCATTAGAAATATGGCCGTGAAAGTATTAAAATATTTGTTTCAGGAATGTTGATAATACCTTTTTTATGATTTGAGAAGAATAAGTTACCATATATACCAGGGGCAGTGGAAGCATTTCTGAATTAGGGGTGAAAGGCTAAATTTGGTCAATACAGTTATAGTGTTTAACTCAAATATGGTCAGAAAATGCAATTTGTGTCCAAGCAGGTCATATTACATTTACAGTTTTCAATAATTATAAAGTGACTATAGCACAATGACCTATGAAATCTGTCTATAGGTTTTTTTAGTCCCATTCCTCAGTTTATATTCTAGTACATACAGTGATTGATTCTGTTTGTTTGTTCTTTGTTGTAGGGTAACGCATACTACACCAAAAGGTGAGTTATATTTTCTATATTTTTCATTAGACATTCTATTTCTTCTTCTTCTCCTGCTCCTCCTCCTGAGAGAGGGTCGTGAGGGCAGAGCCCTCAAACACTCCTTCCAGTGGGTCCTGTCAGAAGCAACTGTCTTCAACTGATCCAGCTGGATCCCCAAGTATAACCAGCCAAGCTCATCATCATCATCATCATCATCATCATCGTTTAACGTCTATCTTCCACGCTAGCATGGGTTAGACGGGAGTTGTCCCACTTGAGGCAAGATTGGTCGGGTGACCGTGTCTCGCTCGTATGGGACTGTATCTGGCAGGTTTTCTACGACTGGATGCCCTTCCTAACACCAACCACATTTACAGTGTGAATGTTATCCAGCCATCTCGCTGCTACCAGCTCTGGGAAGACATTTACTTGAGTAGGTGAGGCACTGAAAACATTTTATTGTGGGCTGGATACATTTGTATCATGGTACCGACACTGGAAAGACATTGGCAGAAGTAAGGTTAAACCACCATGAGAAAAGAAAGGTCAGGTGATAAAACATTCTGGGTTTTTTTTTATTCCTGTATTTCAAACATTCTTCAAATCTATTCCTTCCCATTTTTCAGTCGTGATAACTCTTCCACCCGGCAAAGATGATGTTCTGTGCAAGGGGAAACCAGGTGGAATCTATGCCCACCCCAAGAACTGCAGAGAATACGTGTACTGTGTCAATGGTAAATCCTTCATTGAGAGATGTAAAGCCGGACTGTGGAACCAAAAGAAGGGATTATGTGATCCAGATCCCAGCTTTAAATGTATTATTGGAGGTCAGGTGGTGACCAACAAACCAACAGAACCCAGTCATGTCACTCCGGGTAAAGGTGGATGTAAGTATTCTGTTGTGTTGGTGGTGGTGTAGTGGTGTGGTGTTGTGGTGGTGTAGTGGTGTGATGGTGGTGGTGGTGTAGTGGTGTGGTGTTGTGTTGGTGGTGGTGTAGTGGTGTGGTGTTGTGGTGGTGTAGTGGTGTGGTGTTGTGGTGGTGTAGTGGTGTGATGGTGGTGGTGGTGTAGTGGTGTGGTGTTGTGATGGTGGTGGTGTAGTGGTGTTGTGATGGTGGTGGTGTAGTGGTGTGGTGTTGTGGTGGTGTAGTGGTGGTGGTGTTGTGTTGGTGGTGGTGTAGTGGTGTGGTGTTGTGATGGTTGTGGTGTAGTGGTGTGGTGTTGTGGTGTTGTGGTGGTGTAGTGGTGTGATGGTGGTGGTGTAGTGGTGTGTTGGTAGTGGTGATCTAGTACTGTGTTTTAGTGTTGTGATAGTGTAGTGGTGTGATGGTAGTGTACTAGTGTAGTGGTCTGATGGTAGTGTACTAGTGTAGTGGTATGATGGTAGTGTACTAGTGTAGTGGTCTGATGGTAGTGTACTAGTGTAGTGGTGTGATGGTAATGTACTAGTGTAGTGGTGTGATGTAATGTGGTAGTGTAGTGGTATGATGTAATGTGGTAGTGTAGTAATATTATAGTAGTGGTAGTGTAGTAATATTATAGTAGTGGTAGTGTAGTAATATTATAGTAGTGGTAGTGTAGTAATATTATAGTAGTGGTAGTAGTATAGTAGTGTACTAATATATATTGATGTAACAGCCCCATCAATGACAGAAACTTTATCTCATTACCATCCTTCCAACCATTTTCTTCAGCAACCCATTTCTGTGAGGGAAAGTCTGATGGCTTATATGTGGACCCTAAAGACTGTACATTCTACTTCTCATGTGCCTTTGGTTTAACCTTTCATGAACGCTGTGGACCCAGGACCGGATATGACCCCAAAATTCAGGCCTGCAACTTTGTGGCCCAAATTCCAGGTTGTCATTAAGTAATATTTTGAATTAAAAGAAGTTTTTGAAAAAATGTTTTTTGTTTGTTTGTTGTCTTTTTAAATACATTATATATATATCATTTATATATATATATATATATATATTGTTATACTTGGGGAGGGTCATATTTGTGTAATAATATTGCCAGAAATAATAACAGAACACACTCACTGTTTGGTTGGTTTTCGCTTCTGTGTCTTTTATATCGGTTAATTTAATTTATTCGGTCCTCAATGTTACCATTGACTGACCAACGGTCAAAAGTACAGATATAATATAGACACAAACACATATATATAGTCTAACAAAGTTCTTTCGTTGCACATCTGCAACATCATCAGTGGTGCTATTATGTTTCCTCCTGTTGTATTGTATTTTCTACGCCATCTTTATTTAGTCTGTTTCGACACACGATTTCATATGAAAAACCTCGCAAAACTAATTCATTGCCGTTATATACATATATATATATATATATATATATATATGAAAATGTATGACCCCGATGGCAGAGCTCAAGCCGTTTCGACAGCTATTTCTGGACAGAAATAGCCGTCGAAATGGCTTAAGCTCTGCCGTCGGGGTCATACATTTTCCTATTAGTCACTCTACTACCCTAAGTATTGAGTACTCTGGTGCGTTATGGTCCATCTGGTTCCTTACCACAACTCCTTCGTTATATATATATATATATACAGGGTGCTTCAAAAAATTTGATATCAATGTCCTGTTCCCAAGGTTATCACATTGAAATATATATTGTGAATTAATGTTATAACGTGGACATGTTTTGAGGAATAAATCTTGTGTTACTCAACATGGAGCCTGCTTAGTCTCGTTGTCCTAGACCTTATAGTTTCTGGAATATTTACATCTCAAATGATATTAATTTTTTTGAAAATATATATATATATAAATAAAGATGGTGTAGAAAATACAATGCAATGGGAGGAAACAATAGCACCACTGACGATGTTGCAGATGTGCAACGAAAGAACTTTGATAAACTATATATATGTGTTTGTGTCTATATAGTATCTGTATTTTTGACCGTTGGTCAGTCAATGGCAACATTGAGGACCGAATAAATTAAATTACCGATATAAAAGACACAGAAGCGAAAAGCGAAAACCAACCAAACAGTGAGTTGTTCTGTTATTAATTCTGGCAATATTATTACAACAATATGACCCTCCCCAAGTATAACAATATTTGTTTCGACACACGATTTCATATCAAAAACCTCGCAAAACTAATTCATCGCCGTTATATATATATATATATATATATATAATAAAATGTTACAGTATCGTGTGAGAGAATAGAGAGAAGAAGCATTATAGAAGGGGACGATAGAGATAATTAATTGTCATAAGCAGTTGCATTTGTGCTCGATGCTTGTGCAATATTAGAAGCGTTAATATTTAGTGTGTGAATTTAAGCAGAGCAATTACAATCGAAGAAATTGATGAACGAGAAGCAGGCCGTTAAAATATATTTATAAGAAGCTCTTCATCATCATCATCATCATCATCACCGTTTTACGTTCGTTCTTCCATGCTAGCATGGGTTAGACGGGTTGTCCTGTTGTGGGCAGTGTCCAGTCGGCTGACCATGCCTTGCTCATACAGGAACTGATTCTGGCTTGATTTCTACAGCTGGATGCCCTTCCTAACACCAACCTCATTTACAGTGAGTGTTGGGTGCTTTTTTTCCGTGGCGCCTCCACGTCCACTTTACAGTGTGGGCTGGGTGCTTTTTTGCCGTGGCGCCTCCACGACCACTTTGCAGTGGGAGGGTGTGGGAGCATATTGTCTATATGCTTCAGCTTGTACCCATGGGAGGTCGGGTACTCTGTATTACTGCATGACGCCTTTCTCTTATAAATATATTTAAACGGCTTGCTTCTCTTTCATCAATTTTTTCGATTATATATATATATATATAATTATATATATATATATAATTTAATATAGGAATGACTTCCAAATTTTGTATATGCTCTACTAATGTATTGAGTACTTCATTTACTGTGTTTACCCCCGATTATAGCCTGGAACTCTCTCATTCACTCACTCACACACATACACACGTGTATATATATATATAAAATTTGATATAGAAAAGGCTTCTAAATCTTTAATATACTCTATACTAATGTTTTGAGTACTTCACTTACTGTGGTTACCTCCGATTGAACCCAGAACTCACACATATAAATATATAATGAGGAGGCACATGGCTTAGTGGTTAGAGCATTGGCCTTGCAATCGAAAGGTTGTGAGTTCAATTCTCAGACCAGGTGATGTGTTGTTTCCTTGAGCAAGACACTTTATTTCACATTGCTCCAGTTTAATCAGCTGTAGAAATGAGATGATAGGGACTGGGGTCCCTATCATTCCACTGTAAAGTGGTCGTGGAGACGCCACAGCGAAAAAACACCCACCACTCACTGTAAATGAGGTCGGTTGTTAGGAAGGGCATCCAGCTGTAGAAATCAAGCCAGAATTAGTGGCCATCCCACCCTTGCAAGCAGGGAAAAACGGACGTAAAATGATGTTGATGATGATGATATATATATATATGTAAAAGGTAAATAGAAATAACAACATAATCGGTACAGTTCATTGGGTGTTTAACCCTGCAATGAACTGATGTCCAGTCAAGGGAGGGAGAGGTCTTATACTAAGGTCTTAAGCTAAGGGAACCGAGATGTGTACTGATTTGATGAGCGTCCGGGTTTAAGACAAACTTCAACTTCTTTTCATTTTTAACTTGCGAACAACATAAAAGGGAAGGAATTAACAAGAGAGATAACTCTTCTAAATTTTTAGATACACTAAGGGAGATAACTTTATTCTTTGACAACCTTTTCACAACCGAAGACTTTTATTTAAATTAATTTTCTCACAGGCCCCCTGATCAGGTCATGGTTACTGTCCTTCTTCCTCTGATTAAATCATTCAAAATAATAATACGTTACTCGTTGTTTGTGACGCTAAACTCCGCCAGTTTCAGACTGCACATCAGCATAAGATATTTTTCTCCACAAAGTTCGATCACCAGCAGCAGAGTTTAAAGACCAAGTCCAGTCCATGAGTTGACATTATGAAGCCATCGTTTTGGCTGCCGGCCTCTGTTTCTCTTACCAGCCAACCTTCCTTCCAGGCATAACCTACTCAAACCACGCGTTAATCTTTTTATATGACCATATAGTTTGAGTACTCTTGACTTAACAATTGACGTAATTGGTGTAAGTCTGGTAATGTTGAGCAGCTCAGATACAGATACGGTCGCTGAGCTGCTTGCCAGCCATAAGTCTCATGATGTGGTTCTGGAATGTAGAGAGCTTCTGAAGTGACCTTGTCGTCCAATTAACACAGTCAAGACCATATAACATAACTGGTAGTATGTAAGTATCACAACTGGTAGGATGTTTGTATATATATATATATATATATATATATATAACTCAAAAGCCCCTCATACTTTTAAATTGGTGTGTCATTTGTACATACATGCTGAACATTTATGTAATTATATGCTTGAAATAAATTATTAAAATATTGAAATTTAGTAGAAATAGAAGCTTTTGCCATATTTTTTTACTATAGAAATATTGTTTTTATCTTTAATCCCTTCATGTGTCAGTAATCAACATAGACTATGGAGTTTCTCTTATGCAAACCATAATTTTATCAAAACGAAATTTTCCCTGTTTGTATGATTGTTTATATATCAAGTATCTAAAAGAGAACTTATACATCAGATATACATAGCATGCAAAGAAGGTGTAAGCAGGAGGTTTACCAATGTCTTGTGATCTTGACGTGAAGATAAGATATATGAGGTGTTCCACATAGCTAAGCAGTGTGTCCATAAAATTAAGGATGTTGTTGGGTGAAAAATATGTTTGAAATGGCACTGGTGCACTTAGCACCACCGAGAGCCAAAAGATAGAGGCCTGGAAATGCTGTTATGAGGTTGGTGATTATGGAGAATGAATTAGGGGAAAAGAGACCCCCACCTCAGCTGACCCAATGAAGGGACCAGCTATTTATGTACACAATGTAAATTTTGGAGACACAAGAGATGTAGTGAGATAGCAGACAATAAAAGGTAAACTGTATGTAGCAGAGCATCAGCAAAATGTTTATCAATGGCAAGAAGACTTCATAGAAGTGGTTGATAGCTTCTGCTACCTAGGGGATATAATTAGTTGGGGAGGAGGCTGCACTGAGAGCATCGTAGCTAGAATAAGAGAAAGTTCAGAGAGCTACTACTTCTATTGACAACAAGTGATTTCTCTCTATGAAAGAAAGACCAGCTGTATGATGCCTGTGTGTGTAGTATGGTGTTGAATGACAGTAAGACATGGGTGGTAAATACAGGATATGCAAAGGTTAGAGAGAAATGAAGCGAGCATGCTCTGATGGATGTGCAATACTATGAATAGGACGGACAAAGCATGGATGAGTTGAGATGAAAGCTGGATATAGGAGGAATCAGATTTTGTGTAGAAGAGAGAAGACTGCTCTGGTATTGTCATGTGATGTGTATGGATGATGATTATTGGGTGAAGAAAGGCTGAGACATCTGTGGAAGGGAGCTGCAGTAGAAAGAGATCAATGAAGATCTAGGCAGAGTAGTGAGAGCTGACCAAAAGTTACTAAAATTCTAGGAGATGACAAAGAACCACACTGAGTGGGGGTGGTGGGGGACTGAAAAGACATGTCCAATCCATGCAAACATGGAAAACAGATGTAAAACAATGATGATGAAGATGATATATATACAGGGTGTGCCCCCAAAAATATATACACACTTTGATTACCTGTACAGGCAATATTTATCAGAATGCTGTTGAAGTGTGTATACATTTTTGGGGATACCCTGTATATGTATGTATATATATATTCATATATATATCATCATCATCATCATCATCATCATTTTACGTCCGCTTTTCCCTGCTTGCAAGGGTGGGATGGGTCTTATTCAGCACAGCATCTCTCCACTCGTCACGGTCCCTCGTCATCTCCACCGTGAGCTTCAATGATCTGAGGTCTGTTCTCACCACCTCCGCCCATGTTTTTCGTGGTCTACCTCTACCACGTCTTCCTTCAACTGGCAATTCCTGGCACTTCTTCACCCATCGGTCATCCTCCATGCGCATCACATGTCCATACCACCTCAGTCTCCTCTCCCGTACACTACATTCTATCCCTCTCAGACACAGTTTGTCTCTCAACACATTTTTATATATATATTTATATATATATATATATATATGTAAAAGGTAAACAGAAATAACAACACAATCAGTACAGTATATGGAAGGGATATATTAGGTTAATGCTTGATATAGCAGGAAGATGGTCTTAACGTTTCGGACGCTAGTCCTCCATCAGATGAAAGAATTAGAAATAAGATAGATTGAGGGGATGGGTGGGTATCATCATCATCATCATCATCTAGTATTTTTATTATGCAGGACACAATTAATCCCTAAGTAGCTGTGGGTCCTGCCTGACAATGTTCCTTAACATCCCACTCCATGTGTTTCTGTCCACAGGTCTCACTTTGGCCAGGTCAAGCTTATGGACCTCCTCCATCCAAGTCCTCTTTAGTCTTCCTGGGCCTCTGCTGTCTCCCGTATATATATATATACATATATATAAAGCTTTGTGTAGAGCACAATTCTTAATGTACTCCCCACACTCATACCAACATAAAGATTCTTTTTTTCTGAAAGGTTTAACAAAGATGTTTTGTTTGAAATAATGATTGTTTTATTTCTCTTTATAAACGTTATGTAATTTCAAATTTATAAATGGCAACATATATATATATATATATATATATATATATATATATATATATATATATATATATATATATTTATATATACACACACAAACAAAATTATATATATATATATATATACACACAAAATTTTATATATACATATATAATACACACGCACATAACATTTACAGATATAAATATATATATATAAAGATACACACACATACACTTATAACATTTATAAATATATATACATATAAACGTTTTATTTTTCACAACTAAAAGTCTAGTTAGTTAGTTGCAGCCATGTTAGTCACGTGACTGATGACGTAGGCAGAGTGAAGTAGTCCGTGCGTGTGAACCCCGCAGTCTGTCCGTACACGGGGCAATGAAATGTCGCAGAAAGGGGGACAACATGGCGGCGCCCATTACCGTACACATGCCGAGAGCAGCAGAGCGAAGCCTGGATTGAACCCCAACCTCCCAGTGTCTTCTCACTCTACACAGAAGGTATTTCAGGACTGTTTAGTGGCAACAACTGATAGCCAATTACCAGGCGGAAGCACTAGTGTGGATGTTTTCCAAGATGGCGACACAGCTATAGACTCATCGTCGTCGTCTTATAAAGGAAATATTGAAGTAATCGGTGAGAAGCAACACAAGAGGATTGGTAAATTACTTCCAGTGGTGTCATCGGCAACTAAACGACATAGACGTCGAGGATCTGTTGTTAATAATACGTCAGTACGATTAACGAGAGACGGCAATAACAACAGGAGTCGCAGGATTTTAACAACACCTGGAAACAGAGATAAGCTTGAGCAAGACAATAACAACAACAAAGGCAACCTGATTGATCCCAGTTGTGAAAGTTGTTCAGACATCAGCAATAACTCCATTATAGTCATTGAAGACCACTTAAATTACCTCGCCTCTGATTCTTCGTCTTCTTCTTCTTCTTATGATGATGACGATGACGACGATGATGATGATGATGATGACGAGGACGGAGACGACGAAGCTGACCAGAACGATATCGAAGATTTACACAACTATGGCGAGTCTTCTGTGGCTGGGAATAACGGCGTGTGGTTCAAGTCACGAATTCGGAACTTGAATTCCGTAGTGGACTTCCATCTGGATCATCATTCTCGCCACACAGTCGACCAGGAGGTGGTAGATTCTTTAGAACTGGGCCCCACCAGTAAAACAACTAAAGACATTGTTGTAGACGATGAATTCTTTGCAGACGAACATCTTACGGTCAGCCCCGACCCTGGGAATGTCATACCGCCCCTGACTGGTAGCGAACATGTGCTTATTGTACCAGCCGCCACCACAGAGTCCATAGCTTTATACAACACCAACAACATCAGCAATAATAATAATAACAATGACAGCAACAACAACAACAACAGCAAACATGTTATAGAGACGAAAGACAACATGGTAGTGAGTTCGGTGTCGACCCTGGGTAGATCTATCACTGCTAAAATCTCCAGTAATATCGAAACTGGGTCTGTTTCTCGTCTATCGCAGATCCTTTCCCCCTCCACAGCTTCTGCCACATTAACAACCTCTACTGATAACCCATCTTCAACAACTGCCAGTGTGTTTTTAACAGATAGCTCCGAAGATCCTTGTTCATCGTCTTTCCCTATCTCCAGTCTTTCGTCCGGTGCTTTTTCTACAACTACGAGGACTGCGAATTCGTCGACGTTGGATGCAACCCTTTTGGAATTCAGGCGGGTGGGTACCGACAAAAGCAACACCCTTATGACACCCCAAGAACTGGAGAGTATGCCGGACCAAGGTATCGAATTCGAAGAATCGGTTGGTCCCAAACAAGAAGTCGTTAACAATCCATCATCTTCTTCTTCAGCTTCTTTGACCACCACATGTACCACATCATCGCCTTCATCATCATCATTATCATCATCATCATCGTCATCATCATCATCATCATCATCATCATCTTCTTTATCGTTAACTGATTCTTTATCAGTCTTCACAGACTCTCACCAGAAACTGTTAATTAGTTCCTCTCTACTAGAGTCACCATCGTTGACCATCACCACCACCGCCGCCGCCGCCACCACCTCCAACAATAACACGACTACTGCTACTACTACAACCACCACAACTAATACTACCACTGCTACTACTACTACTACTACATCTAACTACAGCAGTGTCCCTTTAAATGCTTCTGTTTCTACCGATCATTCTACAAACCTTGATATCAAACCAGTAATTATCGATTCCTCTAGTATCAATACTGACAATAATACCACCATCACCACCACCAACAACAACAACAACGCTACTACTACTACTACTACTACTACTACTAGTGGTAGTAATAATAATAGTAGTAGTAGTAGTAGCAGTTTATTCAATACTGGCAACTTTACGCTGGCTACTATTTCAATATCAACCGACCGGTCAACCAACTCCACTCAAATCTTGGTCAATACGAACCAGGGCCAACAGCTGTACCATATAAACACTGCAGACCTTACCCAATCTGTATCGCTACCCGCCACACAGACCCTGTCATTAGCAACTACGGTCCCTTCTACTGCTACTACCACCAGAACCACCACCACCACATCAACTCCGATCTCAACAAATTCTTCACCAACAAACGGCCCCACTCCACAGACAGGTAACTCACCCTATTTTACATATTTTTCGTTCATCATTTTTAAGTTTGTTTTTTTTTTTTTGTCTATTTTTTTTGCTGTTATTTTCTATGACAATTTTCCATATCAACTCTTAACATCCTGTAAAGATTCAGCAGGAAATATCTTTTAAAATGGGTTTCTTCTTCATCTTCATCATCATCATCATCATCGTCATCATCCACTTATTCCTGGAAGGGTCGGGGAGGGGACAGAGTCCTCAAGCATGCCTTCCAGCAGGTCCTCCTGGTCAGAAACAACCATCTCCAATTGGTCCGGCAGGATCCCTCAAAGCAAGACCAGCCGAGTTCATGGATGTTATCCAACCATCTTGCTCAGGGTCTACCCCTGGGTTTCTTACTGGTTGGTTTTTGCCCGTAAAACCTGTCCGTCCTGCAATTCTATCCTGAGAGGTTTGCAGGGGCAGAGTCCTCAGGCACACCTTCCAGCGGGTCCTGTCAGAAGCAACCATTTCCAAATGATCTGGATGGATATCCCCAAGTGAGACTAGCTGAGCTCATGAATGTTATCCATCCATCTTGCTTTGTGTCTACCCCTGATTTCCTGCTAGATGGTTTTGCCAGGAAAAAAAATTTCCTGAGACATTCTAACCACATGTCCGTAATATCGGAGCTGTGATCGCTCAATATATATATATATATATATATATATATATATATATATATATATATATATATACACATTTATACCCATAACAACACCCACACACAAACACACACTAGTGACCAAAGATAGAATATAAACACACAAACACATGCAGACTCAAACACAAACACGAGCCCACGCCAAACAGAGCACAAGCACACATGTGCAAACAAAGATATCCCTCCCCCCCCCCAAAAAAAGATTTATAGAAACACAATAGGAGGAAACAGTGATAATCACTGAAGATGTCACAGAAATGTGTGACAAAAGAACTTTGAGAAACTATTTTTAACTGTTGTGATTGCCAGCTGAATTATTTATAAAAATATACTGAAGTGAAAGCCAAACCAAACAGTGAATGTGTTTTACTATATTTCTGGCAATATTAAGACAACATGACCCTCCCCAAATATAACAATATTAGGAATATGATAATGAAAGATTTAATGATATTTCTATTTACAGGTTATTTATTATTACCAGTTAATCCAGCTGAAAATGGCAACAGTGTCTTAATGACCATTCCTATGACCAATAATATAGTCAAACAACAGGTTTGTCATCTTCAATTTCTACACATCATCATCATATGTCCGCTTTTCCCTGTTTGCAAGGTGGGACGGGAACTGATTCTGGCTTGATTTCTACAGCTGGATGCCCTTCCTAACACCAACCTCAATTACAGTGAGTGCTGGGTGCTTTTTTGCCGTGGCACCTCCATGACCACTTTACAGTGGAATGATAGGGACCCCAGTCCCTATCATCTCATTTCTACAGCTGAGTAAACTGGAGCAATGTGAAATAAAGTGTCTTGCTCAAGGAAACAACACATCACCCGGTCTGAGAATTGAACTGACAACCTTTCGATTGCAAGGCCAATGCTCTAACCACTAAGCCATGTGCCTCCACAGTTCAGTGAAATTCTGTTATAACGACATTGACGAGGTATAACAAAAATTTGTTGTAATGAAAAATTCTTTATAACGAGATGGACCAAAACAAATCGAGCGTTTGTTTGTTATTACCTCCGGAATTGGAAAAACTTTTGTTATAGTGGTATTTGTTATAACGGAATTTTACCTGTAATATGATCATTGTCACCGTTTTAATGTATACGCTTCATAGGTTAGACTGGCTGTCACCTTATGAGGCTAGACAGGTTCAGAGACAGGTTGTCACCTTATGAGGGTAGACAGGTTCAGAGACAGGTTGTCACCTTATGAGGGTAGACAGATCCAGAGACAGGTTGTCACCTTATGAGGGTAGACAGGTTCGGAGACAGGTTGTCACCTTATGAGGGTAGACAGGTTCAGAGACAGGTTGTCACCTTATGAGGGTAGACAGATCCAGAGACAGGTTGTCACCTTATGAGGGTAGACAGGTTCGGAGACAGGTTGTCACCTTATGAGGGTAGACAGGTCCAGAGACAGGTTGTCACCTTATGAGGGTAGACAGGTTCAGAGACAGGTTGTCACCTTATGAGGGTAGACAGGTTCAGAGGCAGGTTGTCACCTTATGAGGCTAGACAGGTTCAGAGACAGGTTGTCACCTTATGAGGGTAGACAGGTCCAGAAACAGGTTGTCACCTTATGAGAGTAGACAGGTCCAGAGACAGGTTGTCACCTTATGAGGGTAGACAGGTCCAGAGACAGGTTGTCACCTTATGAGGGTAGACAGGTTCAGAGACAGGTTGTCACCTTATGAGGGTAGACAGGTTCAGAAACAGGTTGTCACCTTATGAGGGTAGACAGGTTCAGAGACAGGTTGTCACCTTATGAGGGTAGACAGGTTCAGAGACAGGTTGTCACCTTATGAGGGTAGACAGGTTCAGAGACAGGTTGTCACCTTATGAGAGTAGACAGGTCCAGAGACAGGTTGTCACCTTATGAGGGTAGACAGGTCCAGAGACAGGTTGTCACCTTATGAGGGTAGACAGGTCCAGAGACAGGTTGTCACCTTATGAGGGTAGACAGGTACAGTGTCAATGTCTTGCTTCTATGTTATTCTTTCTCATCTTTATTTTCTACACAGACATAGAAACAGAGAATGAAGGGTTGAGGAAACATTACCCCATTACATGGTGGTGTTTGTTCCACCGCCCTCTACTCTTGAGTTCAAATCCCACCGAGGTCAACTTTACCTGTCATCCTTTCATGAGGGCTGATAGATACAGTACCAGTCAAGTGCTGGGGTCAATTTAATCAACTTTCCTCTCCCCTTCAAATTGCTGGTCTTGTGCCCAAAGTAGAAACAATTATTATTATTGCTGGCCTTGTATCTAAATGTGGATTGGCAGTATCGGTAGAGGGTTGGACGCCATGCTTTGACGCATAGAGTTACGGCCCTTGCCATTCTGAGTTCAAATCCCGCCGAGGTTAACTTTGCCTTTCATCCTTACGGGGTCGATAAAATAAAGTACCAGTAATGTACTGGGTAATTGCTGGCCTTGTGCCAAAAAGTAGAAACAATTATTATTATTATTATTTCAACCAAAAGGGCGGTAGATTAGCAGAATTGGTAGAGCATCAGACACCATGCTTCGCGGCATAGCTTTGCTTTTCATCCTTACGGGGTCAATAATTAAAGTACCAGTAATGCACTGGGGTTGATTTAATTGACTTTTCCCTCCCCTAAAATTGCTGTCCTTGTGCTTAAAGTAGAAATTATTATTATTATTATTATTATTATTATTTCAGCCCAGCAAAGTTGAATGGTCAGCTGCTGATGTTAAAGAGGAGAGTGATGATGATACTGGGAGTAAATCTGACTCTCCATCTGAGGTGAGTATTTCTTCAGAATTTATGTCTCTCTCTCTCAGTCTCTGTATTCTCTCCTTCAGTATACACAATCCGCATCATTGTCATGTTACATCCATTTTTTCATGTTTGGTCCCAGTTGTACAAGTTGTTACAGTAGCTAATTGGAGCTATCATACTATCTTCCGAGGGAGGGACAAGTCTTGTCTACTTATGTCCCAGTTTTCACATAGTAAAATCCATGGTTTGGGATCAAACCATTTTCTTCATGTTGATTACTGACACATCGAAGTTCTTAAAGATAAGAATATTTTAACCCTTTAGCATTTACATTACTCTATATATACTATTGTATTTTCACAGTAAAGACTTTACCTCACATAATATCTCACATAACATTTACATTACTCTATATATACTATTGTATTTTCACATTAAAGGCTTTACCTCACATAATATCTCACATAACATTTACATTACTCTATATATACTATTGTATTTTCACATTAAAGGCTTTACCTCATATAATATCTCACATAACATTTACATTACTCTATATATACTATTGTATTTTCACAGTAAAGACTTTACCTCATATAATATCTCACATAACATTTACATTACTCTATATATACTATTGTATTTTCACAGTAAAGACTTTACCTCATATAATATCTCACATAACATTTACATTACTCTATATATACTATTGTATTTTCACAGTAAAGACTTTACCTCACATAATATCTCACATAACATTTACATTACTCTATATACTATTGTATTTTCACAGTAAAGACTTTACCTCACATAATATCTCGCATAACATTTACATTACTCTA
The DNA here is from genome assembly GCA_964016885.1 of Eledone cirrhosa. Classification (NCBI taxonomy): domain Eukaryota; kingdom Metazoa; phylum Mollusca; class Cephalopoda; order Octopoda; family Eledonidae; genus Eledone; species Eledone cirrhosa. Next base: position 15,976,944 of record OZ024762.1, read on the forward strand.
TATATACTATTGTATTTTCACCGTAAAGACTTTACCTCACATAATATCTCACATAACATTTACATTACTCTATATATACTATTGTATTTTCACAGTAAAGACTTTACCTCATATAATATCTCACATAACATTTACATTACTCTATATATACTATTGTATTTTCACAGTAAAGACTTTACCTCATATAATATCTCACATAACATTTACATTACTCTATATATACTATTGTATTTTCACAGTAAAGACTTTACCTCACATAATATCTCACATAACATTTACATTACTCTATATACTATTGTATTTTCACAGTAAAGACTTTACCTCACATAATATCTCGCATAACATTTACATTACTCTATATATACTATTGTATTTTCACCGTAAAGACTTTACCTCACATAATATCTCACATAACATTTACATTACTCTATATATACTATTGTATTTTCACATTAAAGGCTTTACCTCACATAATATCTCACATAACATTTACATTACTCTATATATACTATTGTATTTTCACAGTAAAGACTTTACCTCACATAACATTTACATTAATCTATATCTACTATTGTATTTTCATGATAAAAGCTTTACCTCACATAATATTGAATCTACGAGATTTTGATACTATTTATTTTGAGAACAATGCCTTAACATAAGTATGAGTAGCCGGTTATGGCTGGTTTGAACAGAAAGAGGTGAGAGAATTCTGGCCAGATATGACCGGTTTAAATGCTAAAGGGTTAATAATTTATTTCTAGGATATAATTACATAAATATTCAGGTTGTTCAGTGTGTATATACAAATGACATAGAGAATTAAATGTGTAACTTTGGAGAAATAACTATTTACAGAGACAAATGTGGAATTAGAACCCAGGACCTTGTGATTGGGAAACAAATTTATTATTGTAGCAACATGGCTGAGGTGGGAAATGCATTGGTGTATATGAATGTGTGAATAAATCTTAAAGATTTACAGGCACATATATATCTTCATCATTTTACGTCTGCTTTTCCCTGCTTGCAAGGGTGGGACGGGAACTGATTCTGGCTTGATTTCTACAGCTGGATGCCCTTCCTAACAGCAACCTCATTTACAAGTGAGTGTTGGGTGCTTTTTTTTCTGTGGCGCCTACACGACCACTTTGGAGTGGAATGATAGGGAACCCAGTCCCTATCATCTCATTTCTACAGCTCTCGGTCTGAGAATTGAACTCACAACCTTTCAATTGCAAGGCGAATGCTCTAACCACTAAGCCATGAGCCTTTATATATATATATATGTATATGTATATATATGTATATGTATATATATATATATATTTATGGTGTTAGACAGGACATCCAGTTGTAGAAATCAAGCCAGAATTAGTTTCCACATGAACGAGACATGGTCAACCGACCGGGCACTGCCCACAACAGGACAACCCGTCTCACCCATGCTAGTGTGGGAGAACGGACATAAAACGGTGATGATGATGATGATAATGATGATTTAGAAAGTGAACAACACAATATATAACTACTCCATTACCAAAGGTTTCTGGATCCCAGACAATATTAATATACAGCTGGATCATAGCTCTGTTCTATACATAGAGCACTCTTTTTTCCTTTGCTTTTTCTTCGGAATTACCTAACATATATATATATATATATATATGGTGGCTGCCAACTCGTTTTCGAGTACGGCCACTACTTTATATCCATGTAGGAGAACCCCTACCGATGCGCTGAACGAGTGTGACTTTTTAGTCCAGCCAGCAACTTGAAAACTCTGGTACAAACACTACACTTGTGACAATTACTGACACATAGTGCTGGGCCCATGGTACCATGTGATGACAAGTGCAGAGAGATCTCCAGATATAAAGCAATGCCTGTGCCGTGAAGCTTTTATAGTGAGCAAAGGCACTGCACAAAGCCAGTCCCTGAGTGGTTAGAGAATTGGATTCACAATCTTGAGGTTGTGAGTTCGATTCCTGGACCAGGCGATGCGTTATATCCTTGAGCAAGACACTTTATTTCACGTTGCTCCTTCTATCTGGAGTTGCGACCGATAGATAGTATTAGCAACTGGAAAGACTGACGAAAGTCGATCGATATATATATTTACCAAAAAGAAGAACAAGTCAACATCATTGGATACCATCAGGGTTGCAGGTGTTATATCAGAGTTTTCCTTCTCCTAGAATTCTGCCTTGACAAAGGCTAAGGGGTCATCTCTCCCGGTGATTTTGGATGGCCATTGACTCTTAAGAGCTCCTTTGCCCTTTGACAGGTTTTGTTTTTAGTCCTGCAGGATGTCCAAAATCACCCTCCTCACCAAGAAACTTTGGTGGGGTTGCCAGTTTAGTCGCCAACGACCCGACCATGAGACAGGTTGTACTGGGATACATGTTACCAGTCGCACCAACTGGTGACCTGAAATATATATATATATATATATACATACATACAGGGTGTCCCTAGAAAATGTATACACACTTTGATTACCTGTTCAGTCAATATTTATTAGAATACACAGCCTTTCCCAAAAATAAAATGATCTACAGACATAATTCAATTGTATGTAAACACCCAAAAATGTTTACATGATTAAAATAATATAAAACATAATTTATTTTAATGCATTTTTTAAAGATTTTTTTGTATATACATTTTTGGTAGACACCCTGCTGTATATATTATATATATACAAACACACATGGCATATTATTATAGTTGATTCTATATTTTCTGTATTTCTTTCTCAGAACACTCCCCTCAAGAAGTTATGGTCGTGCCAACAAGCTGGGTGTGAGCAGGTGTTCAAGAAGCTGTCCAAATTAAAGATACACCTTATGAGACATACGGGAGAAAGACCATTCCGGGTAACAGTTAAATCCCTTTTTTTTTTTTTTTTAGTTTTTTCTTACCTTAATTTGTTGGGATTTTGAAGATTGAAGATAAACTAGAACTGCCGAGTTTAACTCTTGTTAGTTTGGAAAATGGATGTTAAATGATGATAACGATATATCATTATCATCATCGTTTTAATATCCACTTTGCCTGCTAACAGAGGTTGGATGGGTCTACATAGGCAGCAACACTACCACTTTACAGAGTGTACTGGGTTATTTTATCGTGACACCAACACTACCACTTTACAGAGTGTACTGGGTATATTTTATCATGACACCAACACTACCACTTTACAGAGTGTACTGGGTGTATTTTATCATACAAAATGTATGAGGTGTATTTTATCATGACACCAACACTACCACTACAGAGTGTACTGAGTGTATTTTATCATGACACCAACACTACCACTACAGAGTGTACTGGGTGTATTTTATCATACAAAATGTACTAGGTGTATTTTACCATGACACCAACACTACCAGTACAGAGTGTACTGGGTGTATTTTATCATGACACCAACACTAAAGTAGATGTTATGTAGTGGACAAGACTGAAGAGTCCTGTTTATCTTATATCCTCTCTGTTCTATTATATAAGTATTTATGTTTGTTTCTATTAAAGTGTAACCAGCCTGGCTGTGACTGGGCTTTTACCACAGCATACAAACTGAAGCGACATGTGGAGTCTCATGAAGGAAGAAAAGATTATATTGTAAGTAAGAAGTTCTGTTTCTCTCATACAATTACTGCTTTCTAGATATTTATGTCATTTTCTTTTAATGGGTTTCAGTCATTAGACTGTGGCCATACTGGGGCACTGTCTTAAAGATATTTAATGGCTTCAGTCATTAGACTGTGGCCATACTGGGGCACTGCCTTAAAGATATTTAATGGCTTCAGTCATTAGACTGTGGCCATGCTAGGGCACTGTCTTAAAGAGATTTAATGGCTTCATTCATTAGACTGTGGCCATACTGGGGCACTGCCTTAAAGATATTTAATGGCTTCAGTCATTAGACTGTGGCCATGCTGGGGCACTGTCTTAAAGAGATTTAATGGTTTCAGTCATTAGACTGTGGCCATGCTACAGCATTGTCTTAAAGAGGCAAATCCTTCCTCCTAATGGGACATATTCTGACAGCCAGGGACTTGTGAGTATCTCCACACCCACCTGTGTAGTCATTTCTGGCTCCACACCTGAATAGGGGAGTTTCCATCCTCCATCCCAATCTACAGTATCAGAACTGTTGAATGCTGCAAACAAAAGAGGCTTGATGTGACGCCAGATAGCAAGAGGACCCCTTGGTTCAATCAAGCAGTCAAAGATGCCATCCGAGCAAAGAAGGAAGCCTACAAAGCTTGGCTTGGAAATAAGTTCTCCTTGTATTTGTGGTACAAGCAAGCATGAAGTGTAGCAGAGACAGTAAAGGTGTCCAGAGTTAAGACATAGGAGGACTTTGGGGTTAAGCTGGAATCCGACTTCAGATCAGCAAATAAAGTATCTTTTTAGGTTTTGTTTAGCCAAAAAATATATATAACCTCACCAAAATTAAGTTTTCATTCCTTTCTAGTGTGACATTGATGGCTGTGGAAGGAAGTTTACCACAATTTACAACCTAAATTCCCACAAAAAGCTCCATGAACGCCCCTGCAATGAAGTCTGTCCTAAACCAAACTGTAGTCAGAGATTCCCAACCAAACGCCAACTTGACTTACATTTAAAGAACCACACGGATGTAGAGAAGACCTATAAGTAAGTTCCTACACATCCTCACTCTCCATCTGTCTACCCCTCTGTCACCTATTTCTATCTCTCTCTGACATTTTCTTTATTACTCTTTTGATATCTCTCTCTGTCTCACCCCACATACACTCTATCTCTCTCCTTACACATACTCTATATCCCTCTGTCTCTCCCCTCTCTCTTCCTTTCAATATATCTCTCATCCTCTTTCAATATCTCTCTTTTTTCAGCATCATTTTAGTTGTACTTTTCATAGTTGTGACATGGTTTTTCTGAATGGACACCCTTCCTACCACAAACCACTTTGTAGCATAACATTTACATTACTCTATATATACTATTGTATGTTCACAGTAAAGGCTTTACCTCACATAATATCTCATAACATTTACATAACTCTATATATACTATTGTATGTTCACAGTAAAGGCTTTACCTCACATAACATTTACATTACTCTATATATACTATTGTATGTTCACAGTAAAGGCTTTACCTCACATAATATCTCATAACATTTACATAACTCTATATATACTATTGTATGTTCACAGTAAAGGCTTTACCTCACATAACATTTACACTACTCTATATATACTATTGTATGTTCACAGTAAAGGCTTTACCTCACATAATATCTCATAACATTTACATAACTCTATATATACTATTGTATGTTCACAGTAAAGGCTTTACCTCACATAACATTTACATTACTCTATATATACTATTGTATGTTCACAGTAAAGGCTTTACCTCACATAATATCTCATAACATTTACATTACTCTATATATACTATTGTATGTTCACAGTAAAGGCTTTACCTCACATAACATTTACATTACTCTATATATACTATTGTATGTTCACAGTAAAGGCTTTACCTCACATAATACCTCACATAACATTTACATTACTCTAAATATACTATTGTATGTTCACAGTAAAGGCTTTACCTCACATAATATCTCACATAACCTTTACATTACTCTATATATACTATTGTATGTTCACAGTAAAGGCTTTACCTCACATAATACCTCACATAACATTTACATTACTCTATATATACTATTGTATGTTCACAGTAAAGGCTTTACCTCACATAACATTTACATTACTCTATATCTACTATTGTATTTTCACAGTAAAGGCTTTACCTCACATAACATTTACATTACTCTATATATACTATTGTATTTTCACAGTAAAGGCTTTACCTCACATAACATTTACATTACTCTATATATACTATTGTATGTTCACAGTAAAGGCTTTACCTCACATAATATCTCATAACATTTACATTACTCTATATATACTATTGTATGTTCACAGTAAAGGCTTTACCTCACATAACATTTACATTACTCTATATATACTATTGTATGTTCACAGTAAAGGCTTTACCTCACATAATACCTCACATAACATTTACATTACTCTATATATACTATTGTATGTTCACAGTAAAGGCTTTACCTCACATAATATCTCACATAACCTTTACATTACTCTATATATACTATTGTATGTTCACAGTAAAGGCTTTACCTCACATAATACCTCACATAACATTTACATTACTCTATATATACTATTGTATGTTCACAGTAAAGGCTTTACCTCACATAACATTTACATTACTCTATATATACTATTGTATTTTCACAGTAAAGGCTTTACCTCACATAACATTTACATTACTCTATATATACTATTGTATTTTCACAGTAAAGGCTTTACCTCACATAATACTTTACATAACATTTACATTACTCTATATATACTATTGTATTGTCACAGTAAAGGCTTTACCTCACATATTATCGAATCTATGAGATTTTCTTATTATTTATTTTGAGGACAATACCTCAATATAGGTATGAGCAGCCAGTTACAGCTGGTTTGAACAGAAAGAGGTGAGAGAATTGTGGCCGGTTTAAATGCTAAAGGGTTAATGAGATTGCTGTAAAGAATTTTGTTTGTAACATTGTTTTCCCTAGTACTAATGACTATAAAAGACGAGATTTATTAATTTTATTAATTTTCTTCTATTCAGGTGTCCTGTTGAAGGTTGTAACAAAGTTTTCCTTTCCCCAAATTGTATGGGCTCCCATGCACGTGTCCACCAACAGGACCGAGATGAACTGGTTTGCAAGTATGATGGCTGTGGTAAAATCTTCAGTAAGGTGTGTCGTCTTAAACAACACATGCGCTGTCATACTGGGGAAAAACCTTACCAGTGTCGTGTTGATGTAAGTTTTTTAACCCTTTTTAATACAAAACGACCCTGGTTCCTGGTTCTGCAATACAAATCCTTCCATAGTAATTTTATATAAGAACCTTTGTTAAGTTATGTACCAAACACCAGGTTCCCTTGGTTTTATAATACAGAGTTGTTTATTTTAAAGTGTTTATATTTATCTAAAAGGCTTGCCATCATATTTTTATGTTAGAACCTTTGTTAAGTTATATTTCAAACACCAGCTAAATCCTTTTCATACTAAACTGCCTGAAACTCTCCCTTCTTCTACAATACAAAACTGTATATTTTAAGGTGTTTAATTTATCTAAAAAAAACTTCCCATCATATTTTCTGTAAGAACCTTTGTTAAAAAATTTTTTTAATTTATTTCTGCAGGGTTGTTCTTGGGCTTTTGCCACGGCCAGTAAATTAAAACGCCACATGAGCAAACATACTGGTGTCCGTAAATGGCTGTGTAATGCATGTGGCAAAGCATTCTTACGAGCTGAACACCTGAAAGGTCATTTAGTAACTCACAGTGGAACAAAGCCATTCCAGTGTCCAGTAGATGGTAAGTCACCAGTTCACTTCAGCCATGTTTGTTTATTAGACTGCTATTTTATTTAGGAGTAGAGCAAGGATATGTCAACCTGGTCATCAGTTGGGTGATGTGACAAACAACTGAAGGTCAAGCTAGAGGTATACACTAGACCCTGAAGTACTGTTTATTTACTGAATTTAGAGTGGAGAGAGCTACATGTCCCTGAAGTAGAGAGAGAGAGAGCTACATGTTCCTGAAAGTACAGAGGGGGAGAGCTACATGTCACTGAAGTAGAGAGAGAAAGCTACATGTCCCTGGTGTGGAGAGCTACATCTCCCTGATGTAGAGAGAGCTACATGTCTCTGGTATAGAGAGAGCTACATGTCCCTGGTGTAGAGAGCTACATGTCCCTCGTGTAGAGAGAGCTACATGTCTTTGATGTAGGGAGAGCTACATGTCTCGCGTGTGGAGAGAGCTACATGCTCCTGAAGTAGAGAGGGCTACATGTCCCCGATGTAGAGAGAGCTACATGTCCCTCGTGTGGAGAGAGCTACATGCCCCTGAAGTAGAGAGGGCTACATGTCCCCGATGTAGAGAGAGCTACATGTCCCTCATGTAGAGAGAGCTAGAACAAATACTGCCGTTCCAACAACTCATCCAATTCTCCTCTACCTTTAAAATACCACACAATATCACATTGTAGAAAGTTGCAGTAAGTGGCGCCATTTTCTTCACATCTGACCTCTTCCCATTATATTTTTCAGGTTGCAAGACTCGTTTCACAGCTAAAAGTAGTTTATATATCCACCTGAAGAAACACGACCATTCTGGCAAGAAGATAACTTACCATTGTCCTATGGAAGGCTGTGAGAAGAAATATTCTACCAAAGTCAGTTTGCGGAGTCACATTATGAAACATTACAACAACAGCGCCATTTCTGGTAGAGTTCTTCTTTACCGCATTTACTGATGTCAGTTATTTATTGACTCTTAACGTCCTGTACCACATGAAACCACATTAGCTCATAATGTCCTGTTCCACATAAAACCACATTAGCTCTTAACGTCCTGTACCACATGAATCCACATTAACTCATAACGTCCTGTTCTACATGAAACCACATTAGCTCATAATGTCCTGTTCCACATAAAACCACATTAGTTCTTAACGTCCTGTACCACATGAAACCACATTAACTCATAATGTCCTGTTCCACATGAAACCACATTAACTCTTAACATCCTGTTCCACATGAAACCACATTAGCTCATAACATCCTGTTCCACATGAAACCACATTAGCTCATAACTAACGTCCTATACCATGTGAAAGCACATTAACTCTTAACGTCCTGTACCACATGAAACCACATTAGCAAGACATTCTTAAAAAGTACTAAATAGTGCTGTGACTGTATCACATTGAATGTTTTGAAGTCATTAATACTGCAAATTTTCACAATTTTCTGTCCTCTAGTAAAGATACTCTAAAAATTTGAACAAACCAACCCTTTTTTTTTAGACATTTTCTGTAAAATCATTGCAGGATGTTATGAGTTAAACTGGTGTTTGGAACATAACTTAACAAAGGTTCTTACATAAAATGGATGTTAGAAGGCTTTTAGATAAATATAAATGATGTTTATATTTATCTAAAAACCTTCTTTTTTGCCCTCTTATTCCTGAGAGGGTCGTGGGGGGGCAGAGTCTTCAAACACTCCCTCCAGTGGGTTCCTGCCAGAAGCAACTGACTCCAACTGATCTGGCTGGATCTCCATGGAAGACCAGCCAAGCACATGGATGTTATCCAACCATCTTGCTCTGGGTCTCTTGTCGGTTGATTTTTTTCCTGTAAAATCCGTCCAGCGATTCTTTCCTGAGACATTCTAACCGCAACCTTCCATCATAATTTATGTAGGAACCTTTGTTAAGTTATGTTCCATACACAGCTTAATAATGAAAATTATCGGTAATTTACGTTCTGTATCTTTTCCTCCATCCAGCTTCGGACAATTCCCACTTTGAGTTAGTACCTCTCCTTGGCTCCGATGACATTTCTGATTCTTCTGCTCTCGATGCCCTGGGACAACATACTCAGTCTGACAATCAAGCAACACCTGTCTCAGGTAACTCTTCCCCTTCTCTCTCCTCTCATATGTTGAACATATATGTTAATTAATATCCACTCATTATAGCTTTTGTTGTACCTGAACACACACACACACACACACACACACCATTGTCACCGTCATCATCATCATCATTATTACCATCACCATTGTCACCATCAGACATCATCATCATCATCATCATCATCACCATCACCACTACCATTACCTTCACTACCTCCACCACTACCATCATCATCAATACCTCCACCACCATCACCACTACCACCACCACCATTATTATCATCATCATCACCACTACCTCCATCACCATCCCTATCACCACAACCACCACTACCTCCATCACCATCCCTATCACCACTACCTCCATCACCATCCCTATCACCACAACCACCACTACCTCCATCACCATCCCTATCACCACCATCACCACAACCATCACCATCCCTATCACCACCATCACCATAACCACTACCTCCATCACCATCCCTATCACCACCATCACCATAACCACTACCTCCATCACCATCCCTATCACCACCATCACCATAACCACTACCTCCATCACCATCCCTATCACCACCATCACCATAACCACCACCATCACCACTACCTCCATCACCATTCCTATCACCACCATCACCACAACCACCACCATCACTACTACCTCTATCACCACCACCACCATCACCACCACCACAACCACTACCACCATCACCATCTCCATAATAAAAGTGATATACTAGTCAGATGCTGTTCAATTATATGTCTATTACAGGAGTAAGTCTCAGCAATTCTTTATCTAATTCCATCCTTGGTTCTACCGATCCAGTCTTGGTTGGTCCTTCAGACTATATGTCCACAGGTAAGTCGTACTTTTTTAACATTTCCATACCAACCCACCCACCCTAGACCACTTCTCCTCTATAAGACAGCGGTCCCCAAACTTTTTTATACCACAGACTGGCTTCATGCCAGGCAATCTTTCCGCAGACCAGAAGTTGTACACTGTTCATTTTCCTGACATTTGTACATTATTCTATGTACTATACATGCACCTTTGATGAGTTGTAGTGCACCTGAGCACTGTACACAATAATTTCATTATTATTATTATTATTATGTGATATTTAAGTACATTTCAATAAAAAGAGCAATTTATTAAAGTAGATGAATATTGAATATTTAAACAAATCTTTTTATATTAAAGTCTAATATTCACACCTATGCAGGTTTAGCTGGCCTCCTCCAGGGTATATCTCGTTGGAGGTGTCTTGGGTAGTTTAATGATAGGGACCCCAGTCCTATCATCTCATCTCTACAGCTGAGTAAACTGGAGCAACGTGAAATAAAGTGTCTTGCTCAAGGAAACAACACATCACCCGATCTGAGAATTGAACTCACAATCTTTCAGTTGCAAGCCCAATGCTCTAACCACTAAGCCATGCGCCTTTATCTATTATATAATTTTATACAATTATTTCTTTGCGGCCCGGTAGCAAATGATCCAAGGACTGGTACTGGGTCGTGACCCAGTGGTTGGGGACCTGCTGTAAAGACAGCAACAACCAACAATTTGTTCAAGGGCATTCTCCCTGCTAGAGCAAGTAGGGTTAGTTAGTTCTGCAGACCCGATTATAAGCTTCTCCATTTTTCCCCCCTATTATCTGCTCCCACTCATCATGAAACCCCTGGGATAGGTGTCTGTTGCATGTGTGTGAAATGTGCCCTAATTTATGGGAGCAAGATGTAAGTGATGTATTGTGTGAGATGTGCCCTGATTTATGGGAGTGAGACGGGGGTAATGTATTGTGTGAGATGTGCCCTGATTTATGGGAGTGAGACGGGGGTAATGTATTGTGTGAGATGTGCCCTGATTTATGGGAGTGAGACGGGGGTAATGTATTGTGTGAGATGTGCCCTGTTTTATGGGAGTGAGACGGGGGTAATGTATTGTGTGAGATGTGCCCTGTTTTATGGGAGTGAGACGGGGGTAATGTATTGTGAAATGTGCCCTGTTTTATGGGAGTGAGACGGGGGTAATGTATTGTGTGAGATGTGCCCTGTTTTATGGGGGTGAGATGGGGGTAATGTATTGTGTAAGATGTGCCCTGTTTTATGGGAGTGAGACGGGGGTAATGTATTGTGTGAAATGTGCCCTGTTTTATGGGAGTGAGACGGGGTAATGTATTGTGTGAGATGTGCCCTGTTTTATGGGAGTGAGACGGGGGTAATGTATTGTGTGAAATATGCCCTGTTTTATGGGAGTGAGACGGGGGTAATGTATTGTGTGAGATGTGCCCTGTTTTATGGGGGTGAGACGGGGGTAACGTATTGTGTGAGATGTGCCCTGTTTTATGGGAGTGAGACGGGGGTAATGTATTGTGTGAAATGTGCCCTGTTTTATGGGAGTGAGACGGGGGTAATGTATTGTGTGAAATGTGCCCTGTTGTATGGGAGTGAGACGGGGGTAATGTATTGTGTGAAATGTGCCCTGATTTATGGGAGTGAGACGGGGGTAATGTATTGTGTGAGATGTGCCCTGATTTATGGGAGTGAGACGGGGGTAATGTATTGTGTGAGATGTGCCCTGTTTTATGGGAGTGAGACGGGGGTAATGTATTGTGTGAGATGTGCCCTGTTTTATGGGAGTGAGACGTGTTGAGGAAAGATGAGAGTGACTGGAGAGAGGAATAGAACCAGTAATGGATGTTGGGGAGAGAAAATATAATGAGAAATCCTTTGCAGCATATAGTTACATCCCTTTATGATCTGAGTTCAAATCCTGCCGAGGTTAACTTTGCCTTTCATCCTTACAGGGTTGATAAAATAAAGTACCAGTCAGGCACCGGGGTCGATCTAATCGACTTTCTCCTCCCCCAAAAATTGCTGGCCTTGTGCCTAAAGTAGAAACAATTATTATTATTGTTGCTGTTATTATTTTTATCTGCTTTTGTAGACTCTGAGAAACTGTTATCAGTGCCAGTAAACTCTGCTCCATTGTTCAGCAGTTCATCTGATAATCTTCCTCCCCATGGTATTACATTGCGGGACCCAGAAACTGGAGTTACCTATGTTCAAACACAACTTCTGCAGGTAAGACTACTCGTTATTATTATTGAATTAGCGGTGGATTGGCAGTATCGGTAGAGGGTCGGACGCTATGCTTTCCAGCATAGTTACGTCCCTTTCTGATCTGAGTTCAAATCCCGCCGAGGTTGACTTTGCCTTTCATCCTTACGGGGTCGATAAAATAAAGTACCAGTAATGCACTGGGTAATTGCTGGCCTTGTGCCTAAAGTAGAAACAATTATTATTGAATTAGCCCTTGCCATTCTGAGTTCAAATCCCGCCGAGGTCAGCTTTGCCTTTCTATAAAATAAAGTACCAGTAATGCACTGAGTAGTTGCTGGCCTTGTGCCAACAGTAGAAACAATTATTAATAGAGCAATGGATTGTCAGTGTCGGTAGAGGGTCGAACACCATGCTTTGTAGCATAGAGTTACGGCCCTTTATGGTCTGAGTTCAAATCCCGCCGAGGTTAACTTTGTCTTTCATCATTACGAGGTCGATAAAATAAAGTACCAGTAATGCACTGGGGCAATTGCTGGCCTTGTGCCAAAAAGTAGAAACAATTATTATTATTAATATATGTAGGGCGGTGGATTGGTTGTAAAATCGGTAGAGTGTCGGACAACATGCTATATGGCACAGAGTTACGACCCTTTACGTTCTGAGTTTAAATCCTGTCAAGGTTAGCTTTGCCTTTAATCCTTATGGGGTTGATAAAATAAAGTACCAGTAATACACTGGAGTCGGTATAATTGACTTCCCCCTCTTCACAAAATGGTTGGCTTTGTGCCTAAATCAGGAACCATTATCATTATTATATATATTTCCAGTTGTTCTGATTCTGTTTATCTCTGTTATATATATATCATCATCATCATCATCAACGTTTAACGTCCGTGTTCCACGCTTGCATGGGTTTGGACGGGGGTAGTCCCACTTGAGGCAAGAGTGATTGTCTTGCTCGCATAGGACTGTCTGGCAGGTTTTCTACAGTTGGATGCCCTTCCTAACACCAACCACATTTACAGTGTGGGTCTGGGAGGTTTTTACCGTGTTGCCTACACGGCCACATTACAGCGTGGACTGTGTGTTTTTTTGTCGTGACACCTACACGATCTCATTTGTTTCGGCCTCGATGGCGCGGCACCAACATAACTTTACATAGAACGGGGTGGTGTGGATCGGGTGGGGGTGGGGGTGGTGGGACGGGGTGTATTTTGTTAGAGATGCCTACTGGCTGGAGTAGGTTTTACTATATATTTAGGTAAGGCGGGTCTTCTCTGTTACTGAGTACCGCCAAAGGTCTCGGTCCAGTGACATTGTCTTGGAGAGGTGTAAGTGTGTGATGTCGGAGTTTATCAGCTCGTCCCAGGTTTTTCTAGGTCTGCCTATTCCGTGACTACCGTCTATCTTTATTGCCCTGCACTTTGTTATACAGCTATCGACTTTCATGCGCATCACGTGTCCATACCAACGTAGCCTTCTCTCGAGTAAACAACATCTGATCCCTCTTATCTCTAATTTTTTCCTTAGTTCGTTTATGCTTTGCCGTTCACGTATATTACTGTTACACATCCAGCGGAGCATGCAAGCTTCGTTCCTCTCTAGTCTGCGTATATCCTCTGCACACAATGCCCAGGTCTCACTGCCATGCAGCATTGCTGTTCGTATGCAGGCATCGTACAACCTGCCTTTCATTTTTAGTGAGAACCCTTTAGCAGCTAATAGTGGTATAAGCTCTCTGAACTTTTTCCAACCAGTTCTGACTCTAGCTACAGTACTTTCAGAGCACCCTCCCCCACTGCTGATTTTATCGCCCAGGTAACGGAAGCTGTCCACTATTTCTATAGAACCCTCTGCGCAATTGAAAGAGCTAGTAGTTTGTGGGCACTTGCTGCTACTTATTGCACCAGAGCACCGGCCACATGTAAAATCTATGTTCTTAGTTAGCTTATCTGTGATCCCACTACATCTTTTATGCACCCATACTTTGCATTTAGGACATAAAATGGAGTTTCTACCTACGCCTTTCCTACACACCGAGCACGACCATTTCCCAGAAGGGACCGCCGCCTTGTTTTCTTTCCTACAAACTAGTACTTTGGTCTTAGCCAGGTTAATTTTAAGTCCTTTTGACTCTAGGCCGTGCTTCCATGTTTGGAATTTCTTCTCTAGCTCGGCCATTGATTCCGCTATGAGTGTCAGGTCGTCTGCGTATAGGAGTTCCCATGGGCAGCCTGTCTTGAACTCCTCTGTTATAGCCTGAAGGGCAATAATAAATAGTAGTGGACTGAGAACAGAGCCCTGATGGACGCCAACTTTTACGCTAAACTCTTCACTATATTCGTTGTTAATTCTAACCTTGCTGACTGTTTCTTTATACATGGCTTGTATAGCCCTCACAAGCCATTCGTCAACGCCTAGTTTTCTAAGAGCCCACCAGATAATGGAGCGGGGGACTCTGTCGAAGGCTTTCTCCAAGTCGACAAAAGCTAAGTAGAGGGGTTTACCTTTAGCTAGGTACTTCTCCTGTAGTTGTCGTACTATGAAAAGAGCGTCTGTGGTACTTTTGCCTGACACAAACCCGAACTGCATTTCATCTAGGTCAATTCTCTCTCTGATTAGTTGCGCTATTACTCTTTCCGTGACCTTCATGACCTGGTCGATTAATTTAATGCCTCTATAGTTACTCCTATCTAGGGCGTCTCCTTTACCCTTATAACAGTTAACGATGATGCTGCTATGCCAGTCCTTCGGAACAACCCCATTCTGTACGACTTGGTTAACTATGCGGGTGACCATGGTGTGTCCCACCGTGCCAGATGCCTTCAGCATCTCAGCAACTATTTCCGAAGGCCCAGCCGCCTTACCAGTCTTCATATCCTTGATTGCCTTACTTATTATACTCCCCTCGACTAACACTGCTGGTCCCTCTATTGGGTCGATATGGGGGAGACTGCCTTTCTCCCAATTATTCTCCTCATTTAGAAGCCTTTCATAGTGACACTTCCAAGCTACCTTCTTATCAGCGTCGGTGATGGCAAGTGTGCCATCGTCGTTTAGTACACACTTCTCCCCGACAATATCACGGTTTTCCTTGACGCATTGCCTAGCAATCCTGAACACCTCACGTTTTTGGTCATCGCGTTGTAGAACATGCTTGAACTTTCTTTCCTCAGCTTCCCTTCTTGCTAAGTACACTTGTCTCCTAGCTTCCCTCCTGGCCACTTGATAGTCCTCTCTACTTCCCCCATCCCGCCATACTTTCCAAGCCTGCTTTTTGGCCTTAATTGACCCCTCCACCTTACTGTTCCACCACCATGTTACTCTCCTCCTGCCTACAGGCCTGCTCCAGCCACAGACCTCGTCTGTCGCCAACAGCAGGTTTGCTTTCAGAAATTCCCACTCTCCCTCTATATTGTCCGACTCTAAATGTTCTTCCTTACTGTCGAAAGCATCAAGTAATATGCTTTGAAATTTATTCCTGGCTGTGGGGTCCTTTAGCTTCCATATTTTCCTCCTGAGGATAGTCCTCTTCTGTTGTCGAGTACGTCTCGTCCTGACTATGAGGTCGCTAATTATCAGTCTATGTTGGGAGGTGCATTCTTCATGGGGGAGGGATTTAGTGTTAACAACAGACACTCTGTCACGTCTTCTGGTAAGGATATAATCTACCTGGCTTGTGTGTTCCCCGGATCTATAGGTGATCAGGTGATTGTCACGTTTTTTGAAGTTAGTGTTACAGATAGTTAGGTTATTTGCATCACAGAATTCCAGGATTCTGGAGCCTTCCTCATTTCTAGTACCAAACCCATAGCCTCCATGGATTTCGTCGTAGCCGTCACAATGTTGTCCAACGTGACCATTTAGGTCGCCTGCGATAATTATATAGTCACTGTCGGATATTTGGGAGGTAGTTAGCATCAGTGTCTCATAGAATCTGTCTTTTATAGTGCCGGGCAGTCCGGATTGGGGTGCGTACGCAGATATTACTGTCACCGTAGTTCTATTGAGGACAAGTCGTATTTTAATTATTCTGTCGTTCACTCTATTTACGTCTATTATCTTATCTGCCCACTTTTCTGCTACCATGATTCCTACTCCACCCAGCCCATCGTCGTTTCCCACCCAGAAAAGCTTATAACAACGTTTTTTACCCTCAATGAACCTAGCAGACCCACCCCTCCACCTGGTCTCTTGAATACAACAAACATCGACCTCCTTACGTTCAAGCATTTCTACAACCTCGTTAGCGCGACCCTTTAGGGTGCCTACATTTATGGTACCAACTCTGAAGTTTTGGATTGCGTTTGGGGGTTGGGGGCGGGGGGCGATGGGGTTATGTTAGCCGTCCGCGGTCGAAACAATGAGGAGTGCTCGCATTCTCGTCCAAGGGGTGAATTTATATATATATATATATATATATATATATATACATATATATATTAACTATTTCCGTAGGAAGGGTAAAGGAAAGGAGAGTGCTCTATGTAAGCTACAGAGCTATTTAGTTATGTAATAAACAACAAGACAATTATTCCATTTACCAAAGGTTTCACGAAGACAGACGAGATCGACACAAAGATTTCATTCTGATGAGCGATCTGTCTTCGTGAAACCTTTGGTAAATGGAATAATTGTCTTATGTTGTTTATTACTTAACTATATATATATATATATATATATATATATATATATATATATATATATATATATATTTCCAGTTGTTCTGATTCTGTTTATCTCTGTTATATATATATATATATATTTCCAGGATGATCCACCAAATCCAGAGATGTATCCCGGAGATGGCAGTCTTGTCCCTGATCTGACTCTAAATGACCCCAGCTCCAACACTGCAGCTGATTCAGCCTCTCAACATGGCACATCTTCGACAGAATTCACTGGAACTACCATCAACCTACAACACCTTCAGTGATGGACACAAGTCTGTTTTGTTCAGGTGTAACAAAAAAAAAAATTCCACTAAGATTCCATTCCAGGTATTAAACATTGCCTCAAAAATACTCCCCCCCTCTCCCACTCTTACCCTACCCCCATGAAGGTCTGCAAGACCAACCCCTGCTCTTAGCAGGGAAAATGGCCTTAAAATTAGCCCCTTGTTCTTAGCAGGGAAAATGACCTTAAAGCTAACCCCTTGCTTTTAGTAGGGAAAACAGCCTTAAAGCTGACCCCTTGCTCTTGGCAGGGAAAACAGCCTTAAAGCTGACTCCTTGCTCTTAGCAGGGAAAACAGCCTTAAAGCTAACCCTTTCTTCTTAGCAGGAGAAATGGGCTTAAAGCTATTACTCGCTCTTAGCAGGGGAAGCATCCTTAAAGCTAACCCTTGCTCTAAGCAGGGGGAACAGCCTTAAAGCTAACCCCCTTGTTCTTTGCAGGAGAAATGGCCTCAAAGCTTTGTGCTATTTGATCCAATTCTGAGTTCAAATTCCACCTCCTCCTGCCTGGAGTTGTAACAGCAATTAAAAGACCAATATAAATGTTGTTTCCTTGGTTCGATCTGATGATCGGCTCCTTTTTTCTTTGTTCTACCAGGAGTTGCAACTGGCAGACAGTATCAGCAATGGAAACATAGCTTCCTTGGTTCCATCTGTCAATCAATTCCTTTCACTTTCCTATTTCAAAACAAGATCTTTTATGTTCTCTCAGTTCTGGCCGTACATGTGTCACCCCACCCAGGACAGGACTTTTGAGGTTTTCCTCTCAATAATTTTAAGAATACTTCCTCTTCAGTTGGGTATGAAGACGATGCAGTCCTTAATAGTGATATATTTCTTGAGAGGAAACAAAACAAGCCCCTGTTTAGCTCTCCAATCCTCCCCCACCTCAAAGTCTAACAGGCTATTCTTTGTATGGTTATGTTATATACTAAAGCTACTGAACCAAAGAAACTAATGGTATACCATGGCACTGTAATCTTTATACAGAAAGTGGCAAAATATATATATATATATATTTTTATATAATGGAAATTGTATGAAAGTTTTAGGGGGTGGTTTCAGTGGTGGCAATTTTCCACCTTTGGCTTTTTTTTTTTTTTTTTTTTTTTTCTGAATGGGTGAGTGGGTGGGGGCCTGTTTTAAAGTGACCCGACATAAAAAAGGGTTATATAACATGGCTAAATTATCTGCTACTGTATGTGTTTGAGTTGGTACAGTGCTGACCCCTTTTAACTGCCAAAGACATTAATTTAATCACTGATTTCTATCTGAACCTCACTGGTGCTGTACTGTGTCTCTGGCAAATACTCTCAAAGGCTCACTCCAAATCTAGCT
>OZ024762.1:15998386-16003386 GCA_964016885.1 Eledone cirrhosa
CTATGTATCTATCTATCTATCTCTCTCTCTCTATATATATATATATATATATGTGTGTGTCTATCTATCTGTCTCTCTATGTATCTATCTATCTCTCTCTCTATATATATATATATATATATATGTGTGTGTGTCTATCTATCTGTCTCTCTATATCTATCTATCTCTCTCTCTCTCTATATATATATATATATATATGTGTGTGTGTCTATCTATCTGTCTCTCTATGTATCTATCTATCTATCTCTCTCTCTCTCTATATATATATATATATATATGTGTGTGTGTCTATCTATCTGTCTACCTACCTATCTACCTATCTATCTATTGTAAAACCAGGAATGGTTTCAAATGATTTGATATTGAAAGGGTTAAGTGGTGGAGTTGTGGGCAGTGTTTAATTGACATTTAACTTATTGTGTTGGTGTTGAGTTTGAATCTTCCTGTGAGCTCGGTTTACAACGGAGACTGTCTACCTATCCAGGGAGAGAGAGAGAGAGAAAGAAAGAAAGGCATCCCTAAACTATTTAACACTTAAACAAACAAAAAATACAGGGATGAACACCACCACCACAACCTTTGATAAACTGTGTGACCTAGTATTGAAATAGAGCTACTGTTGTTTTGTTGCAGTGGTCAGATCACACTAGTCTATATTGAGCCATGTAGTGGTCACTTATACATGTCTATAGTGTGTCATGTGGTCTCCTATACATGTGTGTACTGTGTGCTGTATCATGTAGCTAGACTCACAATTCTAGACTGTATTGTGTCATGTGGCAAGGACATACATGTCTATGCTGTGTATTGTAGAAAGACGTGTGCGTCTAACTTCTGTATTATATCATATGGGTAGCCACATGTGTATCTGTCCTCTGTATGGTAACATGTGGAAAGCCACATGTGCATCTGTCCCCCTGTGTTGTGACATGTGGGAAGCCGCATGTGCCAACCCACTGCATTGCATCATGTGAAAACATGTGTCTACCTGTTTTTTGTAACATGTGGAAAGACACCCACATGTGTGTCTAACCTGTGTATTGTAACATGTGGAAAGCCACACATGTGTGTCTAACCTGTGTATTGTAACATGTGGAAAGTCACACATGTGTGTCTAACCTGTGTATTGTAACATGTGGAAAGCCACACGTGTGTCTAACCTGTGTATTGTAACATGTGGAAAGCCACACATGCGTGTCTAACCTGTGTATTGTAACATGTGGAAAGTCACACATGCATGTCTAACCTGTGTATTGTAACATGTGGAAAGCCACACATGCGTGTCTAACCTGTGTATTGTAACATGTGGAAAGCCACACATGCGTGTCTAACCTGTGTATTGTAACATGTGGAAAGCCACACATGCGTGTCTAACCTGTGTATTGTAACATGTGGAAAGCCACACATGCATGTCTAACCTGTGTATTGTAACATGTGGAAAGTCACATGCGTGTCTAACCTGTGTATTGTAACATGTGGAAAGTCACACATGCGTGTCTAACCTGTGTATTGTAACATGTGGAAAGTCACACATGTGTGTCTAACCTGTGTATTGTAACATGTGGAAAGCCACACATGTGTGTCTAACCTGTGTATTGTAACATGTGGAAAGTCACACATGTGTGTCTAACCTGTGTATTGTAACATGTGGAAAGTCACACATGTGTGTCTAACCTGTGTATTGTAACATGTGGAAAGTCACACATGTGTGTCTAACCTGTATATTGTAACATGTAGAAAGCCACATGTGTGTCTAACCTGTATATTGTAACATGTGGAAAAGACACAGAAACTTCACTCTCTTTATAAACCATTTGCTAAATTGACCAATTGTGTGAAGACAACTTCATGTAGCTGGATCTTTGTACGTTGCCTACCTAAGAGTAATAGTGTGGTATACAGGTACCCCAGGTACCCAACACCTCACACACCTTCTTAGAATTCTCTCCCGGTGTTTGGCATCACTTTGACAAGATGCCTAATTTAAGAACCTATCATATTGATTTATTGAACATTTAGAAGCTTCAATGTATTTCTGTTTTATTTTTTTTTACAATGAAAAATAGTCTACCAAATTGGTCTTAAAAGTCCCTGGATGGAAAAATAGTCTACTAAATTGACTGTAAAAGTCCCTGGATGGAAAAATAGTTTACCAAATTGGTCTTAAAAGTCCCTGGATAGAAAAATAGTCTACTAAATTGACTGTAAAAGTCCCTGGGTGGAAAAATAGTTTACCAAATTGGTCTTAAAAGTCCCTGGATGGAAAAATAGTCTACCAAATTGGTCTTAAAAGTCCCTGGATAGAAAAATAGTCTACTAAATTGACTGTAAAAGTCCCTGGATGGAAAAATAGTTTACCAAATTGGTCTTAAAAGTCCCTGGATGGAAAAATAGTCTACCAAATTGGTCTTAAAGGTCCCTGAATGGAAAAATAGTCTACCAAATTGGTCTTAAAAGTCCCTGGATGGAAAAATAGTCTACCAAATTGGTCTTAAAAGTCCCTGGATGGAAAAATAGTTTACCAAATTGGTCTTAAAGGTCCCTGAATGGAAAAATAGTCTACCAAATTGGTCTTAAAAGTCCCTGGATGGAAAAATAGTCTACTAAATTGACTGTAAAAGTCCCTGGGTGGAAAAATAGTTTACCAAATTGGTCTTAAAAGTCCCTGGATGGAAAAATAGTCTACCAAATTGGTCTTAAAAGTCCCTGGATAGAAAAATAGTCTACTAAATTGACTGTAAAAGTCCCTGGATGGAAAAATAGTTTACCAAATTGGTCTTAAAAGTCCCTGGATGGAAAAATAGTCTACCAAATTGGTCTTAAAGGTCCCTGAATGGAAAAATAGTCTACCAAATTGGTCTTAAAAGTCCCTGGATGGAAAAATAGTCTACCAAATTGGTCTTAAAAGTCCCTGGATGGAAAAATAGTTTACCAAATTGGTCTTAAAAGTCCCTGGATGGAAAAATAGTCTACCAAATTGGTCTTAAAGGTCCCTGAATGGAAAAATAGTCTACCAAATTGGTCTTAAAGGTCCCTGAATGGAAAAATAGTCTACCAAATTGGTCTTAAAAGTCCCTGGATGGAAAAATAGTCTACCAAATTGGTCTTAAAGGTCCCTGAATGGAAAAATAGTCTACCAAATTGGTCTTAAAAGTCCCTGGATGGAAAAATAGTCTACCAAATTGGTCTTAAAAGTCCCTGAATGGAAAAATAGTCTACCAAATTGGTCTTAAAGGTCCCTGAATGGAAAAATAGTCTACCAAATTGGTCTTAAAAGTCCCTGGATGGAAAAATAGTCTACCAAATTGGTCTTAAAGGTCCCTGAATGGAAAAATAGTCTACCAAATTGGTCTTAAAAGTCCCTGGATGGAAAAATAGTCTACCAAATTGGTCTTAAAAGTCCCTGGATGGAAAAATAGTCTACCAAATTGATCTTAAAAGTCCCTGGATGGAAAAATAGTCTACCAAATTGGTCTTAAAAGTCCCTGGATAGAAAAATAGTCTACCAAATTGACTGTAAAACCATCTTGGATGGAAAAATAGTCTAACACATGATGTCTAATTTGTTAAACTATTTTTCATAGTAAAAAGAATTTGTTGAAACTTCTAAATTTTCAATTTCTAAAAATAGATCATTATTATATTTATATTTATTCTTTTCCATTCTCTGTTTCTGTCTTTTAATATTTTTTTTTTTTTTTTTACCTTAAATACCTTCAAACTCTTCCTTCCTTTTTCTTTGCTCCAAAATCCCTTAAAAATTCTTTCTACTTTTCGGTGGCTTTTCAAACAAGTTTTCTATAAAATGTGTTCCAAGTAACAGGCAGAGTTATTGTCAGATCGTCCTCTTCCTTATTCCTGGGAGGGTTGTGGGGGCAAAGTCCTCAAGTACGCCTTCCAGCGGGTCCTGTCATCTGATCCAGTTGGATGCCCAAGCGAGACCAGCCAAGCTCTTGGATGTTATCCATCTTGCTCAGGTTCTACCCCTGGGTCTCCTGCCGGTTAGTTTTACCTGTAAAATTTATCCAGTGATTCTTTCCTGAGAAGCTCTAACCACATGCCCATAGTATCAGAGCTGTGATCTTTCAATTCGGAGAAGTAGCAGCCCTTCTTAGAATGACTCCCTGACATTCTAACCACATGCCTATAGTATCGGAGCTGTGATCTCTCAATTCGGGGAAGTAGCAGCTCTACCTGGAGTGACTCTCCAGTGATTCTTTCCTGAAACATTCTAACCACATGCCCATAGTATCAGAGCTGTGATCTTTCAATTCGGAGAAGTAGCAGCCCTTCTTAGAATGACTCCCTGACATTCTAACCACATGCCTATAGTATCGGAGCTGTGATCTCTCAATTCGGGGAAGTAGCAGCTCTACCTGGAGTGACTCTCCAGTGATTCTTTCCTGAAACATTCTAACCACATGCCCATAGTATCAGAGCTGTGATCTTTCAATTCGGAGAAGTAGCAGCCCTTCTTAGAATGACTCCCTGACATTCTAACCACATGCCTATAGTATCGGAGCTGTGATCTCTCAATTCGGGGAAGTAGCAGCTCTACCTGGAGTGACTCTCCAGTGATTCTTTCCTGAGACATTCTAACCACATACCCATAGTATCAGAGCTGTGATCTCTCAATTTGGAGGAATAGCGGCCCTTCTTGGAGCAACTCCCTGATCTCAGAAAAGTTGTTAGAGGATCAGATGGAATTAGCTCTGCGGCATTTGTTCTGGATTTCTGAGTTTAAATCCCGTGTCAAGGTCAGCTTTGCCTTTCATCCTTTCCGGGTTGATACATAAAGTACTAGTCCAGGGGCAGTAGATAGGTTTGGACAAGATACTTTGTGGCATTTCATCCAGTTCTGTGCATTCTGAGTTCAAATCCTGCCTCCATCTGCCAGGATTTGTGACCAGCAAATAGCAGGAGCAATAAAAAAAATCCAATGGAAACATTGTTTCCCTAGTCTGATCTGGCAATCGGTTTCTTTCCTTTCTTCTGCCGGG
>OZ024762.1:16008386-16038386 GCA_964016885.1 Eledone cirrhosa
ATAAAATCACATTTAACCCTTTAACATTTACATTACTCTATATATACTATATATATACAATATATATATACTCTATATATACAACCGCCGAGGTTGACTTTGCCTTTCATCCTTACGGGGTCGATAAAATAAAGTACCAGTAATGCAGTGGGTAATTGCTGGCCTTGTGCCTAAAGTAGAAACAATTACTCTATATATACTATTGTATTTTCACAGTAAAGGCTTTACCTCACATAATATCTCACATAACATTTACATTACTCTATATATTCTATTGTATTGTCACAGTAAAGGCTTTACCTCACATAATATCTCACATAACATTTACATTACTCTATATATACTATTGTATTTTCACAGTAAAGGCTTTACCTCACATAATATCTCACATAACATTTACATTACTCTATATATACTATTGTATTTTCACAGTAAAGGCTTTACCTCACATAATATCTCACATAACATTTACATTACTCTATATATACTATTGTATTTTCACAGTAAAGGCTTTACCTCACATAATATCTCACATAACATTTACATTACTCTATATATACTATTGTATTTTCACAGTAAAGGCTTTACCTCACATAATATCTCACATAACATTTACATTACTCTATATATACTATTGTATTTTCACAGTAAAGGCTTTACCTCACATAATATCTCACATAACATTTACATTACTCTATATATTCTATTGTATTGTCACAGTAAAGGCTTTACCTCACATAATATCTCACATAACATTTACATTACTCTATATATTCTATTGTATTTTCACAGTAAAGGCTTTACCTCACATAATATCTCACATAACATTTACATTACTCTATATATTCTATTGTATTGTCACAGTAAAGGCTTTACCTCACATAATATCTCACATAACATTTACATTACTCTATATATTCTATTGTATTTTCACAGTAAAGGCTTTACCTCACATAATATCTCACATAACATTTACATTACTCTATATATACTATTGTATTTTCACAGTAAAGGCTTTACCTCACATAATATCTCACATAACATTTACATTACTCTATATATACTATTGTATTTTCACAGTAAAGGCTTTACCTCACATAATATCTCACATAACATTTACATTACTCTATATATTCTATTGTATTGTCACAGTAAAGGCTTTACCTCACATAATATCTCACATAACATTTACATTACTCTATATATACTATTGTATTTTTGCAGTAAAGGCTTTACCTCACATAACATTTACATTACTCTATATATACTATTGTATTTTCACAGTAAAGGCTTTACCTCACATAACATTTACATTACTCTATATATACTATTGTATTTTCACAGTAAAGGCTTTACCTCACATAACATTTACATTACTCTATATATACTATTGTATTTTCGCAGTAAAGGCTTTACCTCACATAACATTTACATTACTCTATATATACTATTGTATTTTCACAGTAAAGGCTTTACCTCACATAACATTTACATTACTCTATATATACTATTGTATTTTTGCAGTAAAGGCTTTACCTCACATAACATTTACATTACTCTATATATACTATTGTATTTTTGCAGTAAAGGCTTTACCTCACATAACATTTACATTACTCTATATATACTATTGTATTTTCACAGTAAAGGCTTTACCTCACATAACATTTACATTACTCTATATATACTATTGTATTTTCACAGTAAAGGCTTTACCTCACATAACATTTACATTACTCTATATATACTATTGTATTTTCACAGTAAAGGCTTTACCTCACATAACATTTACATTACTCTATATATACTATTGTATTTTCACAGTAAAGGCTTTACCTCACATAACATTTACATTACTCTATATATACTATTGTATTTTCACAGTAAAGGCTTTACCTCACATAACATTTACATTACTCTATATATACTATTGTATTTTCACAGTAAAGGCTTTACCTCACATAACATTTACATTACTCTATATATACTATTGTATTTTCACAGTAAAGGCTTTACCTCACATAACATTTACATTACTCTATATATACTATTGTATTTTCACAGTAAAGGCTTTACCTCACATAACATTTACATTACTCTATATATACTATTGTATTTTCACAGTAAAGGCTTTACCTCACATAACATTTACATTACTCTATATATACTATTGTATTTTTGCAGTAAAGGCTTTACCTCACATAACATTTACATTACTCTATATATACTATTGTATTTTCACAGTAAAGGCTTTACCTCACATAACATTTACATTACTCTATATATACTATTGTATTTTCACAGTAAAGGCTTTACCTCACATAACATTTACATTACTCTATATATACTATTGTATTTTCACAGTAAAGGCTTTACCTCACATAACATTTACATTACTCTATATATACTATTGTATTTTCACAGTAAAGGCTTTACCTCACATAACATTTACATTACTCTATATATACTATTGTATTTTCGCAGTAATGGCTTTACCTCACATAATGTCAAATCGATGATTTTGATATTATTTATTTTGCGAACAATACCTTAACATCAGTATGAGTGGCTGGTTACAGCTGGCTTGAACAGAAAGAGGTGAGAGAATTCTGGCCGGATACAGCCGGTTTAAATACTAAAGGGTTAAATAAATACTAAGATATACAGTATAGAGTAATGTAGGAAATGCCCATTGGTGGTTTATTGGGGAGGGGGTAATTCAACATTCGTCATTCTTGACAGGTCTTGACTTCTGGAACTAATTAACGATGTAAGGTGAGGTATACCTGTACAAAAAACAGGTGCAACTAATATATTTAGTTTGTATGGGGGAAATAAATCTCATATTTAAACAGACCTTAATTTCTTCCAATGATTTTTGTTGGTGCTAAACTTAGCTGTTTCACAGTATTTTGTAATTCTAAGTGAGAACTAGTACCACTTCAGAGTGAGAACTATTACCTCTTCTAAATGAGAATAGTGCTACTCTCATTTTTATGCCTGAAAGTCGTTTTAAAACCATTTATCTTACCTTTGAAAATGTGAGTCCTAAATTTAGAAAATAACCAACAACAGATAATAGCCAATAGATAATAACCAACTATAGATAATAGTTGAGAAAATTAAGTAAGGGTAATTTACCCAATTTTTCAACTATTATCCATAACGATCAACTGTTCTTACAGTTATTTTCTGCATTTGGGACACTCACAAATTTAACACTGTTGATCTCATATTGAAGTGGGAAGATCTCACTTAGAATTACACTTCCTAGTATTGCAGCTGTTTAAAATTGTGTGTTTTCTCTGCAGCAAGGGATATGTTTAGTTTTATCTAGTGTAAACACTGCCAGAGATGATATTTATTCAAGCTGTCGAGTTTCTTGGTTTGTGGTTGGTTTAATGGAACCAACGTAGGGAATTTACTGCCATGTTCTCACATAATACAGAAAATAACACGTACCAGATACACACACACACACACACACATTTATATATATATACATGTGTGTGTGTGTGTGTATATATATATATATATATATATAGAGAGAGAGAGAGATAGATATATACATGTGTATATATATTATGCATATACACGTGTATATATATGTGTGCAGAGTCTCCCCAAAAAATGTATACACACTTCAAGAGCATTCTAATAAATATTGTCTGTACAGGTAATCAAAGTGTGTAGACATTTTTTGGGGACACCCTGTATATATACGTGCGTATATATATATATATATATAATGTATATATATGTATATATGTATATATATATACATGTATATATATATACATGTATATATATATACATGTATATATATATATATATATATATATATACATGTATATATATATATACACACATGTATATAAATATATTATATATATATATATACACACATGTATATAAATATATTATGTATATATACACTCACATGCGCATACATTCCACATATAATGAAATGGTAAGATTTTATGGAAATGTACCTCATAAAGCATTATTTATTCACATTATTTGTGGCATTTTGTAATTATTAGGTGAATATGAAAGCGGTTTATTGACAGAATCAGTGGAGCGTCCAACAAAATCCTTTGTGGTATTTAGTTACAGCTTTCTATGTTCTGAGTTTAAATCCTGTCAATGTCAACTTTGCCTCTTTTATCCTTTTGGGAAGGTCGATAAAATAAAGTACCAGTTTACTACTGGGATTGATATCATTGACTTCCCCTTAACCCTTTAGCATTCACATTATTTTGTGAATTGACAGTATCGGTAGAGGGTTGGACGCATAGAGTTACGGCCCTTGCCATTCTGAGTTCAAATCCCACCGAAGTTAACTTTGTCTCTCATTTTTACGGGGTCGATAAAATAAAGTACCAGTAATGTACTGGGTAATTGCTGGCCTTGTGCCAAAAGTAGAAACAAATATTTTATATATATTATATTTTCATGGTAAAGGCTTTACCTCACATAATTATCTCACATAATATCGAATCTATGAGATTTTGAAAGGATTTATTTTGAGAACAATACCTTAACATCAGTATGAGCGACCAGTTACAGCCAGTTTCAACAGAAGGAGATAGAGAATTCTGGCTGGTTTGAACACTAAAGGGTTAAATTGTTGGACTTGTGCCAATGCTAATATGTATATATTTGTATGTGTGTGTGTATATATATATAGGGAGTGTATGTATATATATATATATCTAGGGAGTGTAACATGCAGTTACTGTAGGTTCACCCAGGTGAGCACTTGATGCGTAGATTCACGTCTGTAACGAGTTGTAGAACTAAACAGAGTGTATATATACTAATAAAAGGGCGATATGTTATTTCTCCAACATAATAAAGACATAACATATTGCCCTTTTATTAATATTATATATACACGTGTATGTATGTCTAATGTTTATATATTACTAGATGAATATTTGTGCTGCTATATATGTGTATATTTGTATGTGTGTGTGTGTGTGTATATATATATTATGTGCGTGTGTGTATGTATAATGTTATATATATTACCAGATTAATATTTGTGCTGCTATATACAGGGTGCGGACGATATTTGTTTGCAATTTTCAACTGCTAATTTTATGCCAATTTTTTTTTACTTCCGTAGTCACTCTTGTCTTCATAAAAACAGTGACTATATTTCCATTATTTATTTTCAGAATAATTGATTATGAATAATTTTGAACCTCCAAATTTGTGGAAGAGACACGGAGTTCTTCTTGGAATCCGCGCCAGGAGGACAAATAAGACCAGAAGATCAACTCCCAGAACAACAGGTGGCTCGCTGTCTCATCCAAAGACGTGCCCAGAGTCATGCAGACAAAGTTTCCAGCGACAACATTGGTCTTAGGTGTCGTCAGCAGTCAAGGTGACGTCATGCCACCCCACTTCTTCCCTGAGGGCCTCAAGCTGAACATCGTTCTGAGCGAGGTAGTAAAGCCCTGGATCAACAGGTAGCTGCAGGTAGGCCGTACGTGTGGCAGTAAGACTCAGCGCCCTGCCATACCAGCCGAAAGACCCAAGCCTGGCTGTCAGAGAACTTCGTCGACCACACTTCACCTGACATCTGGCCTCCCAGCTCGCCTGACTGCAACCCCCTCAACTTCTTTGTGTGGGGCACTGTGGAATGAGACACCAACAGATCTAGCTGCAATACGAAAGACGATCTGAAGGCCAGGATCACAAGTGTCTTTAGGGGCCTAAGTCGGGAGACAGTGACGAAGGCCTGTAGCCGGTTCCGAGGCCGTCATCAAAGCCAATGGCGGGTTTATCGAGTGAGATCGAAAGAACAAGTCATGAAGACAAACTGACCCAAGTTTGATAAATAAATCTTAAAAAATAAAACTACTGTGTTATTTTTTCCTAGACAGTAATCTTGCGAACAAATATCGTCCGCACCCTGTATGTGTATATTTGTGTGTATATACATATACACATATGTGCTGTTATGTGTGTATATATATATATATATACATATGTTTATATATGTATAATGTTATATATTACTAGATGAATATTTGTGCTGCTATATATGTGTATATATACATACATGCACATGTGTATGTATATATAATGTTTATATATTACTTGATGAATATTTGTGTTGCTATATATGTGTATATTTGCATGTATGTGTGTGTGTGTATATATATATATATATATACATATGTGTATGTATGTTTAATGTTTATATATTACTAGATGAATATTTGTGCTGCTATATATGTGTATATTTGTGTGTGTGTGTATATATATATATATATACATGTGTATGTATGTATAATGTTATATATTTTACTAGATGAATATTTGTGTTGCTATGTGCGTGTATGTATATACATGTGTATAATGTTATATATATTACTAGATGAATATTTGTGTTGCTATATATGTGTATATATATAATATATATACATGTGTATGTATGTATAATGTTATATATTTTACCAGATGAATATTTGTGTTGCTATATATGTGTATATTTGTATGTATAATGTTATATATATTACCAGATGAATATTTGTGCTGTTATGTGTGTGTGTGTGTATATATATTATACATATTTGTATGTATGTATAATATATATATTACCAGATGAATATTTGTGCTGTTATGTGTGTGTGTGTATATATATATTATACATATTTGTATGTATGTATAATATTATATATATTACTACGTGAATATTTATTGCTGGTTTCACCCCACCCACCCTCACACACTTTCACTGAATAAACTTTAATTGTAAATAAATAAATGAGATGAAAATATGTAAATTAATTCAGTTTGGGCTTTGTCCAGCAATATTATATTTTCTTGTAAGATGTTCTGTCAAATAATTATAAATATTCATTTTGTCAAGTGAAAAACACACAAAACAAGCCAAAACAAAACAAAAAAAATGGTGTTTACCAAGATTTAAATGAATTTTATTCTAACTTTTCACATTTGAATATTTGATCCAATATTTACCAAATGACAGCATTTATTGTCACCTAATAAAACATGTCATTCTGAGACAAATTCTTTCTTCTCTAATTTCTGAAATTAATTAACAGACCTGTCAACTTCTAAAAACCCAAACGGTGAGTACCATGAAAAAAAATGCCCCGAAACGAGGCAAAATGAGGAAAATTTACATAATTGTTTCTACTTTAGGCACAAGGCCAGCAATTAGCCAGTGTATTACTGGTACTTTATTTTATCGACCCTGTAAGGATGAAAGGCAAAGTCAACCTCGGCGGGATTTGAACTCAGATCGTAAAGGGACGTAACTATGCTGGAAAATTTACATAATGAAAGCTATACCCATTTTCACAAGAGAAGATATCACTCACCAACTCCAAAGTGGATGGGAGATTTGACAGGTTTGGATTAATTTTTCTGTTGTTTAATGAGGTTTGGTGAGTTGCATTACTGATCACAAGATAAGGTTTTATTTCTGTCATATAGGCACACACATGGCTGTGTTTTTAAAGGTGTCTGCTTTGTAACCCTCTGGCTTCAGGATTAAGTCCTTCTGTGTGGTGCCTTGGACATGTCTCTTCTGCTACAGCCTCTGGTGGCTGTGTGGTTAAGTATTTCACTTCACAACCATGTGGTTTTCTGTTTAGTCCCACAGTCTGACACCTTGGGCAAGTATCTCTATTCTAACCTCCACAGAAGCCTGTCATATATACATATATGTGTGTATTCATGTCAGTGTCTGTTATATGTCCCATTACTTAGCAGTTTGACAAACGGAGATCAATAAAATATGTAGCAGACTTCAAAAATAAGTACTGGGGTTCAATATTGACTAAATCCCTTCAAAATAAGTACCAAGGCTAGGTTTTAAGCCATACAAGGAAGTTGCATCTGCAAAAGCTCCCTTTTGAATTACAACCTTATAAGGAAGCCAGTTAAATCTACATACGTGTGAGCTACAACACTAGGGTCCCTTATATGGAAACACCTGAGCTACAGCCTTATAGAAGGCCAGTTAAACCTACATAAATGTGAGCTGTAACAACATTATGATAATGGGAACTTGATCGATAAAACATCTAAGAAGCTTCGTGTGAGATACAACCTTGTTGGGACTCAGCTAAACTTACATATGTTAGCTGTAACAACAACAATAATAATATCACAGGACTGGAGCCCCTATCAATGAAATACATAAAGAGGTGCAACTTCGTAGGTAGGCAGTCAGCTAAACCTACATAGCTATGAGCTGTAAGAACTTCTCAAACACACCTGAGAACTGTACACAATAATTTTCATTTGGATTGGCACCATCGGTAGAGCGTCGGACGCCATGCTTTGACGTGTAGAGTTACGGCCCTTGCCATTCTGAGTTCAAATGCCGCCAAGGGAGGTGAATTGGCAGATCGGTAGAGGGTCGGACATGCTTTCCAGCGTAGTTACGTCCCTTTACGATCTGAGTTCAAATCCCGCCAATGTTTACTTTGCCTTTCATCTTGACGGGGTCGATAAAATAAAGTACCAGTAATGTACTGGATAATTGCTGGTCTTGTGCCTAAAGTAGAAACAATTATTATTATTATTATAGATGGGCGGTGAATTGGCAGTATCGGTAGAGGGTCGGACGCCATGCTTTGACGCATAGAGTTACGGCCCTTGCCATTCTGAGTTCAAATCCCGCCGAGTTTAACTTCGCCTTTCATCCTTACGGGGTCGATAAAATAAAGTACCAGTAATGTACTGGGTATTTGCTGGCCTTGTGCCAATAGTAGAAACAATTATTATTATTATTATTATAGTTGATTGAGTTCAAATCCCGCTGAGGCTAGCTTAGCCTTTCATCCTTTCGAGGTCGATAAAAAAAAGTACCAGTCAAGTACTGGCGTGGATTCTTCCTCTATATCTCTCTCTCATTTCCTATTTCTCACATTCTATCTTTCTCTGGAAGAAATCTGCTGTACTCTGACCTGGAGAGGGATGAGCTCTGATAGGCTTAAAATACCCTAGAAACACTGGATGTCAATACGGTGCGCCTACGACTCTATCAGGAGGTATGGGACCATATATACTATATGTTTAAATATTTAAGAGCTCACCACCATCATCATTGCGACTATAGTCGAACATTCCTTACAAAGTCTCTCCACAATTCACGATTTTCTATTGCACCTTACTGATGTTTGTGTTGTCTGAGAGTTGGTCGACATCGCCTTGGAGGATGTAGAGGAGTTAGCACGACACTGCCAGCGATGGAAGGCGCTGGTGGACCTGGTCGGCTCTACGTACGACGATGCTTTGGGATCACTGGCTTAGGATGACCTCGTCCTAGTCCAACAAGAGCAAGAAGAGTTGATAGATGAATGTTCGAGCAGGTCTTCCTCTACTGCGTCTCTCGTGAGATGGTTCTCCTCTATAGTAACTTGCGTATATCTTCCTGCTTACTTCACCGGCAATGTCCTGCAAATCGTAACTACTGTATTTGTGTGTGTGTGTGTATAAACATTCATAGCGATTTATTGTGGTTGTCTATTTTGGGGAGAAAAATATGACACCATCCTGAAAGTCGGTTCAGAGTGATCTCCCTTGAACCATATCAACTTCCGGCGGTGGTACAGCTGAAAGTCAAATGCAATGTCGATACTAAATTCGATGTTTCTCCCTCGCTTATTAAGCCGACAACTCGTTGTTTTGAGCCGATTCAACCCCACTGTTTCACATCACCCGCTTTCAAAGCAGCCTTTGGGCCCTACTTTTGCGTGTATTTTCACAAAACCTCTGTCATGTTTAACGTCAAAGCATGTGTTATTTCAAACGAAGGGTTTGTTCTCTCAGACACGCCAACAGATCATGTGGAAGTTGGCTGTTCCTTGCAGAAGGAAGAGTTCCCAAGAAAAAATGGATCCTAGGATTATTTACATGGTTTATGCTTCCATAACAATTGGCGCTTTACTTCTCGGAACTATTTTGTTTGCTCGCCTAAGAGACGTTTACAAAAAGTTTGTCGACGGCATTGACTTATATTATGACCCTCCATTTGGCAGACGATGTAAACTCATGAAATACAAAGGTGTTGTTCTGCCGGCAATGCTAGAAAAGGATTTACCTGTGATTAGAAACTTTGAGGTACGACCTGATGACGTCTGGGTCGTATCATGGCCACGTTCAGGTGAGTTTCTTGCATTTGAAAGTCACTCAAAACACCCGTTGTTTTACTTTCACCGTCTGGTTTTTAAGTAAATTATTTATTCTGTCGGTTCGTAGACCCCGACCAAGATGGTTGGATAACATCCATGAGCTTGGCTGGTCATGCTTGAGGATCCAGCCGGATCAGTTGGAGACAGTTGCTTCTGACAGGACCCCGCTGGAAGGTGTGTGGAGGACTCTGGCACCCACGACCCTCTCAGGAATAAGTGGGCGAAGAATAAAAAGAAATTATTTATACACCCGCTGGATTGACAGAATCAATAGAGCGTCGAACAACATGCTTTGTGATATTAGTTACGACTTTCTACGTTCTGAGTTCAAATCCTGCCGAAGTCAGCTTTGCCTTTCATTCTTCCAGGGGTCGGTGAAATAAAGTACCAGCTAACTGCTCGGTCGATATTTTCAACCCTCTCAGTTCCCTGACTTTGTCGGTGGGTCTTGTGTCACCAAGGGCGGTGGATTGACAGAAGCAGTAGAGTCCTGGACAAATGCTTAGTATTTGTGCCGGTTCTCGCCATTGTGAGTTCAAATCCCGCTGCGGTCAACAACTTTGCCTTTCATCCTTACGGGGTCGATAGAATAAAGTACCAGTAATGTACAAGGGTTGATTTAATCGACTTTCCCCTCTCCACAAAATTACTATAGAGCACAGAGTTTGATTGACAAGATCACAGATCTCGTTCACCTACCGAGTAATGTGAAACTCGTCAGATTGGACCAACGAAACAATGTCTGCGACAGAGGTATTTATATTAAAAATAATTTCTCTGAATTGTGTGTGCGTATGTATATATATATATATATAGAAATCTCAAAAACGAATATATATATATGTACACACACACACATATGTGTGTGTGTATATGTACACACACACACACATATATATATATATATATATATATACATTGGAGAGATGTACTGAGAAGGACCCGTCCAACCCATGCAAGTGTGGACCAACAGACGGAAAATGAGATGATGATGTGTATATATACATATATGTGTTTGTTGTGTGTATATCATCATCATCATTTTACGTCCGCTCTTCCCTGCTCTCTCTCTCTATATATATATATATATATATAGAGAGAGAGAGAGAGAGAGAATTCTGTGAGTTTTTATGTTTGTTTTTGTATTTCCAGGAACTACTTGGGTCCAGGAAATAACCTACCTCATACATTCAGGTCTTGACATTTCACAGGAAGAAGAGAAAAACATTGAACAGCGCTTCCATTTCCTGGAGAATGTCTATCCAGGTTTACCTGCCATAGCTGCTAAAGCTTCCCCTCGTTTGATCAAAACACACCTGCCATTCCAGCTACTGCCAGAACAGCTTTCTACAGTCAAACCAAAGGTTAGTTGCCATTTTATATATATATATATATATGATGCCTGTGTGAGATGCGCGATGCTGCATGTTAGTGAGACATGGGCAGCAACTGCAGAGGATATGCAACAGCTGGAGAGAAATGAAGCAAGCATGCTCTGTTGGATGTGCAATGTCAATGTGCGTGAACGACCAAGCATGGACGAGTTGAGAAAGAAACTGGATATAAGACGGATAAGTTGTGGTGTGAGGAGAGAAGAATGAGATGGTATGGACATGTGATAGGCATGGCGGATGACCGCTGGGTAAAGAAATGCTAAGAAATCTCAGTAGAAGGAAGACGCAGTAGAGGTAGATCACGAAAAACATGGGCGGAGGTGGTGAGAGCTGACCTCAGATCGCTGAAGCTCACGGAGGAGATGACGAAGGACCGTGACAAGTGGAGAAATGCTGTGCTGAATAGGACCCGTCCAACCCTTGCAAGCAGGGAAAAGTGGACGTAAAATGATGATGATGATATATATATATTGCTGTCAATAAAAACAGATGCACCTGTTAATTTTCACTTGAATTTATTATAAATTTCCAGTTGGTTCAATAACCGGATTGTTGTTTATATATTCTCAAAGCTCTTCCCTCACACATTCTGTGACATCCTCAGTTTTTGTAAGGTGTAGGACAGAAAAAAGGAGAGACAAGACCCTAAATAAGAAATCGGTCATTGAAGAGGTCAGAGAATGTGTGACGAAAGAGCCTTGACAATATATAAGCAAACATCTGGTTATTGAGCCAACCAGCTGGAAATTTATAATAAATTGAAGTGAAAGCAACCGGTGCGTGTGTTTTTATTGGCAGCATGACCCTCCCAAAGTATAACAATATCTGTTTCAACACACGTTTTCAGAAAAGAAATCTTGCAAAACAAATTCAAAAACGAAGTATCTATATATATATATATATATATATATATATATATATATATATATGAATAGAATTATCCCCCTTGCTTCTGCTTGACACCATCAGACGGCGTTAGTTGCTGGTGTTTTTTTGGCATAGCTACGACCCTCTAAATGTTTATCTTAAACATACTGTATTTCTTCTGAAATACGAAATTCCAATACATATATATATATATATGTATATATATGTATATCACTTTCCAGGGATAACTTGAACCGTTAAGGTATATTATCCTTGGTTATGTCAAATATTTATAAAACACACTTCGTATTTTATCTGATGATAGCGTACCAAGATTTTGGTGCCCTTGAAATATATATAATAGAAAAAATATGGTTTTATAAATATAGTTTCCATTTATTTAATATCAATTTCAGTTTATGTCCGCTTTTTCCCTGCTTGCAAGGGTGGGACGGGAACTGATTCTGGCTTGATCTCTACAGCTGGATGCCCTTCCTAACACCAACCTCATTTACAGTGAGTGCTGGGTGCTTTTTTGTCATGGCGCCTCCAGGACCACTTTGCAGTGGAATGATAGGGACCCCAGTCCCTATCATCTCATTTCTACAACTGAGTAAACTGGAGCAATGTGAAATAAAGTGTCTTGCTCAAGGAAACAACACATCACCCGGTCTGAGAATTGAACTCACAACCTTTCGATTGCAAGGCCAATGCTCTAACCACTAAGCCATGTGCCTCCAATATATATATATATGTGTGTGTGTGTGTGTGTTTCTCCTGGGTTCAATCAGGGGTAACCACAGTAAGGTACTCAATACATAACTGAGTATAAATGTTTAATATAGAAATGACTTCAACAGGACAAGAACTGTTTCATTTATATATATATATAAAGAATGATGATGATGATAAATATATATGTATATATATAATTAAAAGTTTAACAAGGTTCAATGAATTCATCAATGAATAAAGTTTCACAATAGATTATAAGCACTCTACAGCAAGGTTTTCTGGAGTTATTAATATTTTGAAGTAATATATATATATATATATATATATATATATATATATATGTGTAAATGAAGTAATTCCGTCGGAAAAGTCCAGGAAAAAAGAGTGCTCTATGTAGGTAACAGAGCTTAATAGTTACATAACTATATATATATATATATATATATATATATATATATATCATCATCATCACCATTTTACATCCGTTCTTCCACGCTAGCATGGGTTAGACGGGTTGTCCTGTTGTGGGCAGTGTCTGGTCGGCTGACCATGCCTTGCTCATACAAGAACTGATTTGGCTTGATTTCTACAGCTGGATGCCCTTCCTAACACCAACCTCATTTACAGTGAGTGCTGGGTGCTTTTTCGTGGCGCCTACACGTCCACTTTACAGTGTGGGCTGGGTGCTTTTTTGCCGTGGCACCTCCACGACCACCTTGCGGTGGGGGGTGTGGGGGCATATTGTCTATATGCTTCAGCTTGTACCCATGGGAGGTCGGGTACTCTAATATATATCTATATCTATATGTGTAAACACATAAATCTCTATTCCAGATCATTTATGTTGTTAGAAATCCTAAAGATATTCTGGTGTCATACTACCATTTCCTAAAGATGTTGAATGCCTGGAAGTTTGTTGGAACATTTGAAGAATTCTGTGATAGATTTACAAAAGACCAAGGTGAGTTATAGCTTTATATATAACAGTTCTTTAGTTCATCAACACCACTACTACTACTACGCCCTCCACCATTAACACCACCACCACTACTACTACTACACCCTCCACCATTAACACCACCACCACTACTACTATGCCCTCCACCATTAACACCACCACTACTACTACTACACCCTCCACCATCAACACCACCACTACTACTACTATGCCCTCCACCATCAACACCACCACTACTACTACTACACCCTCCACCATCATCAACACCACCACCACTACTACTACACCCTCCACCATCATCAACACCACCTCCACTACTACTACACCCTCCACCATCATCAACACCACCACTATTACTACTACACCCTCCACCATCATCAACACCAGCACTACTACTATACCCTCCACCATCAACACCACCACCCTTAACACTACCATCATCAAGACCACCACCACCACCACTATCACCACTGTCATCACCAGCAACACCATCAACCCCACCACCACCATCATCAACACCATCATCAGCACAAGCAGCTTTATCACCATGAATGTGGCTACTACTTCTAGCAGGTGTAAAAACTGCTGTGATGACCACTTTTTTTCCCATTCACTCTAAAGTTGGTTGACTAGTTGGTGTGTTGGTGGACTAGCTGGTGTGTTGGTTGACTAGCTGAGGTGTCGGTGTGTTGGTTGACTAGCTGGTGTGTTGGTGGTTAGCTGGTGTGTTGGTTGACGAGCTGGTGTGTTGGTTGACTAGCTGATGTGTTGGTGTGTTGGTTAACTAGCTGGTGTGTTGGTTAACTAGCTGGTGTATTGGTTGACTAGCTGGTGTGTTGGTTGATTAGCTGGTGTGTTGGTTGATTAGCTGGTGTGTTGGTTGATTAGCTGGTGTGTTGGTGTGTTGGTTGACTAGCTGAGGTGTTGGTGTGGTGTTGTTTGACTAGTTGATGTGTTGGTTGACTAGCTGGTGTGTTGGTCAACTACTTGGTGTGTTGGTTGACTAGCTGGTGTGTTGGTTGACTAGTTGGTGTGTTGGTTGACTAGCTGGTGTGTTGGTGTGTTAGTTGGCTAGCTGGTGTGTTGGTATGTTGGTTGACTAGTTGGTGTGTTGGTCAACTACTTGGTGTGTTGGTTGACTAGCTGGTGTGTTGGTTGACTAGTTGGTGTGTTGGTTGACTAGCTGGTGTGTTGGTTGACTAGCTGGTGTGTTGGTTGAGTAGTTGGTGTGTTGGTTGACTAGCTGGTGTGTTGGTTGACTAGCTGGTGTGTTGGTGTGTTGGTTGACTAGCTGGTGTGTTGGTGTGTTAGTTGAGTAGCTGGTGTGTTAGTGTGTTGGTTGACTAGCTGGTGTGTTGGTGTGTTGGTTGAATGGTTGGTGTGTTGGTGGTTAGCTGGTGTGTTGGTTGATTAGCTGATGTGTTGGTTGACTAGTTGGTGTGTTGGTCAACTAGTTGGTGTGTTGGTTGACTAGTTGGTGTGTTGGTTGACTAGCTGGTGTGTTGGTTGACTAGTTGGTGTGTTGGTTGACTAGCTGGTGTGTTGGTTGACTAGTTGGTGTGTTGGTTAACTAGCTGGTGTGTTGGTTAACTATCTGGTGTGTTGGTTGACTGGCTGGTGTGTTGGTTGACTAGTTGGTGTGTTAGTTAACTAGCTGGTGTGTTGGTTAACTAGCTGGTGTGTTGGTTGACTGGCTGGTGTGTTGGTTGACTAGTTGGTGTGTTGGTTGACTAGTTGGTGTGTTGGTTGACTAGTTGGTGTGTTGGTTGACTAGCTGGTGTGTTGGTTGACTAGCTGGTGTGTTAGTTGACTAGCTGGTGTGTTGGTTGACTAGTTGGTGTGTTGGTTGACTAGTTGGTGTGTTGGTTGACTAGTTGGTGTGTTGGTTGACTAGCTGGTGTGTTGGTTGACTAGCTGGTGTGTTGGTTGACTAGCTGGTGTGTTGGTTGACTAGCTGGTGTGTTGGTTGACTAGTTGGTGTGTTGGTTGACTAGTTGGTGTGTTGGTTGACTAGCTGGTGTGTTGGTTGACTAGTTGGTGTGTTGGTTGACTAGTTGGTGTGGTGGTTGACTAGCTGGTGTGTTGGTTGACTAGCTGGTGTGTTGGTGTGTTGCTGTGTTGGTTGACTAGTTGGTTTGTTGGTGTGTTGGTTGACTAGCTGGTGTGTTGATCAACAAGTTAGTGTGTTAGTTGGCTAGCTGGTGTGTTGGTATGTTGGTTGACTAGTTGGTGTGTTGGTTGACTAGCTGGTGTGTTGGTGTGTTGGTTGACTAACTGGTGTGTTGGTTGAGTAGCTAGTGTGTTAGTGTGTTGGTTGACTAGCTGGCGTGTTGGTGTGTTGGTTGACTAGCTGATGTGTTGGTTGACTAGCTGGTGTGTTGGTCAACTAGTTGGTGTGTTGGTTGACTAGCTGGTGTGTTGGTCAACTAGTTGGTGTGTTGGTCAACAAGTTGGTGTGTTAGTTAACTAGTTGGTGTGTTGGTTGACTAGTTGGTATGTTGGTTAACTAGCTGGTGTGTTGGTTAACTAGCTGGTGTGTTGGTTAACTAGCTGGTGTGTTGGTTAACTAACTAGCTGGTGTGTTGGTGTATTACTAAAATCCTGCTTCTTATTGCAGTATATTATTCACCATGGGGCAAACATGTGAGAGCAGCCGTGGAATTGAACGAAGAACAACAGAACATCCTCATTGTTCAGTACGAAGATTTACATAAGGTAATTTAGTTCATTCTTATTTTTGTCTTCATCATCATCGTTGTTGTTGTTGTTGTTGTTTTAACAGATGCATCACATGGTATGGCCATGCTGCATGTTACCATAGCGCTCCTATTGCTCCATCAGGAGTTATGGGTTCAGATAGGGTGATGATGTGGTTGGCATTAGGAAGTGCATCCAACCATAGAGAACCAGCCAGAAA
This sequence comes from Eledone cirrhosa, assembly GCA_964016885.1. Classification (NCBI taxonomy): domain Eukaryota; kingdom Metazoa; phylum Mollusca; class Cephalopoda; order Octopoda; family Eledonidae; genus Eledone; species Eledone cirrhosa. The sequence goes on from OZ024762.1 coordinate 16,025,442, forward strand.
CACCACTATATGAGCGAGACATGGTCACCTGACACAACTTGCCTCTAAATGGGACCCGTTAAAACCCATGCTAGCGTGGAAGATGGATGTTAATCGATGATGATGATGATATATATATATGCAAAAAGTAAATGGAAACAACAAAGCGAACAACACAGTACATCATCATCATCATCATTTAACGTCCATTTTCCACACTAGCATGGGTAAGTCAGGCAGTCCCTGTGTGATTTGTGAGAGATCAGGTCAGAGGACCTTGATTCATATAAACAGAACTGATTTTGGCTGGATGCCCGTCCTAGCGCCAACCACATTTACAATAAAGAAATATATTAGTTTAACATAAATATGTGTGTATGTACAACTCATAGGAGGCCAGCTAAGCCTACATAAATGTGAGCTGTAAATTTAATTTAACCCTTTAGTATTCACATTACTCTATATATACTATTGTATTTTCACAGTAAAGGCTTTACCTCACATAATATCTCACATAACATTTACATTACTCTATATATACTATTGTATTTTCACAGTAAAGGCTTTACCTCACATAATATCTCACATAACATTTACATTACTCTATATTTACTATTGTATTTTCACAGTAAAGGCTTTACATCACATAACATTTACATTACTCTATATATACTATTGTATTTTCACAGTAAAAGCTTTACCTCACATAATATCTCACATAACATTTACATTACTCTATATATACTATTGTATTTTCACAGTAAAGGCTTTACCTCACATAATATCTCATAACATTTACATTACTCTATATATATACTATTGTATTTTCACAGTAAAGGCTTTACCTCACATAATATCTCACATAACATTTACATTACTCTATATTTACTATTGTATTTTCACAGTAAAGGCTTTACATCACATAACATTTACATTACTCTATATATACTATTGTATTTTCACAGTAAAAGCTTTACCTCACATAATATCTCACATAACATTTACATTACTCTATATATACTATTGTATTTTCACAGTAAAGGCTTTACCTCACATAATATCTCATAACATTTACATTACTCTATATATATACTATTGTATTTTCACAGTAAAGGCTTTACCTCACATAATATCTCACATAACATTTACATTACTCTATATATACCTGGGTGATGAAATCAGCAGTGGTGGAGGGTGTTCTGAAAGTACAGTAGCCAGAGTCAGAACGGGATGGAAAAAGTTCAGAGAGCTTATACTGCTGTTAGCCACAAAAGGTTTCTCTCTAAAAATGAAAGGCAGATTGTATGATGCCTGTATATGAACAGCAATGCTACATGGCAGTGAGACATGGGCATTACGTGCAGAGGACCTGCGTAGACTGGAAAGGAACAAAGCATGCATGCTCCGTTGGATGTGTAATAGTAATATATGTGAACGGCAAAGCATAAATGAACTAAGTGAGAAATTAGGAATAAGAGGGATCAGATGCTGTTTACTTGAGAGAAGACTACGTTGGTATGGTCACGTGATGCACATGAAAGACGACAGCTGCATAAAAAAGTGCAGGGCAATCAAAATTGATGGTAGTTACGGAGTAGGTAGACCCAGAAAAACCTGGGATGATCTGATAAATTCCGACCTCACACACTTACACCTCTCTAAGACAATGTCTCTGGACCGAGATCTTTGGCGCTACGCAGTAATACAGAAGACCCGCCTTGCAAAGCGAAACCTACAGTCAGTAGGCACCTTTTAACCAAATATACACCCCAATCCACTACTCCTACCCTATCCTCCCACTCCCACCAACAGCACGAGAAAATGAGATCGAGATCGTGTAGGTGTCGCGACAAAAAACACACACAGTCCATGCTGTAATGTGGCCGTGTAGGTAACACGGTAAAAAGTTCCCAGTTCCACACTGTAAATGTGGTTGGTGTTAGGAAGGGCATCCAGCCGTAGAAAACCTGCCAGATAGTCCTATATGAGCGAGACACGGTCACCCAACCAGCCTTGCCTCAAGTGGGACAACTCCCGTCTAACCCATGCTAGCGTGGAAAATGGATGTTAAACGAAGATGATGATGATGATGATACTATTGTATTTTCACAGTAAAGTCTTTACCTCACATAATATCTCACATAACATTTACATTACTCTATATATACTATTGTATTTTCACAGTAAAGGCTTTACCTCACATAATATCTCACATAACATTTACATTACTCTATATATACTATTGTATTTTCACAGTAAAGGTTTTACCTCACATAATATCTTACTTAATATCGAATCTATGAGATTTTGAAAGTATTTATTTTGAGAACGATACCTTAACATCAGTTTGAGCGACCAGTTACAGCCAGTTTGAACAGAAAGAGGTAGAGAATTCTGGCCGGTTTGGGCCGGTTTGAACATTAAAGGGTTAATTAATTAAACAAAATTTTATTTTGTATTTTTGCTTATTTTCAGGATCTTGCTGGCAGTGTGCAGCGTATTGCCAAATTTCTCGGTAAAGATTTAACGGAGTCGCAACTATTGACGATCTGTCATCGATGTTTATTTAAGAATATGTGTCAAAATAAAAGTGTCAATTACTCTTGGTGGGACAGTATGGGAATTCGAGATCAAACTCAGACACAGTTTCTTCGACGTGGTAAGTAGAAATAAATTTATTGAATGCTGGGTAGTGGGGAATTGGATGTAAGACATGGGACTGTCTTGTTCCGGTGTGGAGAAATGAGAGGCAGCTTCAACAAGTCTCTACTTACTGGGACAAATTTATAGAATGTTGAGTAGTGGGGAATTGGAGGTAAGACATGGGTCTGTCTCGTCCCGGTGTGGAGAAACAAAAGGCAGCTTCACCAAATCTCTACTTCTAAGTCTACTTCATGGCCCAGTGGTAAGGGTGTTGGACTTGTGATCATAATGTTGTGTGTTCAATTCCTGGACTGGGTTGTGTGTTGTGTTCTTGAGCAAAACACTTCATTTCACGTTGTTCCAGTATACTCAGCTGAAAATAAGTACTAGCAATAGCTGGGGATTTAACCCTGTGGTGGACTGGTTCAATGGGTAAGTCTTGTACTCTCAGTCGCTTCATGCTATGAAAGTGGGATATGCACCGGCCTAACGAGCCTTCTGGCTGAACCATTTAGCATTTAAACCGGCCGTATCTAGCTAGAATCTCTCACCTTTTTCTGTTCAGACTAGCTGTAACTGACCTCTAATATGGACGTTAAGGGAATGTTCTCAAAATAAATACTATCAAAATGTCATAGATTTGATATTATGTGAGATAAACCTTTTACTATGACAATACAATAGTATATATAGAGTAATGTAAATGTTATGTGAGATATTATGTGAGGTAAAGCATTTACTGTGAAAATACAATAGTATATATAGAGTAATGTAAATGTTATGTGAGATATTATGTGAGATAAACCTTTTACTATGACAATACAATAGTATATATAGAGTAATGTAAATGTTATGTGAGATATTATGTGAGGTAAACCTTTTACTATGACAATACAATAGTATATATAGAGTAATGTAAATGTTATGTGAGATAAACCTTTTACTATGACAATACAATAGTATATATAGAGTAATGTAAATGTTATGTGAGATATTATGTGAGATAAACCTTTTACTATGACAATACAATAGTATATATAGAGTAATGTAAATGTTATGTGAGATATTATGTGAGGTAAAGCCTTTACTGTGAAAATACAATAGTATATATAGAGTAATGTAAATGTTATGTGAGATATTATGTGAGGTAAAGCCTTTACTGTGAAATTACAATAGTATATATAGAGTAATGTAAATGTTATGTGAGATATTATGTGAGGTAAAGCCTTTACTGTGAAATTACAATAGTATATATAGAGTAATGTAAATGTTATGTGGGATATTATGTGAGGTAAAGCCTTTACTGTGAAAATACAATAGTATATGTAGAGTAATGTAACTATTATGTGAGGTAAAGTCTTTACTGTGAAAATACAATAGCATATATAGAGTAATGTAAATGTTATGTGAGATATTATGTGAGGTAAAGCCTTTACTGTGAAAATACAATAGCATATATAGAGTAATGTAAATGTTATTGAGATATTATGTCAGGTAAACCTTTTACTATGACAATACAATAGTATATATAGAGTAATGTAAATGTTATGTGAGATATTATGTGAGATAAACCTTTTACTATGACAATACAATAGTATATATAGAGTAATGTAAATGTTATGTGAGATATTATGTGAGGTAAACCTTTACTGTGAAATTACAATAGTATATATAGAGTAATGTAAATGTTATGTGGGATATTATGTGAGGTAAAGCCTTTACTGTGAAAATACAATAGTATATATAGAGTAATGTAAATGTTATGTGAGATATTATGTGAGGTAAAGCCTTTACTGTGAAATTACAATAGTATATATATAGAGTAATGTAAATGTTATGTGGGATATTATGTGAGGTAAAGCCTTTACTGTGAAAATACAATAGTATATATAGAGTAATGTAACTATTATGTGAGGTAAAGTCTTTACTGTGAAAATACAATAGCATATATAGAGTAATGTAAATGTTATGTGAGATATTATGTGAGGTAAAGCCTTTACTGTGAAAATACAATAGCATATATAGAGTAATGTAAATGTTATTGAGATATTATGTCAGGTAAACCTTTTACTATGACAGTACAATAGTATATATAGAGTAATGTAAATGTTATGTGAGATATTATGTGAGATAAACCTTTTACTATGACAATACAATAGTATATATAGAGTAATGTAAATGTTATGTGAGATATTATGTGAGATAAACCTTTTACTATGACAATACAATAGTATATATAGAGTAATGTAAATGTTATGTGAGATATTATGTGAGGTAAACCTTTACTGTGAAATTACAATAGTATATATAGAGTAATGTAAATGTTATGTGGGATATTATGTGAGGTAAAGCCTTTACTGTGAAAATACAATAGTATATATAGAGTAATGTAAATGTTATGTGAGATATTATGTGAGGTAAAGCCTTTACTGTGAAATTACAATAGTATATATAGAGTAATGTAAATGTTATGTGAGATATTATGTGAGGTAAAGCCTTTACTGTGAAATTACAATAGTATATATAGAGTAATGTAAATGTTATGTGGGATATTATGTGAGGTAAAGCCTTTACTGTGAAAATACAATAGTATATATAGAGTAATGTAAATGTTATGTGAGATATTATGTGAGGTAAAGCCTTTACTGTGAAATTACAATAGTATATATAGAGTAATGTAAATGTTATGTGAGATATTATGTGAGGTAAAGCCTTTACTGTGAAATTACAATAGTATATATAGAGTAATGTAAATGTTATGTGGGATATTATGTGAGGTAAAGCCTTTACTGTGAAATTACAATAGTATATATAGAGTAATGTAAATGTTATGTGAGATATTATGTGAGGTAAAGTCTTTACTGTGAAATTACAATAGTATATATAGAGTAATGTAAATGTTATGTGGGATATTATGTGAGGTAAAGCCTTTACTGTGAAAATACAATAGTATATATAGAGTAATGTAACTATTATGTGAGGTAAAGTCTTTACTGTGAAAATACAATAGCATATATAGAGTAATGTAAATGTTATGTGAGATATTATGTGAGGTAAAGCCTTTACTGTGAAATTACAATAGCATATATAGAGTAATGTAAATGTTATTGAGATATTATGTCAGGTAAAGCCTTTACTGTGAAATTACAATAGCATATATAGAGTAATGTAAATGTTATGTGAGATATTATGTGAGGTAAAGTCTTTACTGTGAAAATACAATAGCATATATAGAGTAATGTAAATGTTATGTGAGATATTATGTGAGGTAAAGCCTTTACTGTGAAAATACAATAGTATATATAGAGTAATGTAAATGCTAAAATGTTAAGACAAACTTTAGACTTTTTTTTAAAGACATGGTTTCATGTTCAATCCCACTGCGTGGTACCTGCAACACATCTCTGTACACAGAATCACTGAGACTCACAGAAGAGATGATGAAAAAACGCGACATGTGAAGAGATGGTCTGCTGAAAAGGACTCGTCCAACCTATGATGATTGATGATTGTTTTGTTTTATATTTGCAGGTCAAGTTGGAGATTGGAAACATTACCTGTCACCTTTCATTAGTCGAAGGGTCGAGAAAATGGTGAAAGATAACTTAACTGATGTCACTCTGGATATTGAGTATGACTTAACAGTTCCGACAACCCTGGAGTGAAGGAAGGAGCACTTCAACTTCTAGACTCCACACTCAAGTGTGACTTAACACTTCAACAACACTGGTTAAGTTGAAGTCCATGAACCGCATCTGGCCTGTTTGTCTTTCTGAATGGCACACCTAATTTTGATATTGCCTTGAAGTATTTCAGTAGTGTGGCCCAGCTTATGGTAAGCCACATTCTATGTGGCCCTTGCCTGTTCTAGATTCTAGACATGAAACAAGAATTAACACTTCTAATAACATGATGTCGATGATGGTGATGGTGTTGATGGTGATGGTGTTGATGGTGGTGGTGTTGATGGTGATGGTGTTGATGATGGTGATGGTGGTGGTGGTGTTGATGGTGGTGGTGGTGTTGATGGTGGTGGTGTTGACGGTGGTGGTGTTGATGATGGTGGTGTTGATGGTGGTGGTGGTGGTGTTGATGAATAACACTTATGATAGGAAAATTTCAACATTAAATGTAAATATTTAATCTTTTCCTTCTTTTCCTTCTTCCTTTCCTTTTTCTTCTCTTTTTTCCTTCTTCTCCTTGCCCTGCTTCTTTTCCTTCTTCTTCTTCACCTTCTTCTTCTCCCCCCCCCCTCTCTCTCTCTCTCGGTTCCCTGGTTTACTGGATGGTTGGTTGGTTGACTGACTGTAAGAACAAGCCAGCTGTAACTTTGATGTTGATCAATAAAATCAATAAATTCCTTAGTAGAATCTCTGGCAGCCAATTGTGTAATAATACTACTACTAATACTACTACTACTACTACTACTACTACTATTACTACTACTACTACTACTACTACTACTACTAATGTTATTGGTGAGGGATTTGCTTCAAAGAACACAGGAGCTATCTATTGCTTCATTCCCTTCTATTTCACTGGCATAAATTACTATGGAGAATATATAACAGAGTGTTTTATACCTCGCTTAATGTCTCCCACTCTTTACACTACCGAGGATCTCTTTACTGTAACTCCATTGATACCTAACCACCAGAAACTGGCTCTGGTTATATGATGCAGTACCTTTGTTAAGTTATGTTCCAAACACCAGATTGAACTGTTTGATACTAAACCACCAGAAACTGGCTCTGGTTTTATGATACAGAACCTTTGTTAAGTTATGTTCTAAACACCAGAAACTGGCCCTGGTTTTATGATACAGAACCTTTGTTAAGTTATGTTCCAAACCACCAGAGCCCAGCTCTGGTTCTATGATACAGAACCTTTGTTAAGTTATGTTCCAACACCAGATTGAGCTGTTTGATACCAAACCACCAGAAACTGGCTCTGGTTTCACGATGCAGAACCTTTGTTAAGTTATGTTCCAAACCACCAGAAACCAGTTCTAATGACTCTGGTAGTCTGCCGTCCACACATGTGTATCATCATCATCATCATCATCATCATTGTTTTTTACATCCATTTTTCAACACTAGCATGGCTCAGATAGGTTATGGATTTAGTAAAAACGATTTTCCTGTCCATTCTTTGATGTGTTATCTCTTATCTTACCAACAGAGAGATTCTCCAGTCTGTTGTGTAATATGGCATTACACGGGCAATACCAACTTAATTTATGAAATTGGATGCCAGTAGGTGGCTGCTCATGTAGAGATGCAGTTGTATGTGTCTGTTATACTTATGTAACTGTTTTTCTGCATGCATTTTCTGCTGATTATATATATATATATATATATATATATATATATATAAAATAAAGTTAAATAAAAAGTCAACTGTTTAAAATTTAGCTTTGTTTATTACTGCTATATATATTTCAGTGACAGCCATCTTTGGCTGTGACCTCTTCAGGCAGTTTGAATTAGTATGGTATAGACAAGTACATATGTTGTTGAGGTGTATAATATTGTCAATACTCTGATATGCCCAGTTCCTGGTTGGGTTGTTATTTCACTGTTATTTCCTCAGTGAAATAACAACTCAACCAGGAACTGGGCATATCAGAGTATTGACAATATCATACACCTCAACAACATATGTACTTGTCTATACCATACTAATTCAAACTGACTGAAGAGGTCACAGCCAAAGATGGCTGTCACTGAAATATATATAGCAGTAATAAACAAAGCTAAATTTTAAACATTTGACTTTTTATTTAACTTTATTTTACATTACTCCGGAGTAACCAAACCAACCTGTGCACTTCATCGAGTGCTCCAGCCTGCATACTGAGGTGTTGGTATACAACCAACATAAACTCAAAATCTATCTATATATATAGTTATGTAATAAACAACATAAGATAATTATTTCATTTACCAGTGGTTTCTTGAAAGCAGATGTTAGATCTGTTTTCAGTCGTCAGAATGAATAAAAAACATGGTGTTTTTATACATGGTTTTTTTTTATTCATTCTGACGACTGAAAACAGATCTAACATCTGCTTTCAAGAAACCACTGGTAAATGAAATAATTATCTTATGTTGTTTATTACATAACTAATAAACTCTGTAGCCTACATAGAGCACTCTTTTTTCCTGTACCTTTCTGACGGAATTACTTCAATTACACGCATATATATATATATATATATATATATATATAATATTAAAGATACTATTTATAGTTATGTATATATTATACTATAAACAACTATAAACAGGGAAGGTCAGTAATTTATTACTACCTTATTACCAGTAAGATAAATAGTTCAATGTAAGAATATCAGTTGTTTTACAGAGCAGTAATATTGAATACACAAGAATCAAAGCTATGTTTAAAACATTTATAAATGTTTTAAACATTTAGGTATGTTGGGGCAACTGCCACGGAATTTAAGGTAGATGGTATAATCACCGCCATACCTTTAATAGATTAGATAAAAAAAAATAGCACGGCACTTTCTGAATTAGTCTGGAAGATTAAACATCAGAATATAGAGCACTCCTTATCCTGGTCCATAGTTTGCTCAGCCCAACCTTATAACGGCAGCACTGGCGTCTGCAATTTATGTATAGCTGAAACCTTTAATATTATTAGAGGTGGCCCCCTATTAATTAATAGGAGAGCTGATTTTTTTCAGCAACTGCCAACATAGAACCTCGAAAACCTTCCACAGGATTTTTGGAAGGTAACCTACCACTAACTCCTCCCTCTCTACTTTAGCCATAGAGTTCTCTCAATAAACAGACAGTCACACACTCAGGTAGTTAGACGGCTAAGATTGTTTGTGCACTTACAAACAATACTCGGCCTGTTTCCATGGAGTTCTCACAGCTGAGTGCACTTTTTTAGAATACCTAGCTAGTAAATAGTTAGATTGATTACACACTTAGAATACCTAGTTAGTAATTGATTGCACACTCAGGCATGATCGATTACGCACACCTACCTTTACTTTAAGATACCCTAACCATTGAGTTCTCTCAGTTGGGATATAGCTAGTCGTATTACACACTTAGTTAGGACCGATTACGCTCTCTATACATAACTCTACACACAGTACCCGTTTCCTTTAGATATTGATCTCCCACAATTACGACTGTAACGTTCCTACCAACTGAACACTACACTAGGTTTTGATCCGTGATCATCTAACCATGGAGGACTCACTGTTACAGATTGAACAATAATACTTACACACCATTAGTGAGCCTACACACATCCTCTGGATTTTACTATCCTGTGTTTTTTTTACTTCACCTTCTGTGTTGGATAACACACCTCCACAACTCAAACAACTATCTTAAAAGCCCATAACATACACTTGAAGATATGGATGTTACAATTCAATCTATACACGTATAGCAGAACACTGAACTTACTTGCTTGTGTGTGTGTGTGTGTGTGTTGGTTAACCCAATATTTCCAATTTACATCGTCAAATTGAGATTTGACCAGTGTAGCATCTGTTGTTTTGTGAACTAACTTTCGGTGAATGCTGTGTGTGAGAGTGTCTGTGTACCCACCCACACTAACTGTGACCTTTTATAATTCTACAGGTTTGATACTGTGTTGATGTGTGTATATATATGTATATATTTTTTTCTTTGGCCTTGAGCCAGTGTATGTGGGTGTGGAGTGTGTATGTACCCACTCACATTAACTATATCCCTACAGATTTGATTGGTGTCCAGCGTCTTTTGCAGCGATAGAAATCTGACAACTTTTATGACCTCAACTAAAGTTAATAGCAGTCTCTGACTGGTGTGTCTTCATATGAGGGAATGAATTCTGTGAGAGAACATCGTTATTTTTCTCCCTCATATCAAGAATTTGAACACAATTCATTTTCACCTGATGAGATCAGTAATAATCGATCATGGCTTCACAATCGATCTATCTCTTATTGAAACATGTCGTGATTAAATGATTGGAATTTTACCTTGCCTTCAGATTTTCATTTTGATATATATATATATAAACAATGAGTTATATGGTTTGTTGATTATTCAACAAGGTTAATTTTATAACAGAATAAAAGCACTCTACAGAATTTTATCTGGAGTATCATTAATATTAACAATATTAATAAATGGAAAATATATTTACAAAACCATATTTATTTCATTATACGTATTTCAAGGGTACTAATACTAATATTTAAGTAGACTTTCGTCAGATAATATTTGGTGTTAAGATAGTGACATATCTTCATGTGAACTTAATGGTATAAGCCCATATATATGTGTGTGTGTGTATCATCATCATCATCATCATCATTGTTTAGCATCCTTGCTCATACAGAACTGATCTTGGCTTGGTTTCTACAGCTGGATGCCCTTCCTAGTGCCAACCTTATTTACAGTGAGTACTGGGCACTTTTTGTCATGACACCTACACGACCACTTTGCAATGTATATATATATATATATATATATATATATATATATATATACACACATACATATATATATATATATATATGTATATCCATTCTACCAATATATACACAAAAAAATAAAAACAACACACACAGAGTCACATGTCCGCTTTTTTCTATTTTCTAATTTATCTACTTGTACTTTCCTGATGAAGGACTATTGTCCGATACATTGAACTTCTTTTCTTTCATCCAAAGTGTGAACCTAATAACACTGATTGCTTTTGTATCTCTGTGTTTGTCATTTTTTATTATATATATAAATTACTACACGTGCACCTTTGATGAGTTGTAGTGCACCTGAGCACTGTACACAATATTTTCATTATTATTATTATTATTTATCATTATTATTATATATATATATATACTAGAGGGTCGGACAGCATGCTTTGGCGTATAGAGTTATGACCCTTGCCATTCAGAGTTCAAATCCCCCCGAGGTTAACTTTGCCTTTCATCCTTACGGGGTCGATAAAATAAAGTACCAGTAATGCACTGAATAATTGCTGGCCTTGTGCCAAAAGTAGAAACAATTATATATATATATATATATATATATATATATATATATTCATTAGTTAAGCAAAACAAGACCACAAATTTCACAAGGAAGACATTATTAAAAGATTGTCAACATATTTTAGTTTGATGTAAGGAATGTAGAGAATAATAATAATAATATTAATAATAATTGTTTCTACTTTAGGCACAAGGCCAGCAATTACCCAGTGTATTACTGGTACTTTATTTTATCGACCCCGTAAGGATGAAAGGCAAAGTTAACCTCGGCGGGATTTGAACTCAGAATGGCAAGGGCCGTAACTCTATGTGTCAAAGCATGGCGTCCGACCCTCTACCGATACTGCCAATCCACCACCCTTATATTAATAATAATAATAATGTCCGTTTACAATTGTTTCGCTACTCCATATAATATTTCTGGATCAGATGACTATATATCATATATATAGTCATCTGATCCAGAAATATATGGAGTAGTGAAACAATTGTAAACGGACATTATTATCATTAGGGCGGTGGATTGGCAGTATCGGTAGAGGGTCGGACGCCATGCTTTCCAGCATAGTTACGTCCCTTTACAATCTGAGTTCAAATCCCGCCGAGGTTGACTTTGCCTTTCATCCTTACGGGGTCGATAAAATAAAGTACCAGTAATGCACTGGATAATTGCTGGCCTTGTGCCTAAAGTAGAAACAATTATTATTAGGGCGGTGGATTGGTAGTATCGGTAGAGGGTCGGACGCCATGCTTTGACGCATAGTTACGGCCCTTGCCATTCTGAGTTCAAATCCTGCCGAGGTTAACTTGCCTTTTATTTTTACGGGGTCGATAAAATAAAGTACCAGTAATGTACTGGATAATTGCTGGCCTTGTGCCAATAGTAGAAACAATTATTATTAATATTATTATTATTATTCTCTACATTCCTTACATCAAACTAAAATATGTTGACAATCTTTTAATAATGTCTTCTTTGTGAAATTTGTGGTCTTGTTTTGCTTAACTAATGAATATTTCCAGCTCTGCGCGCCTAACTTCTGCATGAACCCAGCAACCTGGCTGCTTTCTACTGCATATTGCACATTGAGCACATGCCTTTACGCTTTGGCGTCTAACTAATTCACCAATCTCTCCTCTCCTATCTAACTCTCTCTCTTTAAGATTGGTTACTCAAGAACTGTGTGTGTATATATATATATATTATACAGAGTTGGGGCCCGACGGCTGAGTTCTTGCCATTTCAACAGCTGAGTCTGGAACTAGCTGTTGAAACAACAAGAGCTCAGCCG
>OZ024762.1:16043386-16058386 GCA_964016885.1 Eledone cirrhosa
CGTTTTTGAAAGCGGCTGGCGGTTTGATCCTTACTATGGACTCAGCAGTCAACTTGATTTGTCCCGTATGCGACAGTAGTTGTTCTGCATAGTTCCCCAGGTCGCTGCAAGACGGTTTCAATGTCCTGCACGCATCTTGGACACGTCCTCTTGGAAGGATCCCTGCCGGGGCATCCGTGCCTGTAGATCTTATCTCGAACGGGTAGCGCTCCTCGGTAGCACTGCCAGGCCAGGGGCCTCTGGCAGTTGTCCATAGGTTTCGGGTGGAAAGTCCTACCGAACAGACTGGTGAGCTCGTCGTCTTCGACGCCTAGAGTCTCTCCGACCTCGTCATCGCACTTGTAAAGTACTAACCCTCTATAGAATTTCGAAGTGGAGTCTCCACTGATTGCTGTGCCCGCTTGACAGAGGACTGTGAGCACCTGGGCGCATTCAATGTGCCAGGCACCCATCTTCTTCGGTCTTCGCTTCACCCAGGACTGCAGCTCCGTCAGCGAGACAAGTTGTGGGAAGGCCTGTCTCACAAACGGTGCCCACACCGGTTGGTCGGTGAGGAATACCTGGAGATGCCGTAGCCTCAGCGCATGTTTGCGCATTATTAGCCATGGCATGCCCAGCCCTCCGTTGGAAGGGTGTTGACAGCAGACGGATCTCCTGACCAGTGGAGCCTGCTTCTTCACAGGAACAGGAAGAGCATGCGTTCCATCTTGGTGAAGTATTCACGGAGACAAAGTATGACAGTCAAGCAGTAGTAGATGACGGACGCTATGAAAGTGTTCGCCACCTCCGCTCGACCTTTCAAAGACAGTTTGCACTCTGCCCACTTCTGGGTGAGCGCAAATACCTTGGCCATGACCTCGTTCCAGTTTTTTTCCACCTGGAGGTCTGGACCGAACCAGACCCCGAGCAATTTCACCGGTCCTTCTGTCCAGCGTCCGACGGCATCGGTTTGCCTCTCTACGTTCCAAGTTGCAAACCGACAGACTTGTCTGGGTTAAGTTTTGCTCCTGTGAACCTTTTGTATTCCTGTAGTAGGTTGCCGATTACCTCGATTTCCTAGGTTTTCGACACCATCACCGTCACGTCGTCAGCATAAGCCGACGCCGCTTTTCGCAGTCCCGGTTCTTAAGGGATGCCCTGCAAAAGCTCCAACTTCCGCAGTAGTGACTCTAGAGTCAATACGTACAGAATGGAAGAGAGAGGGCATACCTGTCGAATGGAACGCGTGATTGCGAACGGCTCCGATAGGTAGCTGTTCACCTTGACCTTCGAACAGATGCTGGTGATAGACAGACAGACAGAGACCCAGATAGACAAATCAATAGATAGACAGACAGACAGACACAGAGACCTAGATAGACAGATCAATAGATAGACAGACAGACAGACCAGACAGAGACCCAGATAGACAGACAGTAAAACAATTTAGAGATTGTTGAAGTGGTAACATGTAATATTACAGGAAAGGAAAGAAACCAAGTACCAGTAATTAGTGGAGGACTGACCGGGTTTATTCCAGGTGAGATGGGGTTCACAGTCAGTGTTGAATTAGGGACAAATGAGGCCCTGTGCTAGTTAATTAATGAGGCCCCTTACTTGGGCCATAAAGGAGATAAACAAATCTGGGGGGGCTGGAAGATGTCTCCCCCTCCCCCTTCCCCGTGGTCTAAGGGGTCCTGTGTCTAAGCATACCTAAGCACAATGGTAAACCCAGCACTGGTCACAGGTCGTTCCTTTAGTATTCCTGACAGAACCAGCAGAAGAGCCTTGGAAAGAGCAGTGAGGGCATCTTGGAGGTTAGCAGCCAGGTATTTGCAGCTGGTTCTCAAAGACTACAGAACTCTGGACAGAGCCATGGAGGGCAAGCAGAAGAACCATAGAGGATAGAATGGAAACATCTAGCTGTCATGGCTGAAGACAAGTGACCAGTGGAGTCAGTAGTATGTATGTCATTTGGTCACAGATTGAGGTTGGGTCACCTGGATGAGGGTGACTTTGTTGTAAGACCAGAAACTCTCAGTGACTTCAGGATACAATACTGAGGATGTGTCCACATAGTTACATTGTGTTAGGTTACTTGGATGAGGGTGACTATGTTGTAAGACCTGAAACACTCCATGACTTCAGGATAGAACAATGATGATGTGTACTCCAAATATTTACATCTGTAGATGCTTGAAGAATCTAATGTCTAACATCTTCAAAATACAACCTTCCCTTTTAAAATAGGAAAAGGACCAGGACCACTTCACCCCACTTGTCTTAAGCTGCAGCTGAGGGTGGAGGGGTCAGGAAACTGCAGTCTGAGGGCCAAATATAACCAGCAGATTCATGGTGCAGTAATGTGCCAGCTTCAGCATTCAGTAATCAGAAGGGAGGTAGGGGTAAAAGCCAAACTCACTATCTTCAATTTGGTATTCGTGCTAACCCTTACTTACGGTCATGAATCTTGGGCAATGATCGAAAGAATACGATCACGAATACAAGCGGCTGGGATGGGATTCCTCTGAAGGTCTTTGGAGTAACGTTACTCGATAAAGTGTGTAGCTTGGAGATCAGAGAGTCACTCCAGGTAGAGCTACTACTTCTCCGAATTGAGGGATCACAGCTCTGATACTATGGACATGTGGTTAGAATGTCTCAGGAACGAATCACTGGTCAGATTTATAGCTTGGAGATCAGAGAGTCACTCCAGGTAGAGCTGCTACTTCTCCGAATTGAGGGATCACAGCTCTGATACTATGGACATGTGGTTAGAATGTCTCAGGAAAGAATCGCTGGACAGATTTATAGCTCGGAGATCAGAGAGTCACTCCAGGTAGAGCTGCTACTTCTCCGAATTGAGGGATCACAGCTCTGATACTATGGACATGTGGTTAGAATGTCTCAGGAAAGAATCACTGGTCAGATTTATAGCTCGGAGATCAGAGAGTCACTCCAGGTAGAGCTACTACTTCTCCGAATTGGGAGATGACAGCTCCGATACTATGGACATGTGGTTAGAATGTCTCAGGAACGAATCACTGGTCAGATTTATAGCTCAGAGATCAGAGAGTCACTCCAGGTAGAGCTACTACTTCTCCGAATTGAGGGATCACAGCTCTGATACTATGGACATGTGGTTAGAATGTCTCAGGAACGAATCACTGGTCAGATTTATAGCTCGGAGATCAGAGAGTCACTCCAGGTAGAGCTACTACTTCTCCGAATTGAGAGATCACAGCTCTGATACTATGGACATGTGGTTAGAATGTCTCAGGAAAGAATCGCTGGACAGATTTTACGGGCAAAACCAACAGGCAGGAGATCCAGGGGTAGACCCACCCTGAGCAAGATGGCTGGATAACATCCATGAGTTTGGCTGGTCTCACTTGGGGTATCCAGCCAGATCAGTTGGAGACGGTTGATTCTGCCAGGACCCACTGGAAGGAGTGTTTGAGGACTCTGCCACCACGACCCTCTCAGGAATAAGTGGGCGAAGACGAAGTGAAAACCAACAGGTGCATGTGTTTTTATTGGCAGTGTAACATCCGTTTCAACACACGTTTTCAGATAAGAAATCTTTCAAAACAAATACAAAAACGAAGTGTGTGAGTGTATATATATATATATATATATATATATATATATATATATAGACACACACATGCATACTCACACACACACACACATATATATATCTATATATACAATGATATTAAATAAATGGAAACTATATTTATAAAACCATATTTATTTTATTATATATATTTCAAGGGTACCAAAAGACTTTGGTACGCTTTTTTGTATTTTATCTGAAGAAAGTGTACCAAAGTCTTTTGGTACCCTTGAAATATATATTATAAAATAAATATGGTTTTATAAATATAGTTTCCATTTATTTAATATCATTGAATATTTACTCCAGTAAACTGTTGAGTGCTCTAATTCAGTTATAAACATTTATATTTATATTTGTCGGATTTCCAACAAATTAAATACCCTCTTCTACTTATATATCATCATCATTTCATTTTACGTCCACTTTTCCCTGCTTGCAAGGGTGGGACGGGAACTGATTCTGGCTTGATTTCTACAGCTGGATGCCCTTCCTAACACCAACCTCATTTACAGTGAGTGCTGGGTGCTTTTTTCCGTGGCACCTCCACGACCACTTTGCAGTGGAATGATAGGGACCCCAGGCCCTATCATCTCATTTCTACAGCTGAGTAAACTGGAGCAATGTGAAATAAAGTGCCTTGCCCAAGGAAACAACAATATGTGTATATATATATATATATATATATATATGTATATATATAAATGAAAGGTATAGAAAATATTGTAGCAAAAAGCCAACAGTATTCCATAATATATAAGTGACTATAGCGTCAAAATGGGAAAAATAGTTAACGTAAGATGTGGGAAAAATAATTCAAACTCAACTCAAAAAGAATCAGGATATAGATTCATCCAACAGAATTTAGTGAAATCCATGGAAAAATCAATAGAGCCTTGTGAAGGCGCATGGCTTAGTGGTTAGAGCAGTAGGCTTGCAATCGAAAGGTTGTGAGTTCAATTCTCGGACCGCGTGATGTGTTGTTTCCTTGAGCAAGACACTTTATTTCACGTTGCTCCAGTTTACTCAGCTGAGAATGAGTACCAGCAATAGCTGGAGGTTTAACCCTGTGATGGACTGGCGTCCTGTCCCGGGGGGAGTCTTGTACTCTTAGTCGCTTCACGCCATGAAACCGGGATAAGCACCGGCCAAATGAGCCTTCTGCCAATAAAAACACATGCACCTGTTGGTTTTCACTTCGTCTTTGCCTACTTATTCCTGAGAGGGCCGTGGTGGCAGAGTCCTCAAACACTCCTTCCAGTGGGACACCTCCTCAGTATTGTATCCTGAAGTCATTGAGAGTTTCTGGTCTTACAACAAAGTCATTGAGAGTTTCTGGTCTTACAACAAAGTCACCCTCATCCAGGTGACCAAGTGACATTAGACTTTTTTAGATATATATATCATATATATATATATATCATATATAAACCCATGCAAGTGTGGAAAAATGGACGTAAAAACAATGACGATGATGATGATGGTGTTAAACAATGAAAATAAATGAAATTAAGTGCTTAACCAGTTCATTGTTTTGCGAACGTTTCAGAAGGTTGATTGAACATGATAAATCGATATATTGACTAATCGATAGTAGTTATGTAACTCCAGATTATTGGCCCTGCTATAGACAGGTAAATATCAGTATATATATATATATATATAGTATTGGATGATCTTGTGTTAAAGAATAAAAACTAATGATGAAATAAAAATATATTTTAAAAATTGAGGGTGTGCGGTCCTCGGCTCAAGCTTATTTAGCATATAGGTAAGTCCAACACTGAGCAGATACCTGGCCTGCGAGCAGGTCAGTGACCAGTGCTAGATTTACCATGGTGCTTAGGTGTGCTCAAGCACAAGGCTCCGTTGGCCAGGAGGACCATCTTTCTGGTAAAAAATGTTTTTTCGATGAATTTTTCAAATATTTGGGCCCTCACAACTTCTCATTTGTCCTCACAGGTCCTCATTTGTCCTAAATCCGGCATTGTTTGTGACAAGGTGTATAACGACGAGGAAAAGAGAGATCTCTTGTCACCAAATCTTCCATGGGGATCTTGGCGGCTAGCCTAATAAAGGTAACTGGGAAATCTCGCGAGGGCGCTTGGTTGTTCCAGCACCTCAGCCTCTTCATCACCCGAGGTAACACTGACAGTGTGCTGGCTTGCCTCAAAAATCATTAGAGAAGTTGCCCGGTACTCCTCGCGACGCTGCTGTCTTTTGCTCTGGTGTTGGCTCGGTTGTTCACCCCTTCCGTTACATTTTCTTTAATATTGTAACATTAAAAGAATATATCCTTCTGAAAGAATCGCGAACAATTTATAATGTTATCTAAGCATTTGTAATGTTATTTATGTATATATTTAAAACATATTTGTTATGTTATTCTACTGTAAATTTATTTATATGCTTTGTATAAAGTAACTATAAAAGAATTCTTCCATATGCAAGCCTGCTTTGAATTTCTGAATCTTTTTGGTGTGTGTTTACATTTGTGTCTGTTATTTTCAGGATCTGTAACCAGAGCCGGGTTTACGATTGTGCATAAGCACAGAACCCCGTTGGCCAGTGGGGGGCCCATCTTCCTGCCAAAAAAAATTTACGATGAATTTTTCAAATATAAGGAGCCTCATAACTGGCACAGGGCTTCATTTGTCCTAAATCCGGCACTGCCAGTAACATAGCGGTTCGACACGAAAGAGATCGATGGTGTGTGAGTGGGTGAAGGGCTACTAGGCTTGAAAGTGATCGTAGATACTGGGTTTTATGTAATCAACTAAATCCCTTTATGGAGGTGTGCCCAGGTATGGCCGCGGTCTGATAACCGAAACCATCGTGCTAAAACCAACATCGATGACTACCAAATATATATATATATATATATATATATATATATATATACTTCCAGCAAGCGTGAACCTAATAAAAGTGTGTATAATTGCCTCCTGTGTTTTGTTTGTTCTTTTCAACTATATATATATATATATATATATATATATATATATATATATATATATATATAGTCGACGGGAGACTACAAACCAACCCTAACCCTTGGGTAGTACGCGATGCATGAGAAGATGTAGAATACAATTCCATCTCTTCACTATATATATAGCCTCCCCTCCTCCTCACAAATATACACTTTGATCATATTTCTGTTGAAGTATGTATACATTTTTGGGGGACACCCTGTACATATACAATTCCATCTCTTCACTATATTAATATATATATATATATACAGGGTGTGCCCCCCCTCCCCAATATATATATACACACTTTGATCATATTTCTGTTAAAGTGTGTATACATTTTGGGGGGGACACCCTATATATATATATATATATATATATATGTGTGTGTGTGTGTATGTGTGTGTGTGTGTGTGTGTGTGTATGTGTGTGTGTGTGTATGTGTATAATGGGTTATAAATATATAAATAACACACAAAAGAAGAAAAAAATAGATGGGGTGACTCCATCAGTAAATGCATATAGTAGCACCGTATATATTATATATTTTATTTTGGTCGATTGGTAACATCGATCTAGCACTCCGAGTAGCAACGAAAACATATGCTTAATTGCAATGTATTTTAATATATATATTTTTCAGATAGACGAATATATATCTAGATATATATATCATATATGTATTAGAGAGAGACGGGGATATAAATAACGGTAGAGAGAGAGAGAAGCCGAATGTATATATATATATTATGAAAGATATTCACATAATCAAAATATATACTTTATTATATATATTTCAAAGGTACTGTGTTTTTTTTTTTTTCAGTACGTCTTCATCAGAATATCTTTCATTTGTTAATATTTTGAATAATATTAAAAACTCCAGGAAAACTTTTTGTTGAGTGCTTTTAATCTATTGTAAAATTGTATTCATTGAGTAATCAACGAACCATATTAATCTTTAGTTATACACACATATATATATACACACACCATATATGCTCTATTGCAATCTATTTATCTCTCTATCTCTTTAGCTTGAGCCCTTTTCTTGTGGCAAATAAAGAAATATATCTCTTTAGCTTGAGCTCTGCCGTCGGGGTTAAACCTTTTCCTATATATATATATATATATATAGGAAAAGGTTTCTATTGCTATATATATATATATATATATATATAAAGAGAGAGAGAGAGAGAGAGAAGGGGTGAAATAGATTGCTCTATAGCAATCTATTTCTCCCCTTCTCTCTATCTCTTTATATATATATATATAAAGAGATAGAGAGAGAGAAATAGAGTGTATATATAGATAGATAGATAGCGGTTGAGCGTATATAATATATATATATAGAGAGAGATCGTATATATCATATGTAGCGAGTGTGTATATATATATATATATATATAGCAATAGAACGTGTGTATTTAAAGCAGAAACATGCCGGGTGATTAAAACAAAATAGGTAAAGGAAGGGGAAGCAATGCAAGGAAGAAAAATGGGAACGAGGCAACCAATAGCTTGCAGCGATGTAGGTCACGGGACCAAGGTGGCTTCCCCAGAAAGAGAGAGTGAGTAGAAGAGAGAGAGCAAGAACAAAGATAGAGAGAGGAGATGATAGAGAGAGTAAAAACAAACAGAGAGACGTTAATAAAGAGAGTAAGAACATATAGAGAGAGAGGAAGAAAGAGAGTAAGAACAAAGAGAGAAAGAGCAAGAAAGACAGACGACGGAAACAGTTATTCCCCCCTCCCCGGTAGTAACGTTCTGTTGTGGATGTTGTGGGTAAAAGAAAAAAATATATATTTTTACCAACATAGCTAACACAACAGAACCCAGGGAAGGATATTTTTGAGAAAAAGAAAAACCGAAACAAAAGGATATGGTCAAATTCAGGCGGATTTCATCTTGATGATGCTCGTAATTTAACCATCGGATGGCTGAAGGAAGACAGGGTGAGGGGAACGATTGTTGAGGAAGGATAATGGAATTAAAGCTTCATAGCCCGGCTGGAGCAGAGGCTGCCGTTTATACGTGGCCTCTTGCCTCGACGGTGAGTTACTTACCACATTATAATATATATATACACATATATCCATATATATATATGCAGGCGTATACAAACACATACTTCACATATATATATACTGACACATTCGTACACATGATCACACACATACATATATATATATACATACACACATATAGCTATACAGACAGAGAGAGATCATACACATACATATATGCATACACACAGATCACACACATATATCTATATACGGAGAGAGAGAGAGAGAGATCACACTCACACACGCATACCACTCACACATACATATACATACACATACACATAGATCACACAAATCTATATACAGAGATCACACACACACACACACATATATATATATATACACACAGATCACTCATACACACACACACATGTATATATATATATATATATATATACGAAAATATAAGAGTGTATATATATATATATATATATATATATATATATACACTTATATGTGTGTCTCTTCTATAACCATTCAATTATTTATTTATAAATTTATTTTATATTTTTGGGGGTGTATATATATATATATATATATATATATATGTATATACACCCTCACATGTGTATATTTATATATATAAATTATCGATCTATACCTGAAATTCTATATACAGTATACAGACACACACACACATATATATATATATAAAGAGTGTCCCCCAAAAATATATACACCTTCAACAACAATCTAATCAATGTGTGTATACATTTTTGGGGGGACACCCTGTGTGTGTATATATATATATATATATATATGTGTGTGTATGTATATATTAATCTATTACATATACATATATCTAAATATGTTCTATGTTAATTGTGCGAGTATATGTATGTATCCTGTTTATATACATGTATCATTAAAAAAGGAAATGTATCGATTGCATATACACATGTGTGTATATATGAATATATATTTATATTTGTGTATATGTACGTGTGTATGTTTTACGCGTGTGGGTGTGTATATGTGTATGATCGTGTTGCTGTGTATGTTTATGCATGTATCTCTTTGTCTGTATATGTATGAACTTATCTATATTTGTATGTATGTGTGTATATATATATCTATATATTTGTGTATGTGTGTGTATATATATATCTATATATTTGTGTATGTGTGTGTATATATATATATATATGTGTGTGTGTATATATATATATATGTGTGTGTGTGTGTGTATATATATATATGTGTGTGTGTGTGTGTATATATATATATATGTGTGTGTGTGTATATATATATATATGTGTGTGTGTGTATATATATATATATGTGTGTGTATATATATACGTATGTGTGTGTATATATATACGTATGTGTGTGTGTATATATATATATATGTGTATATATATATATATGTGTGTGTATATATATATATGTGTGTGTATATATATGTGTGTGTATATATATGTGTATATATATGTGTATATATGTGTGTGTATATATATGTGTATATATGTGTGTGTGTATGTGTGTGTATATATATGTGATTGTGTATATGTGTGTGTATATATATACGTATATGTGTGTGTATACATCTATATACATGTGTATACGTATGTATATATATATATATATATATATATATATATATGGGTGTGTGTATACGTCTATATTTATTTATGTGTGTGTATAAGTAGATATGTGTCTATGTATGTATATGTCTTCATATATGTATGTATATGTCTTTCTCTATATACGTATGTATATGTCTCTCTCTGTATAAGTATGTATATGCCGCTCTCTATATACATACCTATGGGTCTCTCTATGTGTTTGTGTATAAGTATGTACGTGTCTATAAGTATGTATGTGTCTCCCTCTATATAAGTATGTGTGTGTCTCTATATATATGTATGTATGTGTGTGTCTCTATATATATGTATGTATATGTGTCTCTCTATATAAGTATGTATGTGTCTCTCTCTATAAGTATGTATGTGTCTCTCTCTATAAGTATGTATGTGTCTCTCTCTATATAAGTATGTATGTGTCTATATATATGTATGTATGTGTGTCTCCCTCTATATAAGTATGTATGTGTCTATCTATAAGTATGTATGTGTCTCTATATATATATATGTATGTATGTGTGTCTCCCTCTATATAAGTATGTATGTGTCTCTCTATATAAGTATGTATGTATGTGTGTCTCCCTCTATATAAGTATGTATGTGTCTATCTATAAGATTGTATGTGTCTATCTATAAGTATGTATGTGTCTCTCTCTATATAAGTATGTATGTGTCTCTATATATATGTATGTATGTGTCTCCCTCTATATAAGTATGTATGTGTCTCTCTCTATAAGTATGTATGTGTCTCTCTCTATATAAGTATGTATGTGTCTCTCTCTATATAAGTATGTGTATGAATTTGGACCGTTAAAATCTTGTGTTGACCCCTGACCTGTGAAAGGGGACTAGAACTCCAAATTTGAGCTGACCTCAACCGTGACGACTCGTTCAACCCGGGGAATTTATCTTACCCCCATCATGTACTCTTACTGCTGATTTCTCTACATCTGCTGTATAGCCATGTCTGTCTCTCTACACATATATATTACTAACTACATATACAGGCTGTCCCCTAAAAAATATATACACGCTTTAACAGCATTCTAATAAATATTGCCCGTACCAGGTAATCAAAGTATGTATACATTTTTTGGGAACACCCTGGATATATATATACACACACACACAAGGTGTCCCCCGAAAATATATACACGCTTTAACAAGGTAATCAAAGTATGTATACATTTTTTTGGAACACCCTGTAAATATATATATATATATATATATAGAGGGTGTCCCCCAAAAATGTATACACACATCAACTGCATTCTAATAAATGTTGCCTGTACACGTAATGAAAGTGTATATACATTTTTTTTTAACATCCTGTATATATATATATGTGTATATACAGGATGTTCCCCAAAAATGTATACACTTATTCAACAGCATTCTAATAAATATTGTCTGGACAAGTAATCAAAGTGTGTATACATTTTTTTAAACATCCTGTATATATATATATATGTGTGTGTGTATATACAGGATGTTCCCCAAAAATGTATACACTTATTCAACAGCATTCTAATAAATATTGTCTGTACAAGGTAATCAACGTGTGTATACATTTTTTTGGCACACCCTGTATTTACCTTCCCCCCTCCTTGTCTATCTACCTCCCTATATATATATATTCCTCCTTGCCTACCCATCTATATACCCCCTCCTTGTCTATCTATCTACCTCCCTATATATATTCCTCCTTCCCTACCCATCTATATACCCCCTCCTTGTCTATCTACCTCCCTACCTATATATATATATATATATATATATATATATATATATATATATATATATATATATAGTCCTCCTTTCTTACCCATCTATCTACCCCCTCCTCCCTGCTTGTCTCCCTACTTGCCTACCTACCTACCTCCCTGTCTCCCCACCCTCCTGTCATCTAACTACACCTCTGATGTACCCTTCAATTACACTAGGTACATCATCATCATCATATAACCTGGCTTTCTCTTCTAACATACTTTATATACTATGTACACATCTTTAGATACTAAATACACAAAGTTCACATTTCCTGTACCTATAGTTTATTCAAGGTACACCCCTCTTGTGTACCTATAGTTTATCTAAGGTACACCCCTCTTGTGTACCTATAGTATATTCAAGGTACACCCCTCTTGTGTACCTATAGTATATTCAAGGTACACCCCTCTTGTGTACCTATAGTATATTCAAGGTACACCCCTCTTGTGTACCTATAGTATATTCAAGGTACACCCCTCTTGTGTACCTATAGTTTATCCAAGGTACACCCCTCTTGTGTACCTATAGTTTATCTAAGGTACACCCCTCTTGTGTACCTATAGTTTATCTAAGGTACACCCCTCTTGTGTACCTATAGTTTATCCAAGGTACACCCCTCTTGTGTACCTATAGTTATCCAAGGTACACCCCTCTTGTGTAACTATAGTTTATCTAAGGTACACCCCTCTTGTGTACCTATAGTTTATCTAAGGTACACCCCTCTTGTGTACCTATAGTTTATCCAAGGTACACCCCTCTTGTGTACCTATAGTTTATCTAAGGTACACCTCTCTTGTGTACCTATAGTATATTCAAGGTACACCCCTCTTGTGTACCTATAGTTTATCCAAGGTACACCTCTCTTGTGTACCTATAGTATATTCAAGGTACACCCCTCTTGTGTACCTATAGTTTATTCAAGGTACACCCCTCTTGTGTACCTATAGTATATTCAAGGTACACCCCTCTTGTGTACCTATAGTATATTCAAGGTACACCCCTCTTGTGTACCTATAGTTTATTCAAGGTACACCCCTCTTGTGTACCTATAGTTTATCTAAGGTACACCCCTCTTGTGTACCTATAGTATATTCAAGGTACACCCCTCTTGTGTACCTATAGTATATTCAAGGTACACCCCTCTTGTGTACCTATAGTATATTCAAGGTACACCCCTCTTGTGTACCTATAGTTTATCCAAGGTACACCCCTCTTGTGTACCTATAGTTTATCTAAGGTACACCCCTCTTGTGTACCTATAGTTTATCTAAGGTACACCCCTCTTGTGTACCTATAGTTTATCCAAGGTACACCCCTCTTGTGTACCTATAGTTATCCAAGGTACACCCCTCTTGTGTAACTATAGTTTATCTAAGGTACACCCCTCTTGTGTACCTATAGTTTATCTAAGGTACACCCCTCTTGTGTACCTATAGTTTATCCAAGGTACACCCCTCTTGTGTACCTATAGTTTATCTAAGGTACACCTCTCTTGTGTACCTATAGTATATTCAAGGTACACCCCTCTTGTGTACCTATAGTTTATCCAAGGTACACCTCTCTTGTGTACCTATAGTATATTCAAGGTACACCCCTCTTGTGTACCTATAGTTTATTCAAGGTACACCCCTCTTGTGTACCTATAGTATATTCAAGGTACACCCCTCTTGTGTACCTATAGTATATTCAAGGTACACCCCTCTTGTGTACCGATAGTTTATTCAAGGTACATCCCTCTTGTGTACCTATAGTATATTCAAGGTACATCCCTCTTGTGTACCTATAGTTATTCAAGGTACACCCCTCTTGTGTACCTATAGTTTATTCAAGGTACACCCCTCTTGTGTACCTATAGTTTATTCAAGGTACATCCCTCTTGTGTACCTATAGTTTATTCAAGGTACATCCCTCTTGTGTACCTATAGTTTATTCAAGGTACACCCCTCTTGTGTACCGATAGTATATTCAAGGTACACCCCTCTTGTGTACCTATAGTTATTCAAGGTACACCCCTCTTGTGTACCTATAGTTTACATGTTAGGTAGGGCAAAAGGGGGCATTAAGGCCCACCACACAACAAATGCCTAATAATTATAATGCATTTGTTGTGTGGTGGGGGTTAATATCCCCGTTTTCCCTACACACCTTGTGTACCCATAGTTTACATATCAGGTACACACCTGGAGTACCCACACCTGGATTGGAGAAGACCTTAAAAACAGGAAGGCACTGAGAACCGAACACAACCTGGATATTCGGTTTCTTGTTGAACTCATTGCTCACTGGTCTTCTGTCTGTATATAGCTGGTATGGCCTTCACAGGGCCTCTGTCTGTATATAGCTGGTATGGCCTTCACAGGGCCTCTGTCTGTATATAGCTGGTATGGCCTTCACAGGGCCTCTGTCTGTATATAGCTGGTATGGCCTTCACAGGTCCTCTGTCTGTATATAGCTGGTATGGCCTTCATAGGTCCTCTTGTCTGTATATAGCTGGTATGGCCTTCACAGGGCCTCTGTCTGTATATAGCTGGTATGGCCTTCACAGGTCCTCTGTCTGTATATAGCTGGTATGGCCTTCACAGGGCCTCTGTCTGTATATAGCTGGTATGGCCTTCACAGGTCCTCTTGTCTGTATTTAGCTGGTATAGCTTTCACAGGGCCTCTGTCTGTGTTATGTATGGCCCTCGCAGGTCCTCTGTATCTAGCTTGTATGGCCTTCCCAGGTCCTCTGTCTGTATATAGCTTGTATGGCCCTCACAGGTCCTCTGTGAAATATGGCTGTCACAGGTCCTCTGTCTGTATATAGCTTGTATGGCCTTCAGAGGTCCTCTGTTATATATGGCCCTCAGGTCCTCTGTTATATATGGCCCTCACAAGTCCTCTGTCTATGATATATATGGCCCTCACAGGTTCTCTGTATAAGTTATGTGTGACCCTCACAGGTCTTCTGTATAGGTTATATGTGGCTCTTACAGGTCCTCTGTCTATGAATGGTTTGTATTGGC
>OZ024762.1:16068386-16083386 GCA_964016885.1 Eledone cirrhosa
GATGCTTTCACCGACACACAGACACGTGCTTGCGAGCACACACACAGACGCTCTCACCCGCACGAACGCGCTTTTACACGCGCGCACACACACACGCGCAGATGCACAGGCTCACAAACGCAGACACACACAGACAGATGTACGCGCACACACAAACACATTATGAATGAATCGATGTCTCTCACTGGCCACCACCTCCACCACCTTTTCACTGTCTTACTCTCCTTACTCTCTCTCTCTCTCTATATATATATATATCAGTTTCTCTCACAATCTCTCTTTGTATGTCTCAGTGTGGTTCTCTTTCTCTCGCTTTTACTCCCCCCCCCCCACTTTTTTACTACGTCTCTCTCTCTATCTCTCACCCCTCTAGCTATATATATATATATGTATACCCCTTCTGTCAATTATCTCCTTTCTCTCTCTCTATCTCCCTGTCCCTTCTTTCTAATATTCTACACTCACTATCTTTATCCTTCATCTTTATTCTTCATTTTTAGGGAGGCTTTAATTCTGACCCTTGAAGTCACACACACACATTCTCTCTCTCTCTCTCTCTCAAACATTATGCACCTCTCTCTCTCTGTGCCTACCTTTCTCTCCCTCTGTCACTGCGCCATCTACTCCTCCTCTTTCCCCCTCACTTTCTTTGTTTCTATCTAGTGCCATGCCTCCCTCACCTGCCCACTCTCACTGTTTTATCACCCTCTTACTCTAATATTATTTCTCTCTCTCTCTCTCCCTCTCTCCCTCCATCTCCTCTTCCTCACTCTACCTATGAGAGTTTGATAGAGAGAGTGTGTGACAGACAGACAGACACACACACACATACAGAAAGATAGGTAGACAGATAGATGACAGGAGAGAGAGAGTGTGTGACAGACAGATGACAGAGAGAGAGAGACTGTCTTTGACAGAAGAAAGCATTTTTCAACATTTGTCCCCTCTCTTCCATCATTTTCCACTTTTGTTTTACATTATATTCCATGCATTTTAAATAAACATTTTCAAAGATTTGTTTTTAAGTTTAATTGTTTCTACGTTAGGCACAAGGCCAGCAAATACCCAGTGTATTACTGGTACTTTATTTTATCGACCCCGTAAGGATGAAAGGCAAAGTTAAACTCGGCGGGATTTGAACCCAGTTTTTAAGTTTAATGATATCCTAATGTTAGTGTATGTATGTATCTGAGTGTGTGTGTGTGTGACAATTAAAAAAACCCACAGTCCAGTCCAGTGAGTTCAAATCCCGCCGAGGTTAACTTTGCCTTTCAACCTTACGGGGTCGATAAAATAAAGTACCAGTAATACACTGGGATAATTGCTGGCCTTGTGCCAAAAATAGAAGCAATTATTATAGATGTTAGTGTGTGGTCATGAATCTTGGGTAACAAACGAAACAATATGATCGCAAATACGAGCAGCCAAAATAGGATTCCTCTGAAGGGTCTTTGGAATAATGTTACTTGATACAGTACGTAGCTCGGAGATCAGAGAGTCACTCCAGGTAGAGCTGCTACTTCTCTGATTTGGGAGATCACAGCTCTGATACTATGGACATGTGGTTAGAATGTCTCAGGAAAGAATCACTGGACAGATTTGTAGTTTGGAGATCAGAGAGTCACTTCGGGTAGAGCTGCTACTTCTCTGAATTGAGAGATCACAGCTCTGATACTATGGACATGTGGTTAGAATGTGTCAGGAAAGAATCACTGGACAGATTTTACAGGCAAAACAAACAGGCAGGGGACCCAGGGGTAGACTCCGAGCAAGATGGTTGGATAACATCCATGAGCTTGGCTGGTCATGCTTGGGGATCCAACCGGATTGACAGCACCCACTGGAAGAAGTGTTTGAGGACTCTGCCCCCACGACTCTCTGGAATATGTGGACAAGGAGGCAGTGTATATATCTGAGTGTGTGTGTGTGTGTGTGTGTGACAATTAAAAACCACAGTGCAGTCCAGTACTATTATTATTATAGAGGTGGATTGGCAGTATCGGTAGAGGGTCAGACGCCATGCTTTGGAGCATAGAGTTACCTCCCTTTATGATCTGAGTTCAAATCCCGCCGAGGTTAACTTTGCCTTTCATCCTTACGGGGTCAATAAAATAAAGTACCAGTAATGCACTGGGGTAATTGCTGGCCTCGTGCCAAAAGTAGAAACAATTATTATTATAGATGTTAGGGTATGTATCTCTATATAGATTTGAGTGACTTCGATTTGTTGTCACACTGTGGAAAAGGAGGTAAAAGAGTGGTGAAAAAAGTAGAGCAAAACAGCTGCTGGCGGTCCATTTGCTACGCTGTGTGTATGTGTGTGTATGTGTTGTCACACTGTGTGGAAAAGGAGGTAAAAGAGTGGTGAAAAAAGTAGAGCAAAACAGCTGCTGGCGGTCCATTTGCTACGCTGTGTGTATGTGTGTGTATGTGTTGTCACACTGTGTGGAAAAGGAGGTAAAAGAGTGGTGAAAAAAGTAGAGCAAAACAGCTGCTGGCGGTCCATTTGCTACGCTGTGTGTGAGTGTATGTGTGTGTATGTCTCTGTGAGTATGTATTGTTGGGTCTCGGCGTTTGCGTGTTTATATTTATATATTCATACTTATAAATGTATCCCTATGCACATGCACACATGTATACATATAGACATTAGTGTGTAACCCCCCAAGTCATGATAGCTGTTGATGACCTATTGATATATAATTGTTTCTACTTTTGGCACAAGGCCAGCAATTACCCCAGTGCATTACCGGTACTTAATTTTATCGACCCCCCTAAGGATGAAAGGAAAAAAGTTAAACTCGCCGGGATTTGAACTCAGAATGGCAAGGGCCGTAACTCTATGCGTCAAAGCATGGCGTCCGACTCTCTGCCGATACTGCCAACCCATTGCCCATTTGATATATAATATCTATATGTAGCTTTGTTTGATATTTCTCAATGACACTGACATTGAAAGTTGTCATTCTAGTCCTGTCATCCTTTGGTGATTAATGAGATGAGGATGGAGGATAAAGGGGGGGGAGGGAGGAGGGGCAGGATGATAAGTGTTAAACTAATATATTTCTTCTGTGTACTGTGCTGGTTGTTTTGTTATTTCTGTTTACCTTTTACACACGCGCGCGCACACACACACACACACACACACACACACACACACACACACACACACACATATAAGTAGGAGTGGTATTTAATTTGTTAGAAGTCCGACAAACATAAATGTTTACAACTGATTTAGAGCACCCAACAGGTTACCGGAGTAAATATTCAATGATATTAAATAAATGGAAACTACATATGATAAAATAAATATGGTTTTATAAATATAGTTTCCATTTGTATATATGTATCATCATCATCATCATCATCATCATCATCATCATTTTACGTTCGCTTTTCCCTGCTTGCAAGGGTGGGACGGGAACTGATTCTGGCTTGATTTCTACAGCTGGATGCCCTTCCTAACACCAACCTCATTTACAGTGATATAAGAGCGGTGCTTCAGCATGGCCTCAGTCGGATGGCTGGAACAGGTAAAAGAGTAAGAAAACAAATGGCACAGGTGTCTCTCAAATGTAAATTGTTCCAGACGCTCTGCTTCAATCTGTCCTCTTCTGTATCAGGAACTGACAAACCTAGCTCCTTCCACTGTAGTAGAGCTTCATCCACCTCCCCTGCTGGAGATAGTCCATGTTGGAAAGGAGCAGATGTTACCCATCAGAGGTGAGCAGACATATATGGTTCGGGGTAGGAGGGGGGGGGGGAAGAAGAAGGGAATCAAGGAAGAGAGAGAGAGAGCCGAACATTGAGATAAACCCATGAATCGTTTGAGCAACAACCAAGGCTGGTCATGGGGCCTCGGAGAATGTTTGATGTTAACCAAACTTTCTCATCTCCCAAACAAATAAAGTCAACAAAACCTTAGAGGGATAACAAGAATTTATGCGAGGGATATTAGCCCTGAGGATGTACAGGAACCAACAGGTTCACTGAATGAATGAATGGTGAATTCTTGACTTGTGAAGATTAGTGGAAAGAATTGTTGTCCTGTTCCGTCCAGTGACATACCCTGGGGTGGCTGTAGTGGCCAATCCTGGACCTGCAGGTTCTGGTACAGTTGGGGTAACTTGGTAGTTGGGTGGCGGACAGCTTTCTTCTTTAATGTTTGTCTTCAGCAGACACCTTCCTGCCCTCCTCACAGCTGGCTGGATGGTCACTCTCAATTTCTCTCTGTGGCTTTCAACTGATTGATCACCCTCTCTATTCTCCTGATTTGGCCCCACCTGACTATCATCTGTTCTCCAACTTGAAAAGAACTTGGCTCAGAACCAGTATCGCAGTGATGATGATGTCATATCTGCTGTCGATGGCTTTTTTTTACCGACAGGATGAAGGCCGCTTCACCAATATGATAAAAGTACTGTAGCATCGATGGAAGAAGTGTGTGGACCACAAGGGGGACTATGTTGAAAAATAAACCTAATTTGGTTACATTCCATGAGAGTATCTTGGTCAGCCTATGAACTTTTCAGTTGACCGTCCGTCATGCATACGATTCAAATATTGATAAAAGTAGAGTGAGTCCACATATGTCTAGCTATTTCTAGAACACTTGTAGATACAGTGGAGGTAGATATTATCATTAGTCTGGCTACATAAAACATCATATGAAGTTAAGATTTCTTAGCCAGGCATGTAAATGTAACATCTTCATGGGGAGAAGAAATATTTTCTCTGAGTTTGTCATAATGGAAAAGTTAGATTTTCTCAGGAAAATTGATTTAACAAAGTGAATGCAGTTTTCAGAATAGCTAAGACTGAAAATATGTATAGCTTTTTCACACAACTACTGAGAGAAATCACGCTGAAATGATTGGTTTGAAGAAAATTGAGAGAGACAGTGAAAGCATAGACATACTAGTTCAATGCTGAGGCTGCACAATTGTCATAACACAAATTGAAAAAGGTGAAATCCTTCTATTCTATAGCATGACAAAATCTAACTTTCAAATGCAATTCTGCACTAAGTGGCCTATAAATATGTCACATTGGTATCATGACATCAGTCAAGTATAAAGTAAAGTGTTTAGGTTTTATGTCATTATAACAAAACAGAAAACATCATTGGCCTCTGCCATGTGTTCCCATTTCCTGTGATCAATATTGCCTTGGATTAGCTGGCACTTGAGTTGGTCTGTGAAGTATTTTCAGGGGTACAGTACATACTCGTTGAATATAAACCAAGCCTGTATTTTATGTATGAGAAATGGGCAAAAATCCAAACCTTATTTACCTACGTAAATATTTGAAGTTATCAAAATATTGATCTTGAATATAAGCTGACCACACCTGCTTTCTACATTTTTTGGTGGGGAGGAGGTTTTACATATTCCTCCATAATTCCTAAGTGAAAAAAGCCTTGAGAGGGATCCACAGTAAAACAGTGGCCCTATATGCTGCCATTGAACTTGAAACCACAGGGTTGATAAGCGGACTCCTTAACCATGCCTATGTCTATCTTGGGAATTGTGGTAATTATTATAAAGAGGTTAGTGTTCTGTAAAATAGATCTCAACCCGACTCAGGGCAGGGTGGGGACTGTAAATGTATGTATATAAGTAGTATGATTATGTGTGTGTGTGTATGGTGATGATTATGTGTGTGTGTGTCTGGTGAGGACTATATATAAATATGTATATAATGGTGATGATGACTATATATATATATGCATATGAAGGTGATGGCTATATATATATATATATATACACAAAAACAAGATGGCGTAGGACAGAACAAAGGAGAGGCACAAAAACAAAGAAAAGAATCCCCAGTCACTGAAGAGGTCACAGAATGTGTGACGAAAGAACTTTGACAATATATGAACAACCGTCCGGTTGTGGAACCAACCAACCAACCAACCGGAAATTTATAAATTCTTAAATTTATAAATTTAACTTATAATAAATTGGAGTGAAAGCAACTGGTGCGTGTGTTTCTTATTGGCAACATGACCCTCCCAAAGCATAACAATATCAGTTTCAACACACGTTTTCAGATAAAGAATCTTGCTAAACAAATTCAGAAACGAAATATATATATATATATATATATATATATATATATATATAATATAACTTAGAGTTTATACTCAATGGGGTCATTTACAATTATTTTAGCTCTAAGAATCACTTCTGAGCAGTATAAATTAATATATGATAAACACTTACGTGTTTTTGTTGCATTCTAGCTATTTTATTGTCAATTGCAACAAAAACACGTAAGTGTTTATCATATATATATATATATATATATATATATATATATATCATCATCATCATCATCATCATTTCATTTTACGTCCGCTTTTTCCCTGCTTGCAAGGGTGGGACGGGAACTGATTCTGGCTTGATTTCTACAGCTGGATGCCCTTCCTAACACCAACCTCATTTACAGTGAGTGCTGGGTGCTTTTTTGCCGTGGCACCTCCACGACCACTTTGCAGTGGAATGATAGGGACCCCAGTCCCTATCATCTCATTTCTACAGCTGAGTAAACTGGAGCAATGTGAAATAAAGTGTCTTGCTCAAGGAAACAACACATCACCCGGTCTGAGAATTGAACTCACAACCTTTCGATTGCAAGCTCTAACCACTAAGCCATGTGCCTCCATTTATATAGTCATCTTCACCACTATATGTATATAGTGGTGAGGATGACTATATATATGTATATGATGGTGATGACTATATATATATATATGTATATATATGTATATATATGTATATGTATATATGTATATAATGGTGAGGATGACAAATTTGTCCACTTAGTTTAATATAACAACTACACTTGTTAATTCCTGTGACAGCTATCATCTCACACACACACACACACGCATACTCTCATACATACACACCCACACACACACACACACCCACTCTCTCACACACACTCTCACACACACACGCATACTCTCTCATACATACACACCCACTCTCTCACACACACGCATACTCTCTCATACATACACACCCACACACACACACACACCCACTCTCTCACACCCACTCTCACACACACACACGCATACTCTCTCACACATACACACCCACTCTCACACACACACACACACACATGCATACTATCTCAGTAATACACACCCACACTCTCACACACACCCACTCTCTCACACACACACTCTCACACACAGTCCTGGCAACAAGCATGTTATTAAAGAAATACAAAGACAACATCTCAGCTATATAGACATTGGTGTTTGTATGGTGGGGTGTGTATGTGGTGGGGTGGTGTGTGGTGTGTGTATGTGGTGTGTGTGGTGTGATGGGTGTGGTGTGTGTATGTGGTGTTATATGTGGATGTGATGTGATGTGTGGTGTGGTGTGGTATGTGTGTGGTGTGATGTGTGTATGTGGTGTGGTATGTGTGTGGTGTGATGTGTGTATGCGGTGTGGTATGTGTGTGGTGTGATGTGTGTATGCGGTGTGGTGTGGTGTGGTGTGGTATGTGTGTATGTGGTGTGGTATGGTGTGTGTGGTGTGGTGTGATGTATGTGTGTGTGTGTGGTGGGGTGTGGTGGGGTGTGGTATGTGTGTGGTGTGGTGTGGTATGTTTGTAGTATGTGTACTATTTATATAGATAATCATTCCTTATATAGGCACAAGGCCAGTAATTTGGTGGAGGGGAAAGTCCATTAAATCGACCCCAGTGTGTGACTGGTACTTTATTTTATCAACCCTGTAAGGATGAAAGACAAAGTTAACCTCGGCAGGATTTGAACTTGGATCATAAAGGGGCGTAACTCTATGCTGCAAAGCATGGCGTCTGACCCTCGACCTATACTGCCAATCCACCAGATAACAGTACACATTTCCTTAACTCTAAACATACAAGGTATTTTAAACCAAAAATGACCAATAAATCATTCTAAATCTCTTCTCGGCACCACTAGCATGCTCCATTGTCTTTCTTTTGAAAAGGGAGTCCTAACCCTGAAATATAAGATAAAATTGTAAACTGTTGTTTTGTCTTATTTTACTCTAGTTTCCACTGTTGCATTTCTAACTTGTGTATATATGGATAATAGGCGGCTAATTGGCAGAGTCGTTAAAACATCGGGTAGAATGCTTTATGGTATTCGTCCCACCTCATTACACGCTCTGAATTCAAATCCTGCCATGGTCAACTTTGCCTTTCATCCTTTTGGGGTCGATAAAAAAAGTACCAGTTCAGTACTGGGTTGATTTTTCCTCTATAGAAAAAATTGGATGTGTTCAAACCTGGAGAGGGTTGGGTTCTGTCAGGTTTAAAAGTGCCCTATACATGCCGTTTGCTGGTGCCTCTACGAACACAGGTTGTGTGCATGGAGACAAAAATAAAAATATGTGATTTGGAGGCAGCCTACATCGACACACATACACACACACATATATATATATATATATATATATATATATATGTGTGTGTGTGTGTGTGTCTGCATTAAAAAGTAGACAAATAATTGTTTCTACTTTTGGCACAAGGCCAGCAATTACCCAGTAGATTACTGGAACTTTATTTTATCGACCCCGTAAGGATGAAAGGCAAAGTCAACCTCGGCGGGATTTGAACTCAGATCATAAAGGGACGTAACTATGCTGGAAAGCATGGTGTCCGACCCTCTACTGATACTGCCAATCCACCGCAAAGTAGACAAATAATGCAAACCACACACACACACACACACACATACATATATGTGGATGGTGTGGCCGTGGATGTTTTCTTCAAGAAACACCTCAACACCCTGCTATCCATGATCCCGGATGAGCCCACAGCATGGTACGAAGGTAACCTAAAGGCAGCAGTAACGAACTCCCTCTTACACCAATGGCGAGGCAACACGGGCTGGAGATAGAACGTGTAGCAACAAGGGCGGTGCCCCAGTATGGTCTCAGCCAGATGACTGGAACTGGTAAAAGAGTATATGTACCCACTCATACATTACACAGAGACATGCATACATGTGTATGAAGAATGTGTAACTTTAATCTGGAAATGTTGCTCTACACACTGACAGAGACGCTATTGATTCTGTTGTGTATTCTTCAGTAAATGGTAATATTGTGCAACAATGTGTGTCTGGTGGTGGTGGTGGTGATGTCTGGGAATGATGGTGGTGGTGGTGGTGTGTGTCTGGGAATGGTGGTGGTGATGGAGGTGTCTGGGAATGATGGTGGTGGTGGTGTGTGTCTGGGAATGGTGGTGGTGGTGTCTGGGAATGATGATGGTGGTGGTGGTTGTGTGTGTGTCTGGGAATGGTGGTGGTGGTTGTGTGTGTCTGGAAGTGGTGGTGGTGGTGGTGTGTGTGTCTCGGAATGGTGGTGGTGGTGATGGTTGTGTGTGTCTCGGAATAGTGGTGGTGGTAGTGGTGGTTGT
Source organism: Eledone cirrhosa (assembly GCA_964016885.1). NCBI lineage: Eukaryota > Metazoa > Mollusca > Cephalopoda > Octopoda > Eledonidae > Eledone > Eledone cirrhosa. Next base: position 16,077,825 of record OZ024762.1, read on the forward strand.
GTGTCTGGGAAAGATGGCGGTGGTGGTGGTGGTAGTGGTGGTTGTGTGTCTGGGAAAGATGGTAGTGGTGGTGGTGGTGGTAGTGGTGGTTGTGTGTGTCTGGGAAAGGTGGTGATAGTGGTGGTTGTGGTGGATGTCTGGGAAAGATGGTGGTGGTGGTGGTGGTAGTGGTGGTTGTGGTGGATGTCTGGGAAAGATGCTTGCCTCAATGGCACCAGGTCTGTCTGTGTGTCTGAATGGTGGTGGTTGTGTGTGTGTGTGTATTTGAGACTGGTAATGTGTTTGTGTGTCTCTGAGACAGATATGTAAGCGTGTGTGTGACTGGTGATGTGTGTGTGTGATTGGTAATGTGTGTGTCTGAGACATGCTGTGTGTGTATGTGTGTGTGTGATTGATAATGTGTGTGTCTGAGATATGCTGTGTGTGTGTGTGTGTGTCTGAGACATGCTGTGTGTGTGACTGGTTATGTGTCTGAGACAAATGGTGTGTGTGTGTCTGAAATTGATGATGTGCATTTGTGTCTGTGATTGATGATACCTCCTTAATGGTTGGCACTGTGTGTGTGCGTGCGCGCGCGTGCGTGTGCATGTCTCCTTCCTCCTCCTCCTTCTCTCTCCTCCTCACTGTAGCAGTATCACCAAAGTTCTCCGCCATCTATACCATCCTACAGACAAGAGGTGACTGACCATGGCTGCTCCATGACAGTTTCCTTGCCACAGGAGGAGAATGTCATGATGGTGGGGATGGTGCTCTCTCTCTCTCTCTCTCTCTCTCTCTCTCTCTCTCTCTCTCTCTCTCTCTCTCTCTCTATATATATATATATATATATATATATATTTAAAAGTTAAACAAGGTTCAATGAATAAATCAAAGAACAGCTATATTGATGCCAAGTATATTAACAGTTATATTAACAAGTATATTAAGTTATATTAACAAGTATATTAACAGTTATATTAACAGTTATATTAACAAGTATATTAAGTTATATTAACAAGTATATTAACAAGTATATTAACAGTTATATTAACAGTTATATTAACAGTTATATTAACCGTTATATTAACAGTTATATTAACAGTTATATTAACAGTTATATTAACAAGTATATTAACAGTTATATTAACAAGTATATTAACAAGTATATTAACAGTTATATTAACAGTTATATTAACAGTTATATTAACAGTTATATTAACAGTTATATTAACAAGTATATTAACAGTTATATTAACAGTTATATTAACAAGTATATTAACAAGTATATTAACAGTTATATTAACAAGTATATTAACAGTTATATTAACAGTTATATTAACAGTTATATTAACAAGTATATTAACAGTTATATTGATGCCAAGTATTTTTTAAGCTGTCTCACACGCACCCTCTCTATTGTATGTATTATATATTTTTCTCATGTTCTCAATATTAAGGTATATAGATATTGAGTTTTGTCATATCTTACTCACTACCATGACTGAATCTTAACCATCTACTATGTCAGGGTATGTCATGCACCATCTTATTTTATCTGATGAGGACGTACTGTTGAAGTTAACTCAGTACCTCTGAAATATGTATAATAAAATGTACTTGATCACAAGAATGTCTATTTTGTTAATATTTTGAATTAATATAAATATATGGAGGCACATGGCTTAGTGGTTAGAGCATTGGTCTTGCAATCGAAAGGTTGTGAGTTCAATTCTCAGACCGGGTGATGTGTTGTTTCCTTGAGCAAGACACTTTATTTCACATTGCTCCAGTTTACTCAGCTGTAGAAATGAGATGATAGGGACTGGGGTCCCTATCATTCCACTGTAAAGTGGTCGTGGAGGTGCCACGGCAAAAAAGCACCCAACACTCACACTCACTGTAAATGAGGTTGGTGTTAGGAAGGGCATCCAGCTGTAGAAATCAAGCCAGAATCAGTTCCCGTCCCACCCTTGCAAGCAAGGAAAAAGCAGACGTAAAATGAAATGATGATGATAATATATATATATATATATATGGCGTGAACCTAATACTGAGACTTTGTACTGCACTCTTCGTTATTGTTTTTATTTTGTTTTAACTTATATATATATGTATATATATATAATTGTTTCTACTTTTGGCACAAGGCCAGCAATTAACCAGTGTATTACTGGTACTTTATTTTATCGACCCTGTATTGTATATTTATAAATGTGTTACTACTCTGACATGTCTAGTAATGTGTATGTTATCTCTCCATCATTCCTCTATGAAGTCTTTTAGATGTGTGTGTCATCATCATCATCACCGTTTTACGTCTATTGTGTGTGTATATATATGTATATATACACACAGTATATATATATATATATATATATATATATACACACAATAGCATATAACCCATGCTAGCATGGAAGATGGACGTTAATGATGATGATGATGTATATATATAAATATAATGTATACACACATGCCTACATATATATACTCTGTGTGTGACTGACTATCTGTCTCTGTGTGTATATGTATGTGTATATATATATATATAATGTCTACACACATGCCTATATATATATATATATATCTGTCTGTGTCTCTGTATATCTCTCTCTCTGTATACGTATGTGTATGTATATATATAATGTCTACACACATGCCTATATATATATGCCTGTATGTCTGTCTGTGTGTCTGTGTGTATATGTATGTGTATATATATATATATAATGTCTACACACATGCCTATATATATATGCCTGTATGCCTGTATGTGTCTCTGTATGTGTATATATATAATGTCTACACACATGCCTATATATATATATATATATATATGCCTGTATGTGTCTCTATGTGTATGTGTATATATATAATGTCTACACATGCCTATATATATATATATATATATGCCTGTATGTGTCTCTGTGTGTATATGTATGTGTATATATATATATACTGTCTACATACATGCCTATATATATATATATATATATATATGCCTGTATGTGTCTGTCTGTGTGTATATGCATGTGTATATATATATCTAATGTCTACATACATGCCTATATATATATATATATATATATATATATATATATATATGCCTGTATGTGTCTGTCTCTGTCTCTCTGCATGTATTCCTCTGTGATATGGCATGTCAGCCAGTATTGACCAACAAACACATCCCTATTGCTGTTTTGAGGAATTACAGAGCTGTGTGGCTTCCACCAACTCCCCCTCTCTTCCACACACCCACTCTCTCTCTCTGTCTTCCCCTCCCCCTCTCTCCTACACAACCAACTCTCTCTCTCTTCCATCTCATCCTCTTTCCCCTCCCCCATCTCTCATTCTATCCTCTCTCACTTAACCCTTTACCATTTACATTACTCTATATATATACTATTGTATTTTCACATAAAGGCTTTACCTCACATAATATCTCACATAACATTTACATTACTCTATATATACTATTGTATTTTCACAGTAAAGGCTTTACCTCACATAATACCTCACATAACATTTACATTACTCTATATATACTATTGTATTTTCACATAAAGGCTTTACCTCACATAATACCTCACATAACATTTACATTACTCTATATATACTATTGTATTTTCACAGTAAAGGCTTTACCTCACATAATATCTCACATAACATTTACATTACTCTATATATACTATTGTATTTTCACAGTAAAGGCTTTACCTCACATAATACCTCACATAACATTTACATTACTCTATATATACTATTGTATTTTCACAGTAAAGGCTTTACCTCACATAATATCTCACATAGTATCAAATCTATGAGATTTTGATATTTTTTATTTTGAGAACAATACCTTAACATCAGTGTGAGTAGCCGGTTACGGCCAGTTTGAACATAAAGAGGAGAGAAATTCTGGCCGGATATGGCTGATTTAAAATAATTATTTCTACTTTTGGCACAAGGCCAGCAATTACCCCAGTGTATTACTGGTACTTTATTTTATCGACCCCCGTAAGGATGAAAGGCAAAGTTAACCTCGGCGGGATTTGAACTCTGATCATAAAGGGCCGTAACTCTATGGTGCAAAGCATGGCGTCAGACCCTCTACCGAATAATTGTTTCTACTTTTGGCACAAGGCCAGCAATTACCCCAGTGTATTACTGGTACTTTATTTTATCGACCCCGTAAGGATGAAAGGCAAAGTTAACCTCGGCGGGATTGAAAATAATGATTTCTGATTTAAGCACAAGGCCAACAATTTTAGCGGGAGTGGAAAGTCAATTATATCAACCCCCAGTATTTACGGTAACTGGCCCTTCATTTTGTTGACCTCAGAGGGAGGAAAAGTACAGTTGAACTGAAGATTGTTGAAAGTCGTAGCACAGTGCATTTTGTCCGACACTCTACAGATACTGCTAATCTACCACCACCACCACATCATAATCATCATTTTATGGCTGCTTTTCCCTGCTTGCATGGTGTGTGTGGGATGAGTTCTCTTCAGTACAGCATCTCTCCATTTGTCACGGTCCTTCGTCATCTCCTCTGTGAGCTTCAGCGGTCTGAGGTCAGCTTACACCACCTCCACCCATGTTTTTCATGGTCTTCCTTCTACTGGGATTACTTGCCACTTCTTCACCCAGCGGCCTTCATCCATGTGCATCACATGGCCATACCAACGCAGTCTTCTCTCCTGCACATTACAGTTTATTCCTCTTACAGTTTCTCTCTCAACTCGTCCATGCTTGGTCGTTCACATGCATTGACATTGCACAAGAATAATAATTGTTTCTACTTTTGGCACAAGGCCAGCAATTACCCAGTACATTACTGGTACTTTATTTTATCGACCCCGTAAGGATGAAGACTATGATGATGATAAAGAAACAATCTCTATGATAGTAGGCGCTCTGGGGATGATTAAAAAAAACACACACATTGACAGATACACAACCAAAACTGCAGATACATAACCTGAGGTACATAGAGCTGTGCTCAGTCATGCAGTAACACCACTGCACATACCCAGGGTACATAGAGCTGTGCTCAGTCATGCAGTAACACTACACATACCCAGGGTACATAGAGCTGTGCTCAGTCATGCAGTAACACTACACATACCCAGGGTACATAGAGCTGTGCTCAGTCATGCAGTAACACTACACATACCCAGGGTACATAGAGCTGTGCTCAGTCATGCAGTAACACCACTGCACATACCCAGGGTACATAGAGCTGTGCTCAGTCATGCAGTAACACTACACATACCCAGGGTACATAGAGCTGTGCTCAGTCATGCAGTAACACTACACATACCCAGGGTACATAGAGCTGTGCTCAGTCATGCAGTAACACTACACATACCCAGGGTACATAGAGCTGTGCTCAGTCATGCAGTAACACTGCACATACCCAGGGTACATAGAGCTGTGCTCAGCCATGCAGTAACACTGCACATACCCAGGGTACATAGAGCTGTGCTCAGTCATACAGTAACACTGCACATACCCAGGGTACGTAGAGCTGTGCTCAGTCATGCAGTAACAACACTGCACATACCCAGGGTACATAGAGCTGTG
>OZ024762.1:16088386-16138386 GCA_964016885.1 Eledone cirrhosa
CGTCAAATTGGACCGAGGAAACAATCTTTCCATTGGTCTTACCAATTGCTAATACTATCTCCCGGTTGCAAATCAAGGCAGAAGGAGCAATGTGAAATGAAGTGTCTTGCTCAAGGACATAACGCATCACCTGGTTCGGGAATCGAACTCACAACCTCACGATTACGATCCAGTTCTCTAACCATTCAACTACTCGCCTTCACCAATATATATATATTTCTGAAGATGGCGGGTAGTGAAGACGTATGTATTTTTTCTTACTATGATATTTTGTAATATTTTACATAGATCAATAATTGAATGGACATACAGGGAACTACCCCCCAGAAACGATCGTAAAATAATGAGTTTTACTATGAATTAACCGTTTTTTGTTTAATTTCATTGTTTTAATATTTCTATTTTTGACTCTGTATCCAATGAATTATATCGTTGAAAATTTTGTGTATTTTAAACTTTGCTTTACGACATCTACATACAGATTACATTGAGTTCTTCATACGGTTTAGACCCTACCATTGATTGGTAGATTTATCTGTATATATATATATAATGAAGGAAGTTGGTAGATCTATCTGTATATATATATATAATGAAGGAAGTGTGGTAAGGAACCAGGTGGGCCATACATAACGCACCAGAGTACTCTCAATACTTAGGGTAGTAGCGTGGGTAATAGGAAAATGTTCAAGACCCCGACGGCAGAGCTCAAGCCGTTTCGATGGCTATTTCTTGACTGAGTCCAGAAATAGCCGTCGAGACGGCTTGAGCTCTGCCGTCGGGGTCTTGAACATTTTCCCATATATATATATATATATATATCATCATCATCATCATTTAATGTCTATCTTCCACTCTAGCATGTGTTTAGATGGGAATTGTCCTACTTGAGGTAAGATTGGTCGGGTGACCATGTCTCACTCGTATAGGACTGTCTGGCAGGTTTTCTACGGCTGGATGCCCTTCCTAACACCAACCACGGTTTACAGTGTGGACTGGGAGCTTTTTACCGTGTTACCTACACGGCCACATTACAGCGTGGACTGTGTTTTTTTGTCTTGACACCTACACACGTCCTCATTTATTTTGGACTGGATGTTGTGGTACCAACATAACTATATATATATATATATATATATATATATATATCATCATCATCATCATCATCATCAGGTTTAGCGTCCGTGTTCCACGCTTGCATGGGTTTGGACGGGGGTTTTCCCACTTGAGGCAAGAGTGGTTGTCTTGCTCGCATAGGACTGTCTGGCGGGTTTTCTACAGTTGGATGCCCTTCCCAACACCAACCACATTTACAGTGTGGGGCTGGGAGGTTTTTACCGTGTTGCCTACACGGCCACATTACAGCGTGGACTGTCTGGCGGGTTTTCTACAGCTGGATGCCCTTCCTAACACCAACCACATTTACAGTGTGGGGCTGGGAGGTTTTTACCGTGTTGCCTACACGGCCACATTTACAGCGTGGACTGTGTGTTTTTTGTCGTGACACCTACACGATCTCATTTGTTTCGGCCTGGATGTTGTGGGACCAACATAACTTACATTGAAAGGGGCGGTGTGGATGGGGTGGAGGTGGTGGGACGGGGGGGTGTTTTGATAGAGATGCCTTCTGACTGTAGTAGGTTTTTACTTTGTATTTAGGTAAGGCGGGTCTTCTCTATTACTGAGTACCGCCAAAGGTCTCGGTCCAGTGACATTGTCTTGGAGAGGTGTAAGCGTATACACACAATATATTAACAAATGGAAACAATATTTATAAAACCATATTTATTTCATTATACATATTTCAAGGGCCATCACGGCAGATTATGGTGCGCTTTCATCAGATAAAATATAATATAGATTAGTTTTATAAATAAATATTGACATACCCTGAAAAAATGCACCCTTCACTAGCCAGGAGACTCCAACCGTGAAGGTTGCATTTTTTCAGGGTATGTCAATATTTATTTATAAAACTAATCTATATTATATTTTATCTGATGAAAGCGCACCATAATCTGCCGTGGTGGCCCTTGAAATATGTATAATGAAATAAATATGGTTTTATAAATATAGTTTCCATTTGTTAATATATTGTTTACTTACTCCAATAATTTGTTGAGTGCTTTATATCAGTTATAAAAATATTTTGCTTGTTGTATCCCAACAAATTAAATATAACCTCTACATATATATATATACATATATATAGTTTGTGGTGGTGTCAATGACCTGTCTTCAAGTTGTACTATTATATATAGAGAGGGAGGAGACAGAGACAGAGGAGGAAGGGAGTTCCATACATTGAAAACATGGGGAGAAGGAAGAGTGCTTAACTCTGTATTGTTATTTCATATTCTTAACTTCCTTAATTTCTCTTTCTTTCTCTCTATCTTACTGTATCACTCCCACTCTCTTACTTCCCACTTACACTCCCACTCTCTTACTTCCCACTTACACTCTCTTACTCCTCCTTACTCTTTCTTTCTCTCTCTCTCTCTCTCTCACTTTCTCTTACTACTCTCTCTGACTGTTACTCTGCGACTCCCTCTCTCTCTCTCCTACTCCCCCTTGCTCTCTTTCTTACTCTCATTCTCTCTCTCTCTCTCTCTCTTCTATAAAAGAACATTTTTATCTGGGAATATGATATTGATTTCGGGGTATAAAATAAATAAAATACATGGTCACCTGACCTAGCATTGCTCACAACAGGATAACACGTCTAACCCATGCCAGCGTGGAAAAATGGATGTTACACAGTGATGATGATGATGATGATGAGTAGTCAGTGAATTAACAGAGGTGTTAAAACATGGGACGGAATACTTTCTGGTATTCGTTCCAGCTCTCTGCTCTCCGAGTTCAAATCCCAGCAAAGTCAACTTTGCCTTTCATCCTTTCGAGGTTGATATAAATAAAAGTCCCAGTCTAGTACTAGGGAAGATTCTTCCTCCTATCATCATCATCATCATCATCATCATCATCTTACCTAGCATGGGTTAGATGGGTTGTCCTGTTGTGGGCAGTGTCTGGTCGGCTGACCTTGCCTTGCTCATACGGGAACTGATTCTGGCTTGATTTCTACAGCTGGATGCCCTTCCTAACACCAACCTCATTTACAGTGAGTGCTGCGTGCTTTTTTCCGTGGCGCCTACATGTCCACTTTGCAGTGGGAGGATGTGGGGGCATATTGTCTATATGCTTCAGCTTCGGCTTGTACCCGTGTGGGGTCCGGTCTTCTGTGTTACTGTGTGACGCCAGAGGTCACGGTCGTGTGTCATTGCTCTTAAAAGGTGCAATTGAGTAAGGTAGGCCTTTATCACCTCATCCCCGGTCTTCTTGGGTCTCCCCACTTCATGGCTTCCTTCGACTTCTAGTGCTCTGCACCTTTTTATGCAGCTGTCATCCTTCATACGCATCACATGTCCATACCAACGTAACCTCCTCTCCTGCACGCAGCATTTGATTCCTCTGATGCTCAGTCTCTCTCTCTCTCTCAATTCGTTTATGCTTTCCCGTTCGCGTATATTACTATTACACATCCATCGGAGCAAGCAGCCTTCGTTTCTTTCTAATCTGCGCAAGTCTTCTACAGACAGCGCCCAGGTTTCACTTCCATGTAACATTGCTGTTCATATACATGCATCATACAGTCTGCCTTTCATTTTGAGGGAAAAGCCTTTTGTAGCTAGCAGTGGCAGTAGCTCCCTGAACTTCTTCCATCCCGTTCTTACCCTAGTTATTGTACTTTCCGAACACCCACCTCCACTGCTAATTCGGTCACCTAGGTAGCAGAAGCTGTCTACTGTTTCTACAGAGCCCTCCCATATATCTCTTTTTCTCCATTCTCACACTATCTCTTTCTCTCTCTGGAAGAAGTTGGATGTCTTCAAAGATGGGCTCTTCTATGGTTAAAGTGCCCTAGATATGTATATCACTAAGGTGTCCCCTACAACTTCATCGGTAGGATTATGTGTCCCCCTGAGGGTCGGTTGAAAAGTTCATAAACTGACCAAGATACTCTCATGGAATGACCAAATGAGGTTTATTTTTCAACATAGTCCCTAGAAAGAAACAATGCAGTTATTAATAAGAAGAGTTGAAATTAATGCTTGCAAGATTTCACAGCTCTAGCATCACTCCTTCATAGTCAATTTCGTTGGATTGATTACCCCAACTCATTACTCATTCAGCCTGTCATAAAAAGAAAACAGTTCTAACTAATTATATTTAACTTGTACTATGGACTGAGTGCTCTAAACTCATATTTGTACTGCAGCATGTCTTAGTGGTTAGGGCATTGGGCTTGCAATCGTGAGGTTGTGAGTTCGATTTTCAGATGGGGTGTTGCATTGTGTCCTTGAGCAACAACAGTTAGTTCACCATACCAAGAACAATTGCTTCACCTTGTGGACCTTCAGCTCGGAGTGTCTGAGCTGAAGATCCACAAGGTGAAACAATTGTTCTCAGTATGGTGAACTAACTATTGTGTTACTACTTCTACCAAACTCGTCCCATGGACTGAGTGCTCTACTACTACGGATATAACCCTCCAGTGTTCTACCTTTATATAGCTTAGTGGCTAGAGCATTGGGCTTGCAATCGAAAGGTTGTGAGTTCAATACTCAGACCGGGTGATGTGTTGTTTCCTTGAGCAAGACACTTTATTTCACATTGCTCCAGTTTACTCAGCTGTAGAAATAAGATGATAGGACTGGGATCCATATCATTCCACTGTAAGGTGGTCGTGGAGGTGCCACGGCAAAAAAGCAGCCAGCACTCACTGTAAATGAGGTTGATGTTAGGAAGGGCATCCAGCTGTAGAAATCAATCCAGAATCAGTTCCTGTATGAGCAAGACAAGGTCAGCCGACCGGACACTGCCCACTACAGGATAACCCGTCTAACCCATGCTAGCGTGGAAGAACGGACGTAAAACAGTGATGATGATGATATATATAATTGCTTGTGTGTAGTTATGTGTGTATGTATATTACATATGTTTGTAAGTAGTTATATAGCTAGGTGTGTGTATGTGTAATTATATAGCTGTATGTGTGTATTATTAATAAGGGGAAGCATGACTAGCAGCAGTAGTATTGAATGGTTATTGAAAGAGTCGGTCACGCTTGAGTGATTTCACTGAAGGTATAGTAATTAGTTTGGTGGCCATGTTTAAAATATACTTGCTTCTCCTCAATATATCTGGTGGTGAAATAGTTCTGGAGTAGGGGCTGCAGTATACACTGTACACCCCCTTCGCTAACCCAGGATGGTGGTTTAGGGGTTGCAATATATACTATACCCCCCCCCCCCCCCCTCCACTAGCCCTGTGGTGGTGGTGGTGGTGGTGGTGTATGTAGGGGCTTGCAATAGAACTTCCTTCTTAATGTGTGTGTGGGGGGTGGAGGAGAGGGGGTGCAATATGAACACCTTTCTTGCCCCTGAATGGGGGTGATGTGGGGTAAGCTGGTAATACCATGACCCCTGCCAATGTGTAGTGTGTATGGGTGGGGTGGGGGTCAATAGCAATATCATGGCCCCTGCTACTGTGTGAGAGGGAGCTGCTGTGTGTGTCTGGGGAGTGGAGTAGGAACCTAAACCACCCCTTACCTTTGACTGGTGTGTGAGGAGGGAGGTGTGTGGGGAGGAAGGCCAGTAATTATACCAGTACATTACTGGTACTTTATTTTATCAAGCCCGTAAGGATGAAAGGCCAAGTTAACACTCAGAATGGCAAGGGCCGTAACTCTATGCGTCAAAGCATGGCGTCCGACTCTCTACCGATACTGCCAAATAAATAAAATCGTTAATTTATATATAATAAATAATATAATATATACTATGCATAAACCAGTATTATATATATTTTTTATTTTACTATATTTATATATAATATGTATCATTTGATATGTTATATACTATTATATCATCTCTACCACCCCTGCTCCCTTAGGACCCAGCACCTCCATGGATCTTTTCAACACCTCCCTGGAGGTGGTGGCACCCACTTTGAGAACCTCGCTTGGCATCTGAGAGATGTGGGAATTTGATCCCTCACAGTTTCATCAGCTGTCCCTTTATTTTTGTCTGCAGGTGGTGTGGGTACTTTATTAAATTTTCTCAGCTATTATTTATAGCGATTGATTATTATTATAATCGTTTGCACTGGGGGACACACATATCAAATTTCAATTTTTCCCAATGCTTCTTCAGTCCCCCAGAATATGATTGCGAATACAAGCGGCTGAGATGGGATTCCTCTGAAGGGTCTTTGGAGTAACATTACTCGATAAAGTGTGTAGCTCGGAGATCAGAGAGTCACTCCGAATTGAGAGATCACAGCTCTAATACTATGGACATGGGGTTAGAATGTCTTAGGAAAGAATCACTGGACAGATTTGTAGCTCTGAGATCAGAGAGTCACTCCAGGTAGAGCTGCTACTTCTCCGAATTGAGAGATCACAGCTCTGATACTATGGACATGTGGTTAGAATGTCTAAGGAAAGAATCACTGGACAGATTTGTAGCTCTGAGATCAGAGAGTCACTCCAGGTAGAGCTGCTACTTCTCCGAATTGAGAGATCACAGCTCTGATACTATGGACATGTGGTTAGAATGTCTTAGGAAAGGATCGCTGGACAGATTTGTAGCTCTGAGATCAGAGAGTCACTCCAGGTAGAGCTGCTACTTCTCCGAATTGAGAGATCACAGCTCTGATACTATGGACATGTGGTTAGAATGTCTTAGGAAAGGATCACTGGACAGATTTGTAGCTCTGAGATCAGAGAGTCACTCCAGGTAGAGCTGCTACTTCTCCGAATTGAGAGATCACAGCTCCGATACTATGGACATGTGGTTAGAATGTCTAAGGAAAGAATCACTGGACAGATTTGTAGCTTGGAGATCAGAGAGTCACTCCAGGTAGAGCTGCTACTTCTCCGAATTGAGAGATTACATCTCTGATACTATGGACATGTGGTTATAATGTCTAAGGAAAGAATCACTGGACAGATTTGTAGCTCTGAGATCAGAGAGTCACTCCAGGTAGAGCTGCTACTTCTCCGAATTGAGAGATCACAGCTCTGATACTATGGACATGTGGTTAGAATGTCTAAGGAAAGAATCACTGGACAGATTTGTAGCTCTGAGATCAGAGAGTCACTCCAGGTAGAGCTGCTACTTCTCCGAATTGAGAGATCACAGCTCTGATACTATGGACATGTGGTTAGAATGTGTCAGGAAAGAATCACTGGACAGATTTGTAGCTTGGAGATCAGAGAGTCACTCCAGGTAGAGCTGCTACTTCTCCGAATTGAGAGATTACATCTCTGATACTATGGACATGTGGTTATAATGTCTAAGGAAAGAATCACTGGACAGATTTGTAGCTCTGAGATCAGAGTGTCACTCCAGGTAGAGCTGCTACTTCTCCGAATTGAGAGATCACAGCTCCGATACTATGGACATGTGGTTAGAATGTCTAAGGAAAGAATCACTGGACAGATTTGTAGCTTGGAGATCAGAGAGTCACTCCAGGTAGAGCTGCTACTTCTCCGAATTGAGAGATTACATCTCTGATACTATGGACATGTGGTTATAATGTCTAAGGAAAGAATCACTGGACAGATTTGTAGCTCTGAGATCAGAGAGTCACTCCAGGTAGAGCTGCTACTTCTCCGAATTGAGAGATCACAGCTCTGATACTATGGACATGTGGTTAGAATGTCTCAGGAAAGAATCACTGGACAGATTTGTAGCTAGGAGATCAGAGAGTCACTCCAGGTAGAGCTGCTACTTCTCCGAATTGAGAGATTACATCTCTGATACTATGGACATGTGGTTAGAATGTCTCAGGAAATAATCACTGGACAGATTTGTAGCTTGGAGATCAGAGAGTCACTCCAGGTAGAGCTGCTACTTCTCCGAATTGAGAGATTACAGCTCCGATACTATGGACATGTGGTTAGAATGTCTCAGGAAAGAATCGCTGGACAGATTTTACAGGCCAAACCAACAGGCAGGACACCCAGGGGTAGACTCTGAGTAAGATGGTTGGATAAAATTCATGAGCTTGGTGAACCAGCCGGATCAATTGGAGACAGTTGCTTCTGAGAGGACTTGTTGGAAGGAATGTCTCAGGACTCTGTCCCCTCCACGACCCTCTCAGGAATAAGTAGGCGAAGAAGAATCTTCTTAAGTCAACCTGTTGTGTATAGATAGACAGATAGATATAGATATTCTTACATATACACACTCTTATAAATATACTTATGTCTATACACACACCAATGAATATACTTACATATCACAGGTAAGCTAACTAAGAACATAGATTTTACATGTGGCCGGTGTTCTGGTGCAATAAGTAGCAGCAAGTGCCCACAAAATACTAGCTCTTTCAATTGCGCAGAGGGTTCTATAGAAATAGTGGACAGCTTCCGTTACCTGGGCGATAAAATCAGCAGTGGGGGAGGGTGCTCTGAAAGTACTGTAGCCAGAGTCAGAACGGGATGGGAAAAGTTCAGAGAGCTTATACCACTATTGGCCGCTAAAGGGTTCTCCCTAAAAATGAAAGGCAGGTTGTACGATGCCTGCATACGAACAGCAATGTTGCATGGCAGTGAGACCTGGGCATTGTGAGCAGAGGATATACGCAGACTAGAGAGGAACGAAGCTTGCATGCTCCGCTGGATGTGTAACAGTAATATACGTGAACGGCAAAGCATAAACGAACTAAGGAAAAAATTAGAGATAAGAGGGATCAGATGTTGTTTACTCGAGAGAAGGCTACGTTGGTATGGACACGTGATGCGCATGAAGGACGATAGCTGTATAACAAAGTGCAGGGCAATAAAGATAGACGGTAGCCACGGAATAGGCAGACCTAGAAAAACCTGGGACGAGCTGATAAACTCCGACCTCACACACTTACACCTCTCCAAGACAATGTCACTGGACCGAGACCTTTGGCGGTACTCAGTAACAGAGAAGACCCGCCTTGCCAGTAGGCATCTCTAACAAAATACACCCCGTCCCACCACCACCCCCACCCCATCCACACCACCCCGTTCTATGTAAAGTTATGTTGGTGCCGCGCCATCCAGGCCGAAACAAATGAGATCGTGTAGGTGTCACGACAAAAAAACACACAGTCCACGCTGTAATGTGGCCGTGTAGGCAACACGGTAAAAACCTCCCAGACCCACACTGTAAATGTGGTTGGTGTTAGGAAGGGCATCCAACTGTAGAAAACCTGCCAGACAGTCCTATGCGAGCAAGACAATCACTCTTGCCTCAAGTGGGACTACCCCCGTCCAAACCCATGCAAGCGTGGAACACGGACGTTAAACGTTGATGATGATGATGATGATACACACACCAATGAATATACTTACATATACACACACACTCCAATGAATATACTTACATATACACACACACTCCAATGAATATACTTACATACACACACACCAATGAATATACTTACATATACACACACACTCCAATGAATATACTTACATATACACACACACACCAATGAATATACTTACATATACACACACACACTAATGAATATACTTACATATACACACACACTCCAATGAATATACTTACATATACACACACCAAGGAATATACTTACATATACACACACTAATGAATATACTTACATATACACACTAATGAATATACTTACATATACACACACCAAGGAATATACTTACATATACACACACTAATGAATATACTTACATATACAAACACTAATGAATATACTTACATATACACACACCAATGAATATACTTACATATACACACCAATGAATATATTTACATACACTCACCAATGAATATATTTACATACATACACACACACACTAATGAATATACTTACATATACACACACCAATGAATATACTTACATATAAACACACACTAATGAATATACTCACATATACACACACCAATGAATATACTTACATATACACACACACACCAATGAATATACTTACATATACACACACCAATGAATATATTTACATACACACACCAATGAATATATTTACACACACACACACACACACACACACACACACACACACACACACACACACACACACACACACACACACACTCATGAATGTCATAAAACTGGTACATTTAGAAAATTAATTTATCTCAAAGGAGAGAATTTGCTTTTCGATACCCCTACCCACTCTTATCTTTTCATAATTCCACCTCCAATTCTACCCCAGCTCTCAATTATCTTTCCATAAATCCTACCCACATATCTACCCCAACCTACTCTCATATTTTCATAATTCACCCCACATATCTACCCTAACTTTCACTCATCTTTATTAATATATCTTTTCAATGGTAGACATAAAACACTTCTTTCAATTTTCCTTTCCTTTATTTTGCTGTTCTTGTATTTTCTTCTTTTACTTGTGAGCTTATTTCACTTAGCTTCAGTAATTTTGTTGCTGTCAATAATAAAAGCCATTCTTCACTTTAAAAGATGTCATCTCTCTCCCTATCTTATCTATTAGCTAAATCTTGGTTTCTTGTTGCTTGCTTGCTCTACCATTTGTAGTTCCCAGCTCATACAATGTAACCCTCTCTCTCTCTCTCTCTCTACACACACACACTCACAACTTGTTCTTTTATTCTTATATTATTTTACTAGGGCAGTGGATTGGCAGTATCGGTAGAGGGTCGGACGCCATGCTTTCCAGCATAGTTACGTCCCTTTACGATCTGAGTTCAAATCCCGCCGAGGTTGACTTTGCCTTTCATCCTTACGGGGTCGATAAAATAAAGTACCAGTAATGCACTGGGTAATTGCTGGCCTTGTGCCTAAAGTAGAAACAATTATTTTACTAGGGCGGTGGATTGGCAGTATCGGTAGAGGGTCGGACACCATGCTTTGCAGCAAAGAGTTACGGCCCTTTACGGTCTGAGTTCAAATCCCGCCGAGGTTAACTTTGCCTTTCATCCTTACGGGGTCGGTAAAATAAAGTACCAGTAATACACTGGAATAATTGCTGGCTTTGTGCCAAAAGTAGAAACAATTATTTTACTTGCTTGAAAGGATGGTGGATTAGTAGAGCATCAGACAACACTGGGGTCGATTTAACACCCTTTCCTCTCACCCAAAATTGTTGGCCTTGTGCCTATATCAGAAACCATTACTCTACCTACTAAGGTTGGTAGTATTGGTAGAGCACTAGACATTATATCAATCCCTCCCCCCAGTTCTTTACTGGTACTTTATTCTATCTACTCTGGAAGGGGGACAGTTGATTTTCTTATTCTCTTCTTTTTTGCCCACTTATTCCTGGGAGGGATGTGAGTGACAGTCCTCAAACACCCCTCCAGCAGGCCCCATCAGAAGCAGCTGTCTCTAACTGATCCAGCTCAAACACCCCCTCCAGCAGGCCCCATCAGTAGCAGCCGTCTCTAACTGATCCAGCTCAAACACCCCCTCCAGCATGGCCCCATCAGAAGCAGCCGTCTCTAACTGATCCAGCTCAAACACCCCCTCCAGCAGGCCCCATCAGTAGCAGCCGTCTCTAACTGATCCAGCTCAAACACCCCCTCCAGCAGGCCCCATCAGAAGCAGCTGTCTCTAACTGATCCAGCTCAAACACCCCCTCCAGCATGGCCCCATCAGAAGCAGCCGTCTCTAACTGATCCAGCTCAAACACCCCCTCCAGCAGGCCCCATCAGAAGCAGCCGTCTCTAACTGATCCAGCTCAAACACTCCCTCCAGCAGGCCCCATCAGTAGCAGCCGTCTCTAACTGATCCAGCTCAAACACCCCCTCCAGCAGGCCCCATCAGTAGCAGCCGTCTCTAACTGATCCAGCTCAAACACTCCCTCCAGCAGGCCCCATCAGTAGCAGCCGTCTCTAACTGATCCAGCTCAAACACCCCCTCCAGCAGGCCCCATCAGTAGCAGCCGTCTCTAACTGATCCAGCTCAAACACCCCCTCCAGCAGGCCCCATCAGTAGCAGCCGTCTCTAACTGATCCAGCTCAAACACCCCCTCCAGCAGGCCCCATCAGTAGCAGCTGTCTCTAACTGATCCAGCTCAAACACCCCCTCCAGCAGGCCCCATCAGTAGCAGCCGTCTCTAACTGATCCAGCTCAAACACTCCCTCCAGCAGGCCCCATCAGTAGCAGCCGTCTCTAACTGATCCAGCTCAAACACTCCCTCCAGCAGGCCCCATCAGAAGCAGCCGTCTCTAACTGATCCAGCTCAAACACCCCCTTCAGCAGGCCCCATCAGAAGCAGCTGTCTCTAACTGATCCAGCTCAAACACCCCCTTCAGCAGGCCCCATCAGAAGCAGCCGTCTCTAACTGATCCAGCTCAAACACTCCCTCCAGCAGGCCCCATCAGAAGCAGCCGTCTCTAACTGATCCAGCTCAAACACCCCCTTCAGCAGGCCCCATCAGAAGCAGCTGTCTCTAACTGATCCAGCTCAAACACCCCCTTCAGCAGGCCCCATCAGAAGCAGCCGTCTCTAACTGATCCAGCTCAAACACCCCCTTCAGCAGGCCCCATCAGAAGCAGCCGTCTCTAACTGATCCAGCTCAAACACCCCCTCCAGCAGGCCCCATCAGAAGCAGCCGTCTCTAACTGATCCAGCTCAAACACCCCCTTCAGCAGGCCCCATCAGAAGCAGCTGTCTCTAACTGATCCAGCTCAAACACCCCCTTCAGCAGACCCCATCAGAAGCAGCTGTCTCTAACCGATCCAGCTCAAACAGCCCCTTCAGCAGGCCCCATCAGAAGCAGCTGTCTCTAACCGATCCAGCTCAAACAGCCCCTTCAGCAGGCCCCCATCAGAAGCAGCCGTCTCTAACTGATCCAGCTCAAACAGCCCCTTCAGCAGGCCCCATCAGAAGCAGCCGTCTCTAACTGATCCAGCTCAAACACCCCCTTCAGCAGGCCCCATCAGAAGCAGCTGTCTCTAACCGATCCAGCTCAAACAGCCCCTTCAGCAGGCCCCCATCAGAAGCAGCCGTCTCTAACTGATCCAGCTCAAACAGCCCCTTCAGCAGGCCCCATCAGAAGCAGCCGTCTCTAACCGATCCAGCTCAAACAGCCCCTTCAGCAGGCCCCCATCAGAAGCAGCCGTCTCTAACCGATCCAGCTCAAACAGCCCCTTCAGCAGGCCCCATCAGAAGCAGCCGTCTCTAACCGATCCAGCTCAAACAGCCCCTTCAGCAGCCCCCATCAGAAGCAGCTGTCTCTAACCGATCCAGCTCAAACAGCCCCTTCAGCAGTACATTACTGTTACTTTTTGGAAGCTCGTAGCCTCTGGGTTGTGTGTTGTGTTCTGTGGAGGTGTATGGCCTAGTGGTAAGGGTGTTGGACTTACAATTATAATGTCATGAGTTTGATTCCTGGGCTGGGTTGTGTGTTGTGTTCTGTGGAGGTGTATGGCCTAGTGGTAAGGGTGTTGGACTTACAATTATAATGTCATGAGTTTGATTCCTGGGCTGGGCTGTGTGTTGTGTTCTGTGGAGGTGTATGGCCTAATCGTAAGGGTGTTAGACTTACAATTATAATGTCATGAGTTTGATTCCTGGGCTGGGTTGTGTGTTGTGTTCTGTGGAGGTGTATGGCCTAGTGGTAAGTGTGTTGGACTTACTATTATAATGTCATGAGTTTGATTCCTGGGCTGGGTTGTGTGTTGTGTTCTGTGGAGGTGTATGGCCTAGTGGTAAGGGTGTTGGACTTACAATTATAATGTCATGAGTTTGATTCCTGGGCTGGGTTGTGTGTTGTGTTCTGTGGAGGTGTATGGCCTAGTGGTAAGGGTGTTGGACTTACAATTATAATGTCATGAGTTTGATTCCTGGGCTGGGTTGTGTGTTGTGTTCTGTGGAGGTGTGTGGCCTAGTGGTAAGGGTGTTGGACTTACAATTATAATGTCATGAGTTTGATTCCTGGGCTGTGTGTTGTGTTCTGTGGAGGTGTATGGCCTAATGGTAAGGTTGTTGGATTTACAATTATAATGTCATGAGTTTGATTCCTGGGCTGTGTGTTGTGTTCTGTGGAGGTGTATGGCCTAGTGGTAAGGGTGTTGGACTTACTATTATAATGTCATGAGTTTGATTCCTGGGCTGGGTTGTGTGTTGTGTTCTGTGGAGGTGTATGGCCTAGTGGTAAGGGTGTTGGACTTACTATTATAATGTCATGAGTTTGATTCCTGGGCTGGGCTGTGTGTTGTGTTGTTGGGCAAAACACTTCATTTCACGTTGCTCCAGGATACTCAGCTGAAAATGAGTACCAGAAATAACTGGGGAGTTTAACCTTGTGATGGACTGGCATCCTGTCTTGTACTCTCAATCACTTCACGCCATGAAACCGAGATAAGTATCGGCCTAATGAGCCCTAAATGACTTAAGACTTAGACTTTTTAGACATTACTGTTACTTTATTTTATCAACCCTGTAAGGATGAAAGGCAAATCACATCTCAGCAGGATTTGAACTCAGAACGTAAAGGGACGTAACTATATGCCACAAAGCATGTTATCTGACACTCTACTGATACTGGGAATCCATCGGTCGCAGTACGTTACTGGTACTTTATTTTATCGACCCTGGACGGATGAAAGGCAAAGTTGGCAGCATTTGAACTTGGCATGTAAAGAACCAGAGTAACTACACAAGGCTATTTTATCTGTTGCTCTACCGATTCTACCAGATTGAAGTGATTATAATAAATTACTTGCTTTAATAATTATTAATGGTAATTATTGAAAGGTTATTGAAGAAACAAGGCATAAATATGAACTGACACTGAGAGAATGGTGGTGGTGGTGGTGTGGTGGTGGTAGTGGTGGTAGTGTGGTGGTTGGTGGTGTGATGTGGTGGTGGTGTGTGGTGTGGTAGTGGTGTGTGTATGTGGTGGTGGTGTGGTAGTGGTGTGGTGTGTGGTGTGGTAGTGGTGTGTGTATGTGGTGGTGGTGTGGTAGTGGTGTGTGTATGTGGTGGTGGTGTGGTGGTGGTTGTGTGGGTGTGGTAGTGGTGTGGTGTGGTGGTAGTGATGTTGCCGGTGGTGGTGGTGTGTGTATGTGGTGTGGTGGTGGTGGTGTGGTTGTGTGGAGGTGGTGGTGGTAGTGATGTTGGTGGTGGTGTGTGTATGTGGTGTGGTGGTGTGGTGTGGTGTGGTGTGGTGGTAGTGATGTTGCCGGTGGTGGTGGTGGTGTGTGTATGTGGTGTGGTGTGGTGTGGTGGTGGTGGTGGAGGTGTATGTAGTAGTGGTAGTGGTTTGTGTGTGATGGTATGTGCTTATATGTGGTGGGGATGAGTATGTGTGCTATGTACATATGGTGTATTTGTGTGTATAGTGTGTGTATATATTCATGTGTATGTGTGTATATATTCATGTGTATAGTGTGTGTATATATTCATGTGTATGTGTGTATATATTCATGTGTATGTGTGTATATATTCATGTGTATAGTGTGTGTATATATTCATGTGTATAGTGTGTGTATATATTCATGTGTATAGTGTGTGTATATATTCATGTGTATAGTGTGTGTATATATTCATGTGTATAGTGTGTGTATATATTCATGTGTATAGTGTGTGTATATATTCATGTGTATAGTGTGTGTATATATTCATGTGTATATATTTGTTTGTGGCTGCATGACTGATGGCTTGCCATTGTTGGTCTTTCTCTCCATCTCTCATCACCATTAGTAGTAGTAGTAGCAGTAGTAGTAGTAGTAGCAGTAATAGTAGTAGCAGCAGTAGTAGTAGCAGCAGTAGTAGTAGCAGCAGTAATAGTAGTAGCAGCAGTAGTAGTAGCAGCAGTAATAGTAGTAGCAGCAGTAGTAGTAGCAGCAGTAGTAGTAGTAGCAGTAGTAGTAGTAGCAGCAGTAGTAGGAGTAACAGTACTACTGTAGTAGTAGTAGTAGTAACAGTACTACTGTAGTAGTAGTAACAGTAGTAGTAGTAGCAGTACTACTGGCAGTAGTAGCAGTGGTAATAGTAGTAGTAGTAGCAACAGTAGTAATAGTAGTAGTAACAGTAGTAACAGTCCTACTACTACTAGTAGTAGTAGTAATAACAGTGGTAACAGTAGTAGTAGTGTAGTAGTGGTAGTGGCAACAGTAGTAGTAGTGGCAGTGGTAGTAGTAGTAGTAGTAGTGTAGTAACAGTAGTAGTAGTAGTAGTAGTAGTAGTAGTAGTAACAGTAGTAGTGGCAGTGGTAGTAGTGTAGTAGTAGTAGTAGTAGTGGCAGTGGTAACAGTAGTAGTAGTGTAGTAGTGGCAGTGGTAACAGTAGTAGTAGTGTAGTAGTAACAGTGGTAGTAGTAGTAACAGTAGTAGTAACAGTAGTAGTAGTAGTAGTAGTGTAGTAGTGGCAGTGGTAACAGTAGTAGTAACAGTAGTAGTAGTAGTAACAGTAGTAATAGTAGTAGTGTAGTAGTGGCAGTGGTAACAGTAGTAGTAGTGTAGTAGTAATAGTAGTAGTGGCAGTGGTAACAGTAGTAGTAGTGTAGTAGTAACAGTGGTAGTAGTAGTAGTAGTAGTAGTAGTAGTAGTAACAGTAGTAGTAGTGTAGTAGTTAGTAGTAGTAGTAGTGGCAGTGGTAACAGTAATAGTAGTAGTAGTAACAGTAGTAGTAGTAGTAGTAGTAGTAGTAGTGGTAAATAGGCTAAAATTACTTCTATATTTAGAGGATTTAGGTCAAGTTTAACAGTTGTAAATCTTCTGATATTTTTACCTTTGTTGATCAAAGTTGAGACATTCTCTCTCTCTCTCTCTCTCTCTCTCTCATTCATTTTAAATGTTAGTTGCCAGTCAAGTCTATTGTGTGGAGGAGGCAGCATTGTGGGTGGGTGTATATATATATATATATATACACACACACACATGTATCTGTTTGTGTGTGTGTATATATATATATATATATACACACACACACACAAACACACAAAGCATTTTATATATACATACATGTGTACTTGCTGACATACATACATATTTATAGACACAAACACACACACACAGCCATTATCTCTGGCTGTGGATTCACAGTATCAGTAGAGCGAGTGTCAGACAAACATGCTTTGCAGCATAGAGTTACAGCCCTTTACCTTATGTGTTCAAACCCTGCCAATGTTAGCTTTACCTTTCATCCTTATAGAGCCGATAAAATAAAGTACCAGTAATGCACTGGGTTGATATAATCGACTTTCTCCTCCCCCAAAATTGTTGGCCTTGTGCCCTAAATCAAAAACCCGTTATCTCTGGTTGCTCCTAGTTCTTTTGTTCTTTCTTTTGTTTTTTATTCCTTCCTTAATACTTTCGAAAAAAACTTTGATGAAAAAAACTGTTTGAAAATGTTTATATTTATTTATCTAAAGCCTTCCATCATAATTTTATTCAACCCTTTACCATTTACATTACTCTATATTTACGATTCTATTTTCGTGGTAAAGGCTTTACCTTACATAATTATCTCACATAATATCGAATCTATGAGATTTTGATATTATTTATTTTGAGAACAATACCATAACATCAGAATGTGTGGCCAGTTACAGCCGGTTTGAACAGAAAGAGGTGAGAGAATTCTGGTCGGATATGGCCGGTTTAAATCTCACATAACATCGAATCTATGAGATGTTGATATTATTTATTTTGAGAACAATACCTTAACATCAGAATGTGTGGCCAGTTACAGCCGGTTTGAACAGAAAGAGGTGAGAGAATTCTGGCCAGATATGGCCGGTTTAAATCTCACATAACATCGAATCTATGAGATGTTGATATTATTTATTTTGAGAACAATACCTTAACATCAGAATGTGTGGCCAGTTACAGCCGGTTTGAACAGAAAGAGGTGAGAGAATTCTGGCCAGATATGGCCGGTTTAAATCTCACATAACATCGAATCTATGAGATGTTGATATTATTTATTTTGAGAACAATACCTTAACATCAGAATGTGTGGCCAGTTACAGCCGGTTTGAACAGAAAGAGGTGAGAGAATTCTGGCCGGATATGGCCGGTTTAAATGCTAAAGGGTTAAATATATTATTTCTAATTGGTCACTCTGATCCATAGGTTTGGACCATGATAATCTGTCCATCCTATGCCAGCATGGAAAGTGGATGTAAAATGATGATGAAGTATTTTCAATTTAGCTACATACTTAAATGGGCATTCTAATTAACAGGAAAGCTTTTTAATGTTCTATTAATTAACTGAAAAGGTCAACCATAATAGTAGATATTGGAAAATTGATAAAACACTTTATTTTAATAATTTAAAATCAAATTTTGCTGGCGTCAATGTATGTGTGTAGTATGTAAGTGTGTCGTCGTCATCATCATCATCATCATCATCATCATTTTACGGCTGCTTTTCCCTGCTTGCAAGGGTGGGACGGGTCTTGTTCAACACAGCATCTCTCCACTTGTCACGGCTGCTTTTCCCTGCTTGCAAGGGTGGGACGGGCCCTATTCAGCACAGCATCTCTCCACTTGTCACGGCTGCTTTTCCCTGCTTGCAAGGGTGGGACCGGTCCTATTCAGCACAGCATCTCTCCACTTGTCACGGTCCTTCTTCATCTCCACCGTGAGCTCCAGCGATCTGAGGTCAGCTCTCACCACCTCCGCCCATGTTTTTCGTGGTCTTCCTCTAGCCTGTCTTCCTTCTACTGCGATTTCTTGGCACTTCTTTACCCAGCGGTCATCCTCCATGCGCATCACATGTCCACACCATCGCACACTACAATCTTATCTCCCGCACACTACAATATTTCTTTGTGTACATTATTTCTTTTTGTGTGTATGTGGCTTAGTGGTTAGAGCATTGGCCTTGCAATTGGAAGGTTGTGAGTTCAATTCTCAGACCGGGTGATGTGTTGTTTCCTTGAGCAAGACACTTTATTTCACATTGCTCCAGTTTACTCAGCTGTAGAAATTAGATGATAGGGACTGGGGTACATATCATTCCACTGCAAAGTGGTCGTGGAGGTGCCACGGCAAAAAAGCACCCAGCACTCACTGTAAATGAGGTTGGTGTCAGGAAGGGCATCCAGCTGTAGAAATCAATCCAGAATCAGTTCCCGTCCCACCCATGCAAGCAGGGAAAAGCGGACGTAAAATGAAATGAAATGAAATGAAATGAAATGATGTATGTATATTCATATATGATAATACACACACTCACATGTATACACACACATAAAAAAACTAAAACCTCAAAGATTTCACTTTATAAGACTCTGGGAACAACATGAAGCCACACACATCTACCAATTTCCTCCTTTCAACACACACAACCATACCTATGCCACCCTTTTGCCTTCCCCAGTCCGGACCCCCCCCCCCCCCCTCCATCACTATATATATATATGTATATATATATATTTTTTTTAACTTCCTTCCCTAACCTTCTCACACTACTCCTGTGTATCTGTTCTCTCCTTATCCGAACTTTCCTGAAGAAGGACTTCTGTCCGAAATGTTGAAACCCCTTCCATTTCCACCAAGTGTGAACCTAATATAACTGTGTAAAATTACCTCCTGTGTTTGTTTGTTTCATTTATTAACTATATGTATATATATATATATATATATGAATGAATGTATGTATAATATATTTGGCAATATACTGTATGTTTAATTAAAAACATTTTGAAGACCATTTAAAATGTTTTAAATTAAACATACAGTATATTGGCAAATATACTATATAGACATTCATGTATACATCGCTATTTCAGAACACCAATACTAATATATATATTTGTTTCTTTTTACTCATCCTAGGTGGGCTTGCGAAGATTTTCCAGATTTGAAAGAAGTTTTGGAGAACCAAATTCTACAGGACTATGACTCTAAAAGGTAAGAAGTTACTGGCTGTCTTCCTGACTGTTGCTTTGTCTCTCTTTAACCCTTTTGATCCTGTAACTGCCCTTGCTTCTGTGAAATAAAACTGCCTATTTTACAGTATTCATAAGAGGTTAATTTGAAAAGTTCATAGGCTGACTACGAAGGATTGATGTTAGGGCTGTAAAATCTTGCATGCATTAATTTCTACTCTTTTTATAAATAACTGAATTGTTTCTGTCCAGGGACTTCCCTATGTTGAAAAATAAACCTCATTTGGTCATTCCATGAGAGTATCTTGGTCAGCCTATGGACTTTTAATAGCAACTGAGCCCCAATATAATATCACCATGATAACTGTCTATGTCTAAATTCTGTCTTGAGCCTTGAAGCTCAACAGGCTGCTGTTTATCCTGGTGTCCATGACATTAAGTGACTGAGTCTACAAGACTTCCACCTGGACAGGATGCCGGTCCATTACGGTTAAATCCGCCAGCTATTGCTGCTGGTAGTCATTTTCAGCTGTGTATACTGGAGTGTGTTGTGAGACTTACTTTTAACACATCTTGGCGACAGAGAGTCACAAATGGAGAACTCTATCTGGATAGTACTTCCACGCCAAATATTGTTCGTCTAAGAAGGATACGTTTTGCAGGACATTGTTACAGGGCAAAAAAAAAAACGAGTGTGTCAGACATGTTCTTTTATGGAAGCCTGCACAAGGTCATAGAAGTTGAGGTCGTCCTGGAACAATGTATCTGGATATGGTATATGCTGACACGGGAGGACATTTAACGGATCTTGGAGTGATAATGCTAGATCGAGACAAATGGAAAGAATACTGTTATTTGGATCAAGGAAACTCGACTCGTGAGTGAGTGATACTGGAGCAAAGTGAAATGAAGTGTTTTGAACATTATGATCGACCCCACATAACCCTTTAACATTTACATTACTCTATATATACTATTGTATTTTCACGGTAAAGGCTTTACCTCACATAATATCTCACATAACATTTACATTACTCTATATATACTATTGTATTTTCATGGTAAAGGCTTTACCTCACAATATCTCATAACATTTACATTACTCTATATATACTATTGTATTTTCACAGTAAAGGCTTTACCTCACATAATATCTCACAGAACATTTACATTACTCTATATATACTATTGTATTTTCATGGTAAAGGCTTTACCTCACATAATATCTCACATAACATTTACATTACTCTATATATACTATTGTATTTTCATGGTAAAGGCTTTACCTCACATAATATCTCACATAACATTTACATTACTCCATATATACTATTGTATTTTCATGGTAAAGGCTTTACCTCACATAATATCTCATAGCATTTACATTACTCTATATATAGTATTGTATTTTCATGGTAAAGGCTTTACCTCACATAATATCTCATAACATTTACATTACTCTATATATACTATTGTATTTTCATGGTAAAGGCTTTACCTCACCTAATATCTCACATAACATTTACATTACTCTATACTATTGTATTTTCACAGTAAAGGCTTTACCTCACATAATATCTCACATAACATTTACATTACTCTATATATACTATTGTATTTTCACAGTAAAGGCTTTATCTTATATAATTATCTCACATAATATCGAATCTATGAGATTTTTGTGTTATTTATTTTGAGAACAATACCTTAACGTCAGTATGAATGGCCGGTTACAACCAGTTCAAGTAGAAAGAAACTAGAGAATTCTGCCCAGATAAGGCCAGTTTAAATGCTAATGGGTTAAATGTTTGTTTTCCTTCCCTTCGACAGTTATGAAAGCATGAAGAGCCTATGTGATCGCTACAATAAAGCCATTGACAGCATCTTGCAATTAGTAAGTTGGACATTTTTCTTGTTCTGTCTTCTTCCACATATTCTTGAGAGGCTGAAGGGCTCAGAATCCTAAGATGTGACTTCCAGAGGGTCCTATCAGAAGTAACCGTCTCCAAATGACTTGGATGGATACCTAAAGCGAGATCAACTGAAGTTATGGATGTTAACCCTTGATCTTGTTCGTTGCCTGTCTCTGAGTGTCCTACCAGTTGACTTGGCTTCTAAAATCTGTCCATCCATTTTTATAAGGAAAATTTTAAATTAAAAAAAAATTTCTTAACTGAAGTAGGCCTTGCATTACTCTAATAGTTGTTGTTGTAGAGGTGACTGAAAAAATAATCACCATCATAAGCCATGCACCTTTATGTATGTGTATCATCATTATCACCGTTTAATGTCCATTTTTCGATGCTAGCATGGGTTAGATGAATTGTCCTATTGTGGGCAATGCCAGGTCAGGTGACCATGTCTTGCTCATACAGAACTGATTTTGGCTTGGTTTCTACAGCTGGATGCCCTTCCTAATGCACCAACCATGTTTACAGTAAGTACTTGGTGCTTTTTGTCATGACACCTACACAACCACTTTATAGTTAGGACTGGGTGCTTTTGTAGTGACACCTACACGACCACTTTACAGAGTGGACTGGGTGCTTTTTGTCATGACACCTACACGACCACTTTACAGAGTGGACTGGGTGTTTTCTATCATGACACCTACATGACCACTTTACAGAGTGGACTGGGTGCTTTCTGTCATGACACCTACATGACCACTTTACAGTGTGGACTGGGTGCTTTTTGTCATGACACCTACACGACCACTTTACAGAGTGGACTGGGTGTTTTCTGTCATGACGCCTACAACACCACTTTACAGAGTGGACTGGGTGCTTTTTGTCATGACACCTACATGACCACTTTACAGAGTGGACTGGGTGATTTTTGTCATGACACCTACATGACCACTTTACAGAGTGGACTGGGTGCTTTTTGTCATGACACCTACATGACCACTTTACAGAGTGGACTGGGTGTTTTGAGTCATGACACCAACATGACCACTTTACAGAGTGGACTGGGTGTTTTCTGTCATGACACCTACATGACCACTTTACAGAGTGGACTGGGTGTTTTCTGTTATGACACCTACATGACCACATTACGGTGTGGACTGGGTGCTTTTTGTTGTGTTGCCATCGTAACCACTTTACAGTGTGAGCTGGGGACTTTGGTAAGAGAGGTGTGTGGGGGATTGGGGAGGTGGGTTTATTGTGTAAGGGGCAGACTGTTAGGATGTGGGAGGTGAATGGAAATGTATCCAATTTATCTTTCATCTTTCTGGGGTTGATATAAAAACATACCAGTATAAATACTGGTGCCCTCACTACCAAATTGTTGTCCTTGTGCCCTAAATTGAAAAACCCTTATTTAATGTCAAGTTTGTCATCTCTTTTCTTTCTCCTCTTGCAGAAAGGAGCTCTCCGTCCCACGCATATGTTTTCAAGGCCAACCACGAATTTGTTGAAACACATTTTACAACAATGTTACAACCAAGCAGTCACAGACCCTGAGAAACTTAATCAGTATGAACCATTTTCACCTGAGGTAAGTCACTTCCACGGACAAGTTACTCAAATGATTTTGTTGTGTGTGTGTGTGTGTGTATATCGACAGGCGATCGATTTTCGTCAAATCGGACCGAGGAAACAATGCTTCCATTGGTCTTTCCAATTGCTAATACTATCTATTGGTTGCAACTCCAGGTAGAAGGAGCAACGTGAAATAAAGTGTCTTGCTCAAGGACATAACGCATCGCCCGGTCCAGGAATCGAACTCACAACCTCACGATTGTGAATCCAATTCTCTTTACCACTTAGCCATGCACCTGTGTATATATATATATATATGTATATATGTATATCATCGTTAAACGTCCATTTTACATGCTAACAAGGGTTAGATGGGTTGTCCCATTTGAGGCCAGTTGGATCAGGTGACCGTGTCTTACTCATACAGAAGTGTTTCTGGCTAGATGCCCTTCCTAACACCAACCACATTTACAGTGTGTGCTGAGGGGAGAGAGAAGCTCATAATATCTCACATAACATTTACATTACTCTATATATACTATTGTATTTTCACAGTAAAGGCTTTACCTCACATAAAATTTACATTACTCTATATATACTATTGTATTTTCACAGTAAAGGCTTTACCTCACATAATATCTCACATAACATTTACATTACTCTATATATTCCTAGGTAATGCCCCCTCCCTATTGAGGACTTCGTTTGTTGTTGTTATTTCATTGTTATATTTTTGTACTCGTTAATTATATGTAAACTTCCCCCCTTGTATCTGTCCCTACCTTTTGTGCCCTCGTGGCAAATAAAGAAATCACTCTATATATACTATTGTATTTTCACAGTAAAGGCTTTACCTCACATAATATCTCGCATAACATTTACATTACTCTATATCAGCGTTTCTCAACCGGTGTTTCTCGGAACCCTAGGGTTCCACAAGAGGTCGCTAGGGGCTCCGCGAGAACCAGTGATAAATAAACTAATGTATTTTAAAAAGTAATTTTTGTTTAATTTTACTATACATTTACGGCATATTGTCGGAAAATCCTTGTTTATTTTAAGAAAGGCTTCAACCTCTTATATTATTTAAAACTAGGTCAATATTAGAGATAGATATTAATAATGGTATATAATAATTTTTATGTAGGGCTTCCCTGAGACATGAACCTATTTCAAGGGTTCCACAAGGGTAAAAAGGTTGAGAAACGCTGCTCTATATATACTATTGTATTTTCATGGTAAAGGCTTTACCTTACATAATATCGAATCTGTGAGATTTTGATGTTATTTATTTTGAGAACAATACCTTAACATCAATATGAGCGGCTGGTTACAGCCGGTTTGAACAGAAAGAGGTGAGAGAATTCTGGCTGGATATGGCCGGTTTAAATACTAAAGCGTTAAAATGCTTGTTGTAGTAGAGTAGTATGTTTGAGGAGCTGGTTTTGGCCATATTGATACAGCTGCTCCTCCACCATTGGCACACTATTCCCCCCTCCTGCCCCATCTCAGGCCGGTGTCCTAGCACACTTCACCAACTCCAGTAAGTTATAGATATATGTATAGTGGCATAGTTCAATGATTGAACAGATTTTGATGTTATTTATTTTGAGAACAATACCTTAACCCTTAACCGGCCAGAATTCTCTACCTTTTTCTGTTGAAACTGGCTGTAACTGGTCACTCATACTGATGTTAAGGTATTGTTCTCAAAATAAATACTTTCAAAATCTCATAGATTCAATATTATGTGAGATAAAGCATTTACCATGAAAATAAAATAGTATATATAGAGTAATGTGAATGCTAAAGGGTTAATATTAGTATAAGTGGCCAGTTGCAGCCAGTTTGAACAGAAAAAGGTGAGAGAATTCTGGCTGGATATGGCCGGTTTAAATGTTAAAGGGTTAATATTAGTATAAGTGGCCAGTTGCAGCCAGTTTGAACAGAAAAAGGTGAGAGAATTCTGGCTGGATATGGCCGGTTTAAATGTTAAAGGGTTAATATTAGTATAAGTGGCCAGTTGCAGCCAGTTTGAACAGAAAAAGGTGAGAGAATTCTGGCTGGATATGGCCGGTTTAAATGTTAAAGGGTTAATATTAGTATAAATGGCCAGTTGCAGCCAGTTTGAACAGAAAAAGGTGAGAGAATTCTGGCTGGATATGGCCGGTTTAAATGTTAAAGGGTTAATATTAGTATAAGTGGCCAGTTGCAGCCAGTTTGAACAGAAAAAGGTGAGAGAATTTTGGCTGGATATGGCCGGTTTAAATGTTAAAGGGTTAATATTAGTATAAGTGGCCAGTTGCAGCCAGTTTGAACAGAAAAAGGTGAGAGAATTCTGGCTGGATATGGCCGGTTTAAATGTTAAAGGGTTAATATTAGTATAAGTGGCCAGTTGCAGCCAGTTTGAACAGAAAAAAGGTGAGAGAATTCTGGCTGGATATGGCCGGTTTAAATGTTAAAGGGTTAATATTAGTATAAGTGGCCAGTTGCAGCCAGTTTGAACAGAAAAAGGTGAGAGAATTCTGGCTGGATATGACCGGTTTAAATGTTAAAGGGTTAATATTAGTATAAGTGGCCAGTTGCAGCCAGTTTGAACAGAAAAAGGTGAGAGAATTCTGGCTGGATATGGCCGGTTTAAATGTCAAAGGGTTAAAAAGTACCTTAACAAGACTGCTAATGAGTTGTTGTTCTCTTTGTTATTCAGGTTTATGGAGAAACCTCTTTTGAACTTGTTGACCAAATGATTCGTTCAATACAGTTCACTGAGGATGATTACTTCATTGACTTGGGAAGTGGTAAGTATATATTTTCTACTGTTTATTTTATAGCACAGAGTTACGGCCCTTTGTGATCTGAGTTCAAATCCCGCTGAGGTTAACTTTGCCTTTCATCCTTACGGGGTTGATAAAATAAAGTACCAGTAATGCACTGGGGTTGATTTAATTGACTTTCCCCTCCCCCAAAATTACTGGCCTTCTGCCTAAACTAGAAACCATTATTGTATTATGGTGGGGCAGTGGATTGGCAGTATCGGTAGAGGGTCGGACGCCATGCTAGGGCGGTGGATTGGCAGTATCGGTAGAGGGTCGGACGCCATGCTAGGGCGGTGGATTGGCAGTATCGGTAGAGGGTCGGGCGCCATGCTAGGGCGGTGGATTGGCAGTATCGGTAGAGGGTCGGACGCCATGTTAGGGCGGTGTATTGGCAGTATCGGTAGAGGGTCGGACGCCATGTAAGGGCGGTGTATTGGCAGTATCGGTAGAGGGTCGGACGCCATGTTAGGGTGGTGGATTGGCAGTATCGGTAGAGGGTCGGACGCCATGCTTTCCAGCATAGTTACGTCCCTTTACGATCTGAGTTCAAATCCCGCCGAGGTTGACTTTGCCCTTCATCCTTACGCGGTCGATAAAATAAAGTACCAGTAATGCACTGGGTAATTGCTGGCCTTGTGCCTAAAGTAGAAACAAGTATTATGGACAACATGCTTTACAGCACAGAGTTACGGCCCTTTGTGATGCGAGTTCAAATCCCGCTGAGGTTAGCTTTGCCTTTCATCCTTACGGGGTTGATAAAATAAAGTACCAGTAATGCACTTAATTGATTTAATTGATTTTCTCCTCCTCCAAAATGACTGGCCTTGTGCCTAAACTAGAAATCATTATTGTATTATGGTGGGGGTGGAGGAGGGATTGGCGGTGGGGTTGTAGTAGGGTGGGGGAGGGGTTGGTGGTGTGGTTGTAGTAGGGTGGGGGAAGGGGCTGGTGGTGTGGTTGTAGTAGGGTGGGGAAGGGGTTGGCGGTGTGGTTGTAGTAGTAGTTGGAGGGATTGGGGCAGTGGTTGTAGTAGGGTGGGGGTGGGGTTGGTGGTGTGGTTGTAGTAATAGTAGGGTGGGGGAAGGGGCTGGTGGTGTGGTTGTAGTAGGGTGGGGGAGGGGTTGGTGGTGTGGTTGTAGTAGGGTGGGGGAGGGGTTGGTGGTGTGGTTGTAGTAATAGTAGGGTGGGGGAAGGGGCTGGTGGTGTGGTTGTAGTAGGGTGGGGGAGGGGTTGGTGGTGTGGTTATAGTAATAGTAGGGTGGGGAAAGGGCTGGTGGTGTGGTTGTAGTAGGGTGGGGGGAGGGATTGGGGCAGTGGTTGTAGTAATAGAGTGGGGAAGGGGCTGGTACCCAGCTTTGCCTGAGTAAACATGATAGGAGAAGACAGGTAGAAAAGAAAATGACTAAGTGATGTGTTGTCTGGTTTACAGTATAAGGCAAGATGGTGGTGTGTGGAAAAAAACAGTAAAAAAATTTTCCAGATACACAAGATTCTTTGTTTTATCGTCCATGCATAGTATATGAAGATTTCTAGGTGTTTCCACCCGTGAACAACCTACATATAACTGTCCATGGGTAAAAAGTGATTCCCTTGTATTCAATTCTACAACTTTGAAACTGTGAGCCTGAGCTTTATTTTAGGGTTCTAGCAAAACTGGTTCTAACAGGGAACTGAAGTCTTGAGAATGTGAATAGCAGCTTGGTAGAGGAAGGGATGAGAGGAATGTTGGGAATAAATGCACTTTCTCCTTGATGATTACATATTTCACAATGTTTCCTATTAACTATACTACTCTATTTACATACAGTGAAAGTCCGTTATAATGAAATTAGGGGTATAATAAAAATTTTGTTGTAACGAAAAATTCTTTATAACGAGATTGACTGAAAGAAATCAAGCGTTTCTTTGTTATTACCTCCGGGATTGAGACAAAAGATTATTGTTCTGAAAATTTCGTTATAATGGAATTTTACCTGTAATTTTGTTGTACTTAATGAGATTGTTGTGTTGTTTTTTTGTGTGTTTGACTGTAGGTGTTGGTCAAGTTGTTCTCCAAGTATCTGCGGCAACTCCATGTAAAATGTGTTATGGCATTGAAAAATCAGAATGGCCAGCAACCTATGCCTCAGTACGTATTGACTTCCTTTCATTGTCAACATTCTGTCATTGTTGTAGTTAAAACCTTGTGGGGGATTATATGTACAGGTCAGCCTTGTGGGGGATTATATGTACAGGTCAGCCTTGTGGGGGATTATATGTACAGGTCAGCCTTGTGGGAGATTATATGTACAGGTCAGCCTTGTGAGGGATTATATGTACAGGTCAGCCTTGTGGGAGATTATATGTACAGGTCAGCCTAATGAGGGATTATATGTACAGGTCAGCCTTGTGAGGGATTATATGTACAGGTCAGCCTTGTGAGGGATTATATGTACAGATCAGCCTAATGAGGGATTATATGTACAGGTCAGCCTTGTGGGGGATTATATGTACAGGTCAGCCTTGTGGGGGATTATATGTACAGGTCAACCTTCTGAGGGATTATATGTACAGGTCAACCTTGTGGGGGATTATATGTACAGGTCAACCTTGTGGGGGATTATATGTACAGGTCAACCTTGTGAGGGATTATATGTACAGGTCAACCTTGTGGGGGATTATATGTACAGGTCAGCCTTGTGAGGGATTATATGTACAGATCAGCCTAATGAGGGATTATATGTACAGGTCAGCCTTGTGGGGGATTATATGTACAGGTCAGCCTTGTGGGGGATTATATGTACAGGTCAACCTTGTGGGAGATTATATGTACAGGTCAACCTTATGAGGGATTATATGTACAGGTCAACCTTGTGGGGGATTATATGTACAGGTCAACCTTGTGGGGGATTATATGTACAGGTCAACCTTGTGAGGGATTATATGTACAGGTCAACCTTGTGGGGGATTATATGTACAGGTCAGCCTTGTGAGGGATTATATGTACAGGTCAACCTTGTGGGGGATTATATGTACAGGTCAGCCTTGTGAGGGATTATATGTACAGGTCAGCCTTGTGGGGGATTATATGTACAGGTCAACCTTGTGGGAGATTATATGTACAGGTCAGCCTTGTGGGAGATTATATGTACAGGTCAGCCTTGTGGGGGATTATATGTACAGGTCAACCTTGTGGGAGATTATATGTACAGGTCAACCTTGTGGGGGATTATATGTACAGGTCAACCTTATGAGGGATTATATGTACAGGTCAGCCTTGTGGGAGATTATATGTACAGGTCAACCCTGTGGGAGATTATATGTACAGGTCAACCTTGTGGGAGATTATATGTACAGGTCAACCTTGTGGGAGATTATATGTACAGGTCAGCCTTGTGGGAGATTATATGTACAGGTCAGCCTTGTGGGAGATTATATGTACAGGTCAGCCTTGTGAGGGATTATATGTACAGGTCAGCCTTATGAGGGATTATATGTACAGGTCAACCTTGTGGGGGATTATATGTACAGGTCAGCCTTGTGGGAGATTATATGTACAGGTCAGCCTTATGAGGGATTATATGTACAGGTCAGCCTTGTGGGAGATTATATGTACAGGTCAGCCTTGTGGGGGATTATATGTACAGGTCAACCTTGTGGGAGATTATATGTACAGGTCAACCTTGTGGGGGATTATATGTACAGGTCAACCTTGTGGGGGATTATATGTACAGATCAACCTTGTGGGAGATTATATGTACAGGTCAGCCTTGTGAGGGATTATATGTACAGGTCAGCCTTGTGGGGGATTATATGTACAGGTCAACCTTGTGGGAGATTATATGTACAGGTCAACCTTGTGGGGGATTATATGTACAGGTCAACCTTGTGAGGGATTATATGTACAGGTCAGCCTTGTGGGGGATTATATGTACAGGTCAGCCTTGTGGGGGATTATATGTACAGGTCAGCCTTGTGAGGGATTATATGTACAGGTCAGCCTTGTGGGGGATTATATGTACAGGTCAGCCTTGTGGGAGATTATATGTACAGGTCAGCCTTATGAGGGATTATATGTACAGGTCAGCCTTGTGGGAGATTATATGTACAGGTCAGCCTTGTGGGAGATTATATGTACAGGTCAGCCTTGTGGGAGATTATATGTACAGGTCAGCCTTATGAGGGATTATATGTACAGGTCAACCTTGTGGGGATTATATGTACAGGTCAGCCTTGTGAGGGATTATATGTACAGGTCAGCCTTGTG
The DNA here is from genome assembly GCA_964016885.1 of Eledone cirrhosa. Lineage (NCBI taxonomy): Eukaryota > Metazoa > Mollusca > Cephalopoda > Octopoda > Eledonidae > Eledone > Eledone cirrhosa. The sequence continues at coordinate 16,118,806 of OZ024762.1, forward strand.
GGGATTATATGTACAGGTCAACCTTGTGGGGGATTATATGTACAGGTCAGCCTTGTGGGAGATTATATGTACAGGTCAGCCTTATGAGGGATTATATGTACAGGTCAGCCTTGTGGGAGATTATATGTACAGGTCAGCCTTGTGGGAGATTATATGTACAGGTCAGCCTTATGAGGGATTATATGTACAGGTCAGCCTTGTGGGGGATTATATGTACAGGTCAGCCTTGTGGGAGATTATATGTTCAGGTCAACCTTGTGGGGGATTATATGTACAGGTCAGCCTTGTGGGGGATTATATGTACAGGTCAGCCTTGTGGGAGATTATATGTACAGGTCAGCCTTGTGAGGGATTATATGTACAGGTCAGCCTTGTGAGAGATTATATGTACAGGTCAGCCTAATGAGGGATTATATGTACAGGTCAGCCTTGTGAGGGATTATATGTACAGGTCAGCCTTGTGAGGGATTATATGTACAGATCAGCCTAATGAGGGATTATATGTACAGGTCAGCCTTGTGGGGGATTATATGTACAGGTCAGCCTTGTGGGGGATTATATGTACAGGTCAACCTTGTGGGAGATTATATGTACAGGTCAACCTTATGAGGGATTATATGTACAGGTCAACCTTGTGGGGGATTATATGTACAGGTCAACCTTGTGGGGGATTATATGTACAGGTCAACCTTGTGAGGGATTATATGTACAGGTCAACCTTGTGGGGGATTATATGTACAGGTCAGCCTTGTGAGGGATTATATGTACAGGTCAACCTTGTGGGGGATTATATGTACAGGTCAGCCTTATGAGGGATTATATGTACAGGTCAGCCTTGTGGGGGATTATATGTACAGGTCAACCTTGTGGGAGATTATATGTACAGGTCAGCCTTGTGGGAGATTATATGTACAGGTCAGCCTTGTGGGGGATTATATGTACAGGTCAACCTTGTGGGAGATTATATGTACAGGTCAACCTTGTGGGGGATTATATGTACAGGTCAACCTTATGAGGGATTATATGTACAGGTCAGCCTTGTGGGAGATTATATGTACAGGTCAACCCTGTGGGAGATTATATGTACAGGTCAACCTTGTGGGAGATTATATGTACAGGTCAACCTTGTGGGAGATTATATGTACAGGTCAGCCTTGTGGGAGATTATATGTACAGGTCAGCCTTGTGGGAGATTATATGTACAGGTCAGCCTTGTGAGGGATTATATGTACAGGTCAGCCTTATGAGGGATTATATGTACAGGTCAACCTTGTGGGGGATTATATGTACAGGTCAGCCTTGTGGGAGATTATATGTACAGGTCAGCCTTATGAGGGATTATATGTACAGGTCAGCCTTGTGGGAGATTATATGTACAGGTCAGCCTTGTGGGAGATTATATGTACAGGTCAGCCTTGTGGGGGATTATATGTACAAGTCAACCTTGTGGGAGATTATATGTACAGGTCAACCTTGTGGGGGATTATATGTACAGGTCAACCTTGTGGGGGATTATATGTACAGATCAACCTTGTGGGAGATTATATGTACAGGTCAGCCTTGTGAGGGATTATATGTACAGGTCAGCCTTGTGGGGGATTATATGTACAGGTCAACCTTGTGGGAGATTATATGTACAGGTCAACCTTGTGGGGGATTATATGTACAGGTCAACCTTGTGAGGGATTATATGTACAGGTCAGCCTTGTGGGGGATTATATGTACAGGTCAGCCTTGTGGGGGATTATATGTACAGGTCAGCCTTGTGAGGGATTATATGTACAGGTCAGCCTTGTGGGGGATTATATGTACAGGTCAGCCTTGTGGGAGATTATATGTACAGGTCAGCCTTATGAGGGATTATATGTACAGGTCAGCCTTGTGGGAGATTATATGTACAGGTCAGCCTTGTGGGAGATTATATGTACAGGTCAGCCTTGTGGGAGATTATATGTACAGGTCAGCCTTGTGGGAGATTATATGTACAGGTCAGCCTTATGAGGGATTATATGTACAGGTCAACCTTGTGGGGATTATATGTACAGGTCAGCCTTGTGAGGGATTATATGTACAGGTCAGCCTTGTGGGGATTATATGTACAGGTCAACCTTGTGGGGGATTATATGTACAGGTCAGCCTTGTGGGAGATTATATGTACAGGTCAGCCTTATGAGGGATTATATGTACAGGTCAGCCTTGTGGGAGATTATATGTACAGGTCAGCCTTGTGGGAGATTATATGTACAGGTCAGCCTTATGAGGGATTATATGTACAGGTCAGCCTTGTGGGGGATTATATGTACAGGTCAGCCTTGTGGGAGATTATATGTTCAGGTCAACCTTGTGGGGGATTATATGTACAGGTCAGCCTTGTGGGGGATTATATGTACAGGTCAGCCTTGTGGGAGATTATATGTACAGGTCAGCCTTATGAGGGATTATATGTACAGGTCAGCCTTGTGGGAGATTATATGTACAGGTCAGCCTTGTGAGGGATTATATGTACAGGTCAGCCTTGTGGGGGATTATATGTACAGGTCAGCCTTGTGGGGGATTATATGTACAGGTCAACCTTGTGGGGGATTATATGTACAGGTCAGCCTTGTGGGGGATTATATGTACAGGTCAGCCTTGTGGGAGATTATATGTACAGGTCAGCCTTATGAGGGATTATATGTACAGGTCAGCCTTGTGGGAGATTATATGTACAGGTCAGCCTTGTGAGGGATTATATGTACAGGTCAGCCTTGTGGGAGATTATATGTACAGGTCAGCCTTATGAGGGATTATATGTACAGGTCAGCCTTGTGGGAGATTATATGTACAGGTCAGCCTTGTGGGAGATTATATGTACAGGTCAGCCTTATGAGGGATTATATGTACAGGTCAGCCTTGTGGGGGATTATATGTACAGGTCAGCCTTGTGGGAGATTATATGTACAGGTCAGCCTTGTGAGGGATTATATGTACAGGTCAGCCTTGTGGGAGATTATATGTACAGGTCAGCCTTATGAGGGATTATATGTACAGGTCAACCTTGTGGGAGATTATATGTACAGGTCAGCCTTATGAGGGATTATATGTACAGGTCAACCTTGTGGGAGATTATATGTACAGGTCAGCCTTGTGGGGGATTATATGTACAGGTCAGCCTTGTGGGAGATTATATGTACAGGTCAACCTTGTGAGGGATTATATGTACAGGTCAACCTTGTGAGGGATTATATGTACAGGTCAGCCTTGTGAGGATTATATGTACAGGTCAGCCTTGTGGGGGATTATATGTACAGGTCAGCCTTGTGGGGGATTATATGTACAGGTCAGCCTTGTGGGGGATTATATGTACAGGTCAGCTTTGTGGGGGATTATATGTACAGGTCAGCCTTGTGAGGGATTATATGTACAGGTCAACCTTGTGAGGGATTATATGTACAGGTCAGCCTTGTGAGGATTATATGTACAGGTCAGCCTTGTGAGGGATTATATGTACAGGTCAGCCTTGTGAGGATTATATGTACAGGTCAGCCTTGTGGGGGATTATATGTACAGGTCAGCCTTGTGGGGGATTATATGTACAGGTCAGCCTTGTGAGGGATTATATGTACAGGTCAGCTTTGTGGGGGATTATATGTACAGGTCAGCCTTGTGAGGGATTATATGTACAGGTCAGCCTTGTGGGGGATTATATGTACAGGTCAGCCTTGTGAGGGATTATATGTACAGGTCAGCCTTGTGGGAGATTATATGTACAGGTAAGCCTTGTGAGGGATTATATGTACAGGTCAGCCTTGTGGGAGATTATATGTACAGGTCAGCCTTGTGAGGGATTATATGTACAGGTCAGCCTTGTGGGGGATTATATGTACAGGTCAGCCTTGTGGGAGATTATATGTACAGGTCAGCCTTGTGAGGGATTATATGTACAGGTCAACCTTGTGAGGGATTATATGTACAGGTCAACCTTGTGAGGGATTATATGTACAGGTCAACCTTGTGAGGGATTATATGTACAGGTCAGCTTTGTGGGGGATTATATGTACAGGTCAGCCTTGTGAGGGATTATATGTACAGGTCAACCTTGTGAGGGATTATATGTACAGGTCAGCTTTGTGGGAGATTATATGTACAGGTCAGCCTTGTGGGGGATTATATGTACAGGTCAGCCTTGTGAGGGATTATATGTACAGGTCAGCCTTGTGAGGGATTATATGTACAGGTCAGCCTTGTGGGAGATTATATGTACAGGTGAACCTTGTGAGGGATTATATGTACAGGTCAGCCTTGTGAGGGATTATATGTACAGGTCAACCTTGTGAGGGATTATATGTACAGGTCAGCCTTGTGGGAGATTATATGTACAGGTCAACCTTGTGAGAGATTATATGTACAGGTCAGCCTTGTGAGGGATTATATGTACAGGTCAGCCTTGTGAGGGATTATATGTACAGGTCAACCTTGTGGGGGATTATATGTACAGGTCAGCCTTGTGAGGGATTATATGTACAGGTCAGCCTTGTGAGGGATTATATGTACAGGTCAGCCTTGTGAGGGATTATATGTACAGGTCAGCCTTGTGGGGGATTATATGTACAGGTCAACCTTCTGAGGGATTATATGTACAGGTCAGCCTTGTGAGGGATTATATGTACAGGTCAGCCTTGTGAGGGATTATATGTACAGGTCAGCCTTGTGAGGGATTATATGTACAGGTCAGCCTTGTGGGGGATTATATGTACAGGTCAACCTTCTGAGGGATTATATGTACAGGTCAGCCTTGTGAGGGATTATATGTACAGGTCAACCTTGTGAGGGATTATATGTACAGGTCAGCCTTGTGAGGGATTATATGTACAGGTCAGCCTTGTGAGGGATTATATGTACAGGTCAGCCTTGTGGGGGATTATATGTACAGGTCAGCCTTGTGGGGGATTATATGTACAGGTCAGCCTTGAGGGGGATTATATGTACAGGTCAACCTTGTGGGGGATTATAGGTACAGGTCAGCCTTGTGAGGGATTATATGTACAGGTCAGCCTTGTGGGGGATTATATGTACAGGTCAGCCTTGTGGGGGATTATATGTACAGGTCAGCCTTGTGGGGGATTATATGTACAGGTCAGCCTTGTGGGGGATTATATGTACAGGTCAACCTTCTGAGGGATTATATGTACAGGTCAGCCTTGTGGGGGATTATATGTACAGGTCAGCCTTGTGGGGGATTATATGTACAGGTCAGCCTTATGAGGGATTATATGTACAGGTCAGCCTTGTGGGAGATTATATGTACAGGTCAACCTTGTGAGGGATTATATGTACAGGTCAGCCTTGTGGGGGATTATATGTACAGGTCAACCTTCTGAGGGATTATATGTACAGGTCAGCCTTATGAGGGATTATATGTACAGGTCAGCCTTGTGAGGGATTATATGTACAGGTCAACCTTGTGGGAGATTATATGTACAGGTCAACCTTGTGAGGGATTATATGTACAGGTCAGCTTTGTGGGGGATTATATGTACAGGTCATTACACATATATATATTACGAATAAGAGAGGCAGTTTTATTTGTACATCTTTTTATTACATAATTCTGTTATACGTATTTCGAAGATGTCAGAGTGGTTACATAATAACCTTCTGACATGTTCTCATCAGGCAGTTTAAGATGTGTGGCTTTAGTTTTTTCATATGCTACTGATTTATATATATATATATATATATATATATATATATATATATATATATATAAATCAGTAGCATATATATATATATATATATAAACTCTTAGTGTGAAGTTTGGGTTTGAAATGAATCTTTTGAGACATCAGCCCAGGAACTTTTCAGACACCTCATATATATATATATATATATATATATATATATGAGGTGTCAGAAAAGTTCCTGGACTGATGTCTCAAAAGATTTATTTCAAACCCAAACTTCACACTAAGAGTTTTCTCCTTCAAAGTAATCCCCCTGGAGTATGTAACTGTAATCTTAGCTCTCTGCAGCGATCAAACTTTTTTCTTCATAATTTTATATACATGTCCTCTGTTTCAGGTCGTCAAGCAATGAGCACAGAGCAACGAACAAACTTGAAGTTTCTGGTACAGTTGGGGAAAACTCCGTCAGAAGCACTGGGATTGCTGCAGCAAGTGTAAGGAGATGAGACGATGTCACGCTCACGTGTTTTTGAGTGGTGCAAGAGGTTTAAAGAAGGACGCGAGGACGTGGAAGGTGACTCCAGGAACGGAAGGCCCTCAACAACCAGGACTGAGGTCAATGTTGAGCACATCAGGCAGATGGTGCGTAGCGATCGTCGGTTGACTGTTCGACTGATGGCAAATGAGCTGGGCATGAATCGGGACAGCGTCTGGAAGATTCTCACTGAAGATTTGGACATGCGGAAAGTCTGCGCGAAGATGGTGCCAAAACTGCTGAACGATGACCAGAAGGTCGACACATGCAAGTGTGTCAGGACATCCTCAAGCGTCTTGAAACCGAACCAGACTTGCTAGGGGACAGTCATCACCGGTGATGACTCATGGATCTTCGAGTACGACCCGGAGGGGACCCGTTTTGAAGACGTGGACAACATCAAAAAGGCCGTGACGACGGAACTGCGGAGGATCCCGGAAGAATCCTTCCAGGAGTGCATGCAAGCATGGCAGAAAAGGATGGAAAAGTGCATTAGACTCCAGGTGGATTACTTTGAAGGCGAAAACTCTTAGTGTGAAGTTTGAGTTTGAAATAAATCTTTTGTGACATCAGTCCTGGAACTTTTCTGACACACCTCGTATACATAGTTTCAAAAATAGCTCGCATGGTTAAGTCTTTAGAATATGATTTCAAAAGAGGTGAGCACAGGATAAAGACAATGGAAAAAACAACGGAACAATAGATAATCCCCTCTCAGTCAACATCTGGAAATCACTACAGTTTCAGTATTTTAAGGATGATACAGTTCATTCCAGTGCACATTGGGATGAAACAAAACAGAGACGAAGACAAGACAGGTTATGCCTTTTGGTGAATTACACAAATAAGGATATCTATATCTATATACAGGGTGCGGACGATATTTGTTCGCAAGATTACTGTCTATGAAAAAATAACACAGTAGTTTTATTTTTTAAGATTTATTTATCAAACTTGGGTCAGTTTGTCTTCATGACTTGTTCTTTCCATCTCACCCGATAAACCCGCCATTGGCTTTGATGACGACCTCAAGGCAGCCTCAGAACCGGCTACAGGCCTTCGTCACTGTCCTCCGACTTAGGCCCCTAAAGGCATTTGTGATCCTGGCCTTCAGATCGTCTTTCGTATTGCAGCTAGATCTGTTGGTGTCTCGTTCCACTGCGCCCCACACAAAGAAGTCGAGGGGGTTGCAGTCAGGCGAGCTGGGAGGCCAGATGTCAGGTGAAGTGTGGCTGATGAAGTTCTCTGACAGCTAGGCTTGGGTCTTTCGGCTGGTATGGCAGGGTGCTGAGTCTTGCTGCCACACGTACAGCCTACCTGGTCGAACCAGGGCTTTACTACCTCGCTCAGAACGCGGATGTAGCCATCGATGTTCAGCGTGAGGCCCTCAGCAACGAACTCGGGCGTTCTGAAGGCGTCAGATCGTCGATCATGTGTTTTCCTCTCTGATGTTGCTTCGTAGTCGAATCCTGAATCTTCCAATTCCTTTCTGACCTTTTCCACCATTCTCCTGCTGACGCTGAGAAAGTCTGAAATTTCCTTATTTGTTCTCCCGGTGCGGATTCCAAGAAGAACTCCGTGTCTCTTCTATAAATTTGGAGGTTCAAAATTATTCATAATCAATTATTCTGAAAATAAATAATGGAAATATAGTCACTGTTTTTATGAAGACAAGAGTGACAACGGAAGTAAAAAGAATTTGCATAAAATTAGCAGTTGAAAATTGCGAACAAATATCGTCCGCACCCTGTATATATAATAGTTGTAAAATAGTGATGATACACATACACACATACACATTATATATAATTCAGGTTTACTTTATCTATTTATCAGAACAAATATTTTTTCAATGAAAAATTGATAAAAAAATCTTTTTTTCTTTATAAAATTTCAGAACATGGACAAAGTTTTTGTTAAATGGATGAAATGGTATGGTAAAAAACATGGACAGTACCAGGTACATTATAAGTTTCTTAGATTATTATATTTACAATTCTCTTGGTGTTTTTATAGTTAAAAGACACCAATACACTCTGTAAACTAATGGCATTGATGCAATGTTAAAATACACCCAGTACACTCTGTAAACTAATGGCATTGATGCAATGTTAATATACACCCAGTACACTCTGTAAACTGATGGTATTGATGCTATGTTAAAATACACCCACTACACTCTGTAAAGTGGTAGTACTGGAGCCATGATAAAATACATCCAGTACACTCTGTAAAGTGGTAGTGTTGTTGCCATGATAAAATATACCCAGTTCACTCTGTAGAGTTTTGGTGCTTGTTTCACAACAAAATGCACATAAGTGCATCAGACTGTGACACCCTGTGTCTCATCTCAGACCTTTAAATCCTGTTCAACCCATGGAAAATAGATGTAAAATTATCATCATCATCAGCAATATTAATTCATTGTTAATTAGCAAATGCAATTTATCTGTTTGTATTTCAGTTGGAGAAAGGTGACTTCTTATCTGACGAGATGAAGGAAAAAATAAACAATGCAACGTAAGTACCCCACTTTTCAAATCAATCTACCCTCCACCCACAACATGTTCTCTCTTCCAAAGTCTCCCTCTCCTCTTTTACTTTCATCTCATTACAGTCAGTTCTTTAGCATTTAAACCGGCTGTATCCAGCCAGAAATCTCTCACCCTTTTCTGTTCATACTGGCCATAACCGGCTGCTCATACTGACGTTAAGGTATTGTTCTCAAAATAAATAATGTCAAAATCTCATAGATTCAATATTATGTGAGATAAAGTGTTTATTGTGAAGATACAATAGTAAATATAAAGTAATCTAAATGGTAAAGGGTTAAATGTCCATATAGAGCTAGTAAGCCATGATAAATTAGGGGAAGTATTTAGTACTTCTTAACAGTTGAGATTAAAAAACTAGATAGGCAGATAAGGGAATTTAAAATAAAAATAAATAAAATGAAATAAAAAATTTAAATATGGAAGAAAAAACGGTAAGCATGGAAAGCTGTAAAGCAGGTATCTATCTATTCCATCTGTGGAATAGATAGATTACTTGACAATCATAAGGTCCCACCACCACACTGTGAATTACATTACGGATATATGTATAAAGCCTGGTTAGTTTCTCAATTGATATATCTCAATATATCGTTTAAAATTATTTAAAGTATAGTATATATATATATATATATATATATATATATATATCATCATCATTTCATCATTTCATTTTACGTCCGCTTTTTCCCTGCTTGCAAGGGTGGGACGGGAACTGATTCTGGCTTAATTTCTACAGCTGGATGCCCTTCCTAACACCAACCTCATTTACAGTGAGTGCTGGGTGCTTTTTTGCCGTGGCACCTCCACGACCACTTTGCAGTGGAGTGATAGGGTCCCCTGTCCCTATCATCTCATTTCTACAGCTGAGTAAACTGGAGCAATGTGAAATAAAGTGTCTTGCTCAAGGAAACAACACATCACCCGGTCTGAGAATTGAATATATATATATATATAGAATTGAATAAATATATATATATATAGAATGTAGTGTGCAAGAGAGGAGACTGAGGTGGTATGGACATGTGATGCGCATGGAGGATGACCGATGGGTGAAGAAGTGCCAGGAAACGCCAGTTGAAGGAAGACGTGGGAGAGGTAGACCACGAAAAACATGGGCGGAGGTGGTGAGAACAGACCTCAGATCGCTGAAGCTCACGGTGGAGATGACGAAGGACCATGACAAGTGGAGAGATGCTGTGCTGAATAAGACCCGTCCCACCCTTGCGAGCAGGGAAAAGCGGACGTAAAATGATGATGATATATATATATAGTAACAATAAATTGAAGATAAAATCCGAAGAGGGCTTCATAAGGATTATATATATACAGAATTTATCTATCTATTTAATCTCTCTTACGGACGATATGTCGATTTTGAGAATGTAAGCAAAACACTTCTTTCCTTTTACCCGTAGTTGACTCAATAAGTAGTTTTAAACTTCTATTTATGCCAGTCTAGAATTCAAATTCTCCGTTTTTCTTTCGGATTTTCAATTAATATTTTACATGTTTTTAATAATATGTCTCATTCTGTTGGACACTTCCTAAAAACTAACCTTCTCCTAAAGTTACCATTTCACGCCCTCCCACCCTCACACACCACCATTGCTATATGGTCCAATCATAACTCAGCGGCTTATAGTAAGTTCTCTAACAAATCAGTATAGCAAAGCTACCACCTCGGTTACTACTCCTTAAGTTTAGACCTGTTTGATGGGTGGACTGCGGAATTTGGAAAGTCTAAGCCCTCAATGACAATGTCACAGATAAAGATAAATTCACCTCCCGCTGCAGGACGAGAATACAAGGACCCCTCTTTATTTCAGACACGGATGACCAACATAATTCCGTCTCCCACAACCCTCCTCACCCCTCAAACCCATCCATCCCACCCTCCCAACTTCAGAGTTGGTACCATGAATGGTCGCTCAAATGAGGTTGTAGAGATGCTTGAATGTAAAGAAGTTGATGTTTGTTGTATTCAGGTAAACTATCTAAGAACATAGATTTTATATGTGGCCGATGCTCAGGTGCAATAAGTAACAAGTGCCCACAGGATACTAGCTCCTTCTATTGCCTAGATGGTTCTATAGAAATAGTGGACACCTTCTGTTACCTGGGTGATGAAATCAGCAGTGGTGGAGGGTGTTCTGAAAGTACAGTAGCCAGAGTCAGAACGGGATGGAAAAAGTTCAGAGAGCTTATACCACTGTTGGCCACAAAAGGTTTCTCTCTAAAAATGAAAGGCAGATTCTATGATGCCTGTATACGAACAGCAATGCTACATGGCAGTGAGACATGGGCATTGCGTGCAGAGGACGTGCGCAGACTGGAAAGGAACGGAGCATACATGTTCCGTTGGATGTGTAATAGTAATATACGTGAACGGCAAAGCATAAATGAACTAAGTGAGAAATTAGGAATAAGAGGGATCAGATGCTGTTTACTTGAGAGAAGACTACGTTGGTATGGCCACGTGATGCGCATGAAAGACGACAGCTGTATAAAAAAGTGCAGGGTGATCAAAATTGATGGTAGTTACGGAGTAGGTAGAGCCAGAAAAACCTGGGACGATCTGATAAATTCCGACCTTACACACTTACACCTCTCTAAGACAATGTCACTGGACCGAGATCTTTGGCGCTACGCAGTAATACAGAAAACCTGCCTTGCCTATGTACAAAGTGAAACCTACAGTCAGTAGGCACCTCTTAACCAAATATACACCCCAATCCACTACCCCTACCCTATCCTCCCACTCCCACCAACACCACCCTCTCTCTGTAAAGTTGGTACCACAACATCCAGTTCAAATAAATGAGATAATGAGATCGAGATCGTGTAGGTGTCACAACAAAAAAACACAGTCCACGCTGTAATGTGGCTGTGTAGGTAACACGGTAAAAAGTTCCCAGTTCCACACTGTAAAATGTGGTTAGTGTTAGGAAGGGCATCCAGCCGTAGAAAACCTGTAGGATAGTCCTATATGAGCGAGGCACGGTCACCCGACCAACCTTGCCTCGAGTGGGACAACTCCCATCTAACCCATGCTAGCGTGGAAGATGGATGTTAAACGAAGATGATGATATAAAGTATATATATAAACTCGTAGAGCAAATATTTATTATATATATATATATATATATATGTGTGTGTGTGTATATATCTTCCTGAGTCAGTTTTCTCGTTGCTTTGGTCACTGCGGCTGGCTTACCAGTTGCTGTCTAAACGTAATGTTATAACTCTAAGGTAAAATACCTTATTGAGTGCTTAGCTGCACATTCCGATTGCATTCGTTAGCTTAGCTGCAGCCAGAGCTTTGATTATGCTGTACTTCCATTTATATATATACACTAGTTTACACAATATATACAATTATCTATTTATTTTTCTTCTCTTTCAGTGTGATATTTGTAAATAATTTTGCTTTTGGACCTCAAGTTGATCATCAGGTAATATATTTTGATTTTCTCCTCACCTTTGTTATACCAACCTACCTGAAACTGTTAGTTCATATTTATCTAAAAAACCAAAAAAAAAACCATTGTAAGAACCTTTGTTAAGTTATGTTCCAAATAACCAGCTTACTAATGAGAAAGTTAGTTATTTTACTCAGTCCTTTCAAATTCTTGGTTAATATCAAAATTATTTGAAAATTATAGAAAGTGTTTTAATTCTAAATATGGTATAGCGTAGTGGTTAAGGTGCTGGGTTGGCAGTCATGTGGTCATGGGTTCAATTGATGGATCAGGCAGCCAGCATATTGATTTCTTGAGTAAGATGATAGATTCCACATTGATTTTCATGACATACGATCAGGGCCTCTATCATTAAAATACCTGAGAAACCTCTTGTGAGATATAATCTTGTAAGAGGCCAGCTAAACCTACAGAGGTGAAGACTGTAACAGGACCATAATAAGATAGGTACATCTATCATTAAAACACCTGAGAAATCTCCTGTGAGATACTACCTTGTAAGAGGCCAGCTAAACCTAGGTGAAGACTGTAACAGGACCATAATAAGACAGGTACATCTATCATTAAAACACCTGAGAAATCTCCTGTGAGATACTACCTTGTAAGAGGCCAGCTAAACCTACATAGGTGAAGACTAACAGGACCATAATAGGCAAAATAAGTTAGAGGCCTCCATGTTGCTCATACACTCCATATTTGGCTTGGTTTCTATGGCTGGATGCCTTTTTAAAGGCCAACTGGTTTGCAGCATGAACTGGGAACATTTTATCGTGACTCTGGCACTACCACCATTATTTAGTTATATATCTACATACATGCACACACACTCATGTATAAAATCTACACACACACATATATACAAAATCTATACACACACATATATATATATATACATATATGCACATATTTATTTTTCAGCTGAAACTTCGATTTGCAAATATGAGAGAAGGTGCTAAGATTGTATCATCAAAAGCATTTTGCCCGTTAAATTTCCGAATAACTGACAGAAATCTAAGTGGTAAGATTACACATATATATGTGTGTGTGTGTATGTATATATATATATATGTATATGTATATATACATATATATATATATATATATATATATATATATGTATATATATATGTATATATATATATGTATATATATATAATATATTATTTTCTGTTTTAATCTTTTTTTTGTGGGGATGGGGGTTTGTTTTATGACATACAGCAAGCATTTTTTTTAGACAGACAGACTTCTCATGGGGAAGTAATTGGCCTAAAAAGACCAGGCTGGCTTCTTGTGGGGCAGTAATAAGTCTAAAGATTGACAGATACTAGAGTATACCCCTTTTTCAGCAGGCTGGTCTTTTCTGGGGCAGTAAAAAGTCTAAAGATTGACAGATACTATAGTATACCCCTTTTTCAGCAGGCTGGTCTTTTCTGGGGCAGTAAAAAGTCTAAAGATTGACAGATAATATAGTACACCCCTTTTTCAGCAGGCTGGTCTTTTCTGGGGCAGTAATAAGTCTAAAGATTGACAGATACTATAGTACAGTTGTCCCCCAGTATTTGTGGGGATTACATTCCTAGAGAACCCAGAAGAGTGAAAAACCGTGAATAATGGACATGGTCCATAAAAATCCATATTAACGTCAAAATATAATGTAAGATATAGGCTGGCAAATACGGTATATTGTTAATAATTTAGTGTTAAAAAATATATATTGCCATGATAAAAGCCCTTAAAAAAATCATGGAAGGTATTTACGATTCCGTGAATATGCTGTGGTTTCCCACGAACATTCCCATTATTAATTAGGTTCTAAAGAAAATTCCGCAAATGCCAGGGGTACACTGTATGTCCCTTCTCCTGCACTGATTATATACATTGTCAAGATAGCAACTGAAATATGCTCATGACATATATTCTGTAAGCTGAAATAATTGTTTCTACTTTTGGCACAAGGCCGGCAATTATCCCAGTGTATTACTGGTACTTTATTTTATCGAGCCCGTAAGGCTGAAAGGCAAAGTTAACCTCGGCAGGATTTGAACTCAGATCATAAAGGGCCGTAACTCTTTGCTACAAAGCATGGCGTCCGACCTCTACTGATACTGCCAATCCACCTGATAGAGAGACAGGCATGATACTATTGACAGAAAATTGATTTCTGATAATGAACGGAAGCAATTTAGACTATTCCCCCTCAGCTCTTATTTTTTTCATCTTACATTTGTTTTCCATGAAGGCCTTTGATAGATAGTGTTTGTGTGACAGACGGACAAAAAGCGTATGTTGTTGCTATAATATAAATTTGAATTTTTGTGATATCTTTTATAGATATAGGTACCATAATGGAAGTAAAAGAACTCTCTCCATTATGTGGGGCAGTTTCCTGGACTGGGCGACCCTTCACCTATTATCAACACACCATCGATAGAACACAGGTAAGCCATCATTATATATATATATATATATATATATATACAAAACTGAAGATAAGGTGATACATAACAGGCATGCAAATGAAAAGTCCTATGAAACTTAAAGTATTTTGAGGACATGACTAATTACCATGCATTAAATCAAATAATATAACCATACTCTACTACCCCAAGTATTGAGTACTCTGTTGAGTAATGGTCTAACCAGTTTCAAGTTGAATCCATCCTGATTTCATCATCATCATCATTTTAAGTCCGCTTTTCCCTGCTTGCAAGGGTGTGACGGGTCCTATTCAGCACAGCATCTCTCCACTTGTCACGGTCCTTCGTCATCTCCACCGTGAGCTTCAGCAATCTGAAGTCTGTTCTCACCACCTCCGCCCATGTTTTTCGTGGTCTACCTCTACCACGTCTTCCTTCAACTGGCACTTCTTCACCCATCGGTCATCCTCCATACGCATCACATGTCCATACCACCTCAGTCTCCTCTCAGACACAGTTTCTCTCTCAACACTTTCATGCTGGGTCGATCACGCACATTGACACTCCACATCCAACGGAGCATGCTTGCCTCATTTCTCTCCAGCCGTTGCATATCCTCTGCAGTTGCTGCCCAAGTCTCACTACCATGCAGCATCACGCTCCTCACACAGGCATCATATAACCAGCCTTTCGTACGCAGGGAGAAACCCTTCTTCGTCAGCAGAGGAAGCAGCTCCCTAAACTTCTTCCAACCCGTCCTTATTCTAGATACTATGGCCTTATATATATATATATATTTTTAAATATATATATATATATATATATATATATCACTCACTGTAAATGAGGTTGGTGTTAGGAAGGGCATCCAGCTGTAGAAATGAAGCCAAATCAGTTCCTGTATGAGCAAGGCATGGTCAGGCGACCAGACACTGCCCACAACAGGACAACCCGTCTAACATATGCTAGCATGGAAGAACGGACATAAAACGGTGATGATGATATATCATCATTGTCCTGTGCACTCCTTATTTTGAATTTATATTCTAAAGACTTAATCATGCGGACTTTTTTTTGAAACTATCTAATTATAGACATCACACTGCCTGGTCTGTTTTCTTCTATTCACCCTTCTGGCCTTTTATATGCCTCAGTGTTCTTCTTTATCTACTCATTTGACTTCAGTCCTTATTCTCTTCTCTTTACTATTTCTCTCATTTGGCTAAGCCCTTGTACACTCTATATTTGTATAATTTGCCTTTAGGTATAACTTGTCGTCTCTACCTGTTTTGTTATGTCCCAATGTACACTGGAATGAATGGTATCGGCCTTAATATACCAAAACTATTGATTTCCAGAGGTTGACTGTGGAGATGGGACTGTCTGTCTTTCCGTTGTTTTTTTCTATCCTGTGCACTCCCTAATATATATATATATATATGGTGGCTGCCAACTCGTTTTCGAGTACGGCCACTACTTTATATCCATGTAGGAGAACCCCTACCCGTGCGCTGACGAGTGTGACTTTTTAGTCCAGCCAGCGACTTGAAAACTCTGGTACAAACACTACACTTGTGACAATTATTGACACAGTGCTGGGCCCATGGTACCATATGACGACAAGTGCAGATATATATATATATATATACAAATTAAAATGAAGAATTAGAATTAGGACTATCCATCATCAGTGATCTACTAGCCATCATAGGTATTTCTTCGCATTAAAGACCAGATACCTCCAGCTAGCCGAACAATAACTAAAATAAGTTATAGGGTTAAAAAGAATTGGGTGGAGAGAGAGAGAGAGAGAGGTGAACAAACATGAATGGTGAGGCAACGTAAAGAGA
Source organism: Eledone cirrhosa (assembly GCA_964016885.1). Taxonomy (NCBI): domain Eukaryota; kingdom Metazoa; phylum Mollusca; class Cephalopoda; order Octopoda; family Eledonidae; genus Eledone; species Eledone cirrhosa. The sequence goes on from OZ024762.1 coordinate 16,135,305, forward strand.
GGAAATAATGAGAAAATCAAGTCAATGATTCATTTGAACATAAGAACTTGCAAATATTGATGAGAAGACGAGAGACACATCCCAACCATGCGAAAAAGTAAGTGAGGAAAGAATTAGGCACGGTGTGGGACGATGGAGGAAGTGAGGAAAGAATTAGGCACGGTGTGGGACGATGGAGGAAGTGAGCAAAGAATTAGGCACAGTGTGGGACGATGGAGGAAGTGAGGAAAGAATTAGGCACGGTGTGGGACGATGGAGGAAGTGAGCAAAGAATTAGGCACGGTGTGGGACGATGGAGGAAGTGAGGAAAGAATTAGGCACGGTGTGGGACGATGGAGGAAGTGAGGAAAGAATTAGGCACGGTGTGGGACGATGGAGGAAGTGAGCAAAGAATTAGGCACAGTGTGGGACGATGGAGGAAGTGAGGAAAGAATTAGACACGGTGTGGGACGATGGAGGAAGTGAGGAAAGAATTAGGCACGGTGTGGGACGATGGAGGAAGTGAGGAAAGAATTAGGCACAGTGTGGGACGATGGAGGAAGTGAGGAAAGAATTAGGCACGGTGTGGGACGATGGAGGAAGTGAGGAAAGAATTAGGCACAGTGTGGGACGATGGAGGAAGTGAGGAAAGAATTAGACACGGTGTGGGACGATGGAGGAAGTGAGGAAAGAATTAGGCACGGTGTGGGACGATGGAGGAAGTGAGAGAGAGGGTGAGTGAGTGAAAGTGTGAGGAAGAGGCTAGCCGAGAGAGGGTGACTAGCAGAGGGGGTGAATGAAAGTAAGAGGGAGAAGGAGAGAAGGGAGAGAGAGAAAGAGGATAGCAGTAAGGGAAGAGAAAAAGCAGGTCACAGCAAAGGGGAAAGCATCCTCTCTTTACGTTGCCTCACCATTCATGTTTGTTTACCTGTCTCTCTCTCTCTCCACCCAATTCTTTTTAACCCTATAACTTATTTTAGTTATTGTTCACACTAGCCTGAGGTATCTGGTCTTTAATGCGAAGAAATACCTATGATGGCTAGTAGATCACTGATGATGGATAGTCCTATTTCTAATTCTTCATTTTAATTTGTATATCACATATGCAACAAGACAGCACGCCATTTTTCATTCCAATATATATATATATATATATAAATGAAAAAAATTCAGGACCCCGACGGCTGAGCTCTGGCCTTTTCAACAGATCTAGCTGTTGAAACGGCTGGAGCTCAACCATCGGGGTCCTGAATTTTTTCATATTACCCACTCTACTGCCCCAAGTATTGAGTACTCTGGTGAGTAATGGTCTAACTGGTTTTTACCACCTCCATTCTGATATATATATATATATAGTAATATAACGAAGGGTTTAGAGAGAATTATACCATTTTATTAGTTTTATCCTTTTAGGATACACAGGGCTGTGGTGTCTCTATTGTAAAAAAAACTAGGATGTTCGCAACCCAGGATACACACTGTATATGGAAAAATTGATCCTGTTTAATAATGAGATAGAGATATTAAAGTTGAACTCTGTGTGTGGCTCAAGAACAGAGATCAGTTGTCCTATTTTTGTTTTTTCTTTGTAGTTGTTGAATAAATTTACTCCTGCAGATGATGTCAACCGAAAGATGTAGTCTATCCCAGTTAGGCTACTATATTTAAAAAAAAGATATATATTTCTCACTCCCCAAACACAAAAACACACACTGAAGAACAAAAGGAGAAGGAGAAGAAGTGTGATCCATCAGGATATATACGACTCAGTTTTGCCTGATTTCATTGCAGATATACGGGGTGTCCCCCCCAAAAAATGTATACACACTCCAACAGTATTTTAACCCTTTAGCTTTTACATTACTCTATATTTACTATTCTATTTTTGTGGTAAAAGCTTTACTTTACATAATATTGAATCCATGAGATTTTGATGTTATTTATTTTGAGAACAATATCTTAACATCAGTATGAGTGGTCAGTAAAAGCCGGTTTGAACAGAAAGTGGTGTGAGAATTCTGGCTGGATACAGCTGGTTTAAATGCTAAAGGGTTAATAAATATTGCCTGTACAGGTAATCAAAGTGGGTATACATTTTTTGGGACACCCTGTATTTATTGGAAATTGGTTATTTACATGCAGAAATTGTTTGGCCTTTATTGTAGCAGAAGAATATCATTGGTTTATTTTAATTTACACGCTGCCTTTCACATTTCATTGATAAATGATTTTAAAGGGCTGTGAATTAGTAGTCCTTAGAGAATCAGATTATAGGACCCCAGCTTTGATTTCAAATCCTGTTAAAGTTAACAAACAGAACTACAGTTTATACTTATACCTTGTTTCATGATATTTCAGGGTTAAGAGCCCTTTTTTTAACAGAAAGGAAACAGTGTCTGATGATGATGGTGGTCCCAAAATATCAGGGAATATAAGATATAGGTGTAAATTGTTTTGTTTTCTTTTGTTTGTGTGACTTTACTCAAGATTTCACTCCAGCATTTCTAATTTGCATTGTACCAGTTTCCTGAAAACCATCTGAACCACATATCTTATAAAGACACACATCTATCTGTATAAAAACATTCATATATATATACACACACACACACATATATCTCTCTCTACATTCATGCACACAACTCAAAACTACATTACAATTTCTTATTTTACGACACTCTTGTATCTATTTTCCCAAAACAATCCTAACCACATAATTGAAAATTAATTACAGCTATGATAACATTGTCTATGTGACACTATATTTCCTTTCTTTTGAAAAGGGAGTGGTAACCCTGAAATATCATGAGAATTATAAGATAAAATTGTAAATTGTTTAGCTTTATTTCTCTTACTCTACTCTAGTTTTCAACAACTCTACTGTCTAACTTACATTTTACCAACTTTCCAAAAATAATCCTATCCCCATATTTCACAATTCTTCACCTAAACTATACTACTTTCTTATATTACATTACATTTAATGTCTTCAACAATATTTCCCAACAATTCTTGTGTTTCTCACCAAGTCTTGTGCCTACCTTAAATACCATTGTTTTTGTTCTAGCTGGAGATATATTTCCAACGAATTAAAAACCCAAAA
>OZ024762.1:16158386-16168386 GCA_964016885.1 Eledone cirrhosa
CTGCTGCTCCTGAAATATAAGCAACACTAGCAGTTATAGTATCTGTATGACCTCTGCTCCTGAAATATACGCAACACTAGCAGTTATAGTTTCTGTATGACTGCTGCTCCTGAAATATACGCAACACTAGCAGTTATAGTATCTGTATGACTGCTGCTCCTGAAATATAGTCCTCACTAGCAGTTATAGTATCTGTATGACTGCTGCTCCTGAAATATAGTCCTCACTAGCAGTTATAGTATCTGTATGACCTCTGCTCCTGAAATATATGCAACACTAGCAGTTATAGTATCTGTATGACTGCTGCTCCTAAAATATACGCAACACTAGCAGTTATAGTATCTGTATGACTGCTGCTCCTGAAATATAAGCAACACTAGCAGTTATAGTTTCTGTATGACTGCTGCTCCTGAAATATACGCAACACTAGCAGTTATAGTATCTGTATGACTGCTGCTCCTGAAATATAGTCCTCACTAGCAGTTATAGTATCTGTATGACCTCTGCTCCTGAAATATATGCAACACTAGCAGTTATAGTATCTGTATGACTGCTGCTCCTAAAATATACGCAACACTAGCAGTTATAGTATCTGTATGACTGCTGCTCCTGAAATATAAGCAACACTAGCAGTTATAGTTTCTGTATGACTGCTGCTCCTGAAATATACGCAACACTAGCAGTTATAGTATCTGTATGACTGCTGCTCCTGAAATATAGTCCTCACTAGCAGTTATAGTATCTGTATGACTGCTGCTCCTGAAATATAAGCAACACTAGCAGTTATAGTATCTGTATGACCTCTGCTCCTGAAATATACGCAACACTAGCAGTTATAGTTTCTGTATGACTGCTGCTCCTGAAATATACGCAACCCTAGCAGTTATAGTATCTGTATGACTGCTGCTCCTGAAATATAAGCAACACTAGCAGTTATAGTTTCTGTATGACTGTTGTTCCTGAAATATAAGCAACCCTAGCAGTTATAGTATATGTATGACTGCTGCTCCTGAAATATACGCAACACTAGCAGTTATAGTATCTGTATGACTGCTGCTCCTGAAATATACGCAACACTACCAGTTATAGTATCTGTATGACTGTTGCTTCTGAAATATAAGCAACACTAGCAGTTATAGTATCTGTATGACTGCTGCTTCTGAAATATAAGCAACACTAGCAGTTATAGTATCTGTATGACCTCTGCTTCTGAAATATAAGCAACACTAGCAGTTACAGTACCTGTAATTACCTCTGCTTCTGAAATATAAGCAACACTAGCAGTTATAGTATCTGTATGACCTCTGCTTCTGAAATATAGTCCTCACTAGCAGTTATAGTATCTGTATGACCTCTGCTTCTGAAATATAGTCCTCACTAGCAGTTATAGTACCTGTATGACCTCTGCTTCTGAAATATAGTCCTCACTAGCAGTTATAGTACCTGTATGACCTCCTTGAGAGTGTGCTTTGAAACCTAAGGCAGCATGCATCTCTATTAAGAAATTATATATAATTATATACACAGACATATATATGTATATATATATATATATATTTCCACTGTTGTATGTTGAGGCATTTTGTTTGCTTTTAGCTTAATTAACCTTCATCCTAACGGTAGACAATATTGTTTTCTGTATTAATGTATTGTATGTTATGTATGCAATATATGTTATGTGTATATAATGTTATGGTCAGTGGTCTTGCTGTGGTCAATTTCTGTGTGTCCGTGTGCGTTTTTTAAAATTATTATTATTGGTAACCAGACTATATTATTTATTGTACTTCATATGTTAAAGTTCTTTAACTCTTGGTTGACTTTCAATATTTTGTGTTTGTTTCTTGACTTGTATCTGTCTGTGTGTGTATGTTTGACTGTGTATGTGGGTTTGGCCGTGTGTGTGTGTGTGTGTTTGACCGTGTATGTGTGTGTGTGTGTGACTCTGTATGTGTGTGTATGGCGGTGGGTGTATACTTAATATTTTCCAGTATATTTTGATATAAGAACTGAGCACTTGGTAGAGTGTGGGAATGTAAGTAGGAGAGTTGCACGACCCAGACTCTGTTCTATCCAGGAAGTCAGTGACTCCACTCCAGAGCTAACTTGGTCTGTGATGACCCTTCCAACTCTTGCTTGCTTGGAAAATGTTTGTTATAAATGCTATCTTAATGAAATCATTTTTACGTTCAATCTTCCATCCTGTCATGATATATATATGTGCGTGTTTGTGTGTGTATATATATATATATATAAATATATATGTGCGTGTGTGTGTATTTATATATATAGGGTGTCCCCAAAAATGATATACACACTTTGATTACTTGTACTGGCAATATTTATTAGAATGTTGTTGAAGTGTATATACATTTTTGGGGCACACTATGTGTGTATGTGTGTATATATATACACACACACACATGCAGGGTGTCACAAAAATATATACACTTCAACAACATTCTAATAAATATTGCCTGTACAGGTAATCAAAGTTTTGGGGACACCTTGTATATAGACACAGTACAGCTACTCTCGCAATATATATATATATACACTCATAATGTATCTGTGTATGTGAGTGTGTGTACGCCTATGTGTGTGTGTGTGCAAAGCCGTGTACTGAAGTGGTAAGTAACTGTTGTTTCTAGATTGAAAAAAGAAACGCAGGTGAAATAATTAATATATTTTGGTCCATAAATGTGTCATCGTGTTCTAGTATTGATTGATTATCAATACATTTCTATAGATCAATGAAATGTCATGCCATCTATTATTATTCTGATTGCTGCATCCTCAAGGGTGATGGTCATGTTATTTTCTATATCTCTGATGGAAATAACTTGGGTTGGGCTGTGTCTGGATATGATGTAGTGGTGTGTTGTTAGTGTTTAGTTGTGGGAGTGTGTTGTGTCTGCATATGATGTAGTGGTGTGTTGTTAGTGTTTAGTTGTGGGAGTGTGTTGTGTCTAGATATGATGTAGTGGTGTGTTGTCAGTGTTTAGTTGTGGGAGTGTGTTGTGTCTGGATATGATGTAGTGGTGTGTTGTTAGTGTTTAGTTGTGGGAGTGTGTTGTGTCTGGATATGATGTAGTGGTGTGTTGTTAGTGTTTAGTTGTGGGAGTGTGTTGTGTCTGCATATGATGTAGTGGTGTGTTGTTAGTGTTTAGTTGTGGGAGTGTGTTGTCTGGATATGATGTAGTGGTGTGTTGTTAGTGTTTAGTGGTGGGAGTGTGTTGTGTCTGGATATGATGTAGTGGTGTGTTGTTAGTGTTTAGTTGTGGGAGTGTGTTGTGTCTGGATATGATGTAGTGGTGTGTTGTTAGTGTTTAGTGGTGGGAGTGTGTTGTGTCTGGATATGATGTAGTGGTGTGTTGTTAGTGTTTAGTTGTGGGAGTGTGTTGTGTCTGGGTATGATGTAGTGGTGTGTTGTTAGTGTTTAGTTGTGGGAGTGTGTTGTGTCTGGATATGATGTAGTGGTGTGTTGTTAGTGTTTAGTTGTGGGAGTGTGTTGTGTCTGGGTATGATGTAGTGGTGTGTTGTTAGTGTTTAGTTGTGGGAGTGTGTTGTGTCTAGATATGATATAGTGGTGTGTTGTGGGAGTGTGTTGTAGTTGTGTTGTGTCTGGATATGATGTAGTGGTGTGTTGTGAGTGTTTAGTTGTGGGAGTGTGTTGTAGTTATGTTGTGTCTAGATATGATATAGTGGTGTGTTGTGGGAGTGTGTTGTAGTTGTGTTGTGTCTGGATATGATGTAGTGGTGTGTTGTTAGTGTTTAGTTGTTAGACATATTATAGGGGTTACTGTGTGTTGTGGGAGTATATCTAGATGTGTGTTGTGGGTGTGTGTCTAGATGTGTTGTTGGACATGTAGTTTTTAATGGATGTACTTACACTCTTCTTTTCAAATCCTATTGGGCCCTATTGTGCTTATCATTCTGTCGGGGTCAGAAATACATCCCCACCCAAAAACTGCCAACCCAGTGCTTGTGCGCAACCCTCTTTAGCTGTGGATGTTCTGATGGGGGTGGGGAATCTTGTGACTGCATGAGGACCTAAAGAAAAGCATGGTCCCTACTACCAATTCATAGTTGACTGTAAGTGACAGCCTTAATAATGTGCATTAATATGTGCATGTGCATGTGTGAAAGTTTACACTACCACAGTTCTGGAGCTATGACAGTGTAATAACTTTAGCCCTTAACATCCTGTACCACATGAAACCCAATTAGAAAGGCATTCTTGATAAAGATTATCATACACCACATTAAATATTGAAGTCTTTACTCTACTACTGCAATTTTCACAACAGTCTCACAACCTTGCAATCGAAAGGTTGTGAGTTCAATTCTCAGACCGGGTGATGTGTTGTTTCCTTGAGCAAGACACTTTATTTCACATTGCTCCAGTTTACTCGGCTGTAGAAATGAGATGATAGGGACTGGGGTCCCTATCATTCCACTGCAAAGTGGATGTGGAGGTGCCACGGCAAAAAAGCACCCAGCACTCACTGTAAATGAGGTTGGTGTTAGGAAGAGCATCCAACTGTAGAAATGAAGCCAGCATCAGTTCCCGTCCCACCCTTGCAAGCAGGGAAAAAGCGGTCGTAAAATGAAATGATGATGATGATGATGAATCTGTTCATCAGTAAATATACTATAAACATTTGAATTAAGAAACCTGTTTTTAAAGACATTTTCTGCTAAATCATTACAGGATGTTAAGAGTTATATAATAATAATATATGGAGCAAGCATATTTTTAACGAGTTAACTCTAATTACTCATTGTTGTAACATTGTATTTAAAAGACATCTAAATGTACATTGGTGTAACCCAGGGTTCAGGGACATTTTCAATCTGAAAGATCTGTAAGGCACTTCTGCCCATCTCTAAAGGTACTTTACCTGATTTTCTCAACTATTATTTATAGTGATTGACTATTAATATGGTCTGTTGCATTGGAATGCACACAATTTAAAAAAAATGATGAAAATTCTAATAGTAATTGAAATTATTGGTGCCACGTAATTTATTTATTATAATGCGTGTTTTTGACTATCAAAAATAGCCTTAATTGGGTATTCTGGCCCTTGAGATGGAAAAAAGGGGACAGTATCGCCACAAATTTTTTTCATAGTCAAAAACCTGCTTTGAAGTAGTTAACTTTAAGCTTCCATGAATTCAAGATTCATAAATCACTCAATGCTCCTAAAAATATGATTGTTTACATATATATGCATATATATATATATATGTATGCATGTATGTATAACGTCTGTGAATATCTGCTATGAAAAGAGCTCTGTTTTTTATATATGTATATATGTATGTATAATATCTGAGTGTGTGTAATTAAAAGAGGTATGTGATTATATATATATGTATACATGTATGTATGTATAATGTCTGTGAGTGTGTGTAATTAAAAGAGCCCTTTTTTATATATGTATATATGTGTTTATATACTTGTATGTATGTATAATGACTGAGTGTGTGTTAAAAGATGTCTGTTTTTTTTATGTGGAAACGTTTAATATTAAATGATGTGCGTAAAATATTTGATATTCATTCCATGATCTATTCTTGTCTTTAACCTATCAAACCTACATTGTGTAAAGAAGTCCACCATTTTAATGTCATTATACACTAAGACATATGATGGTTATAGCAGTGATATATGTACACATACATACATATATATATACACATATATATATAATTAGATATATAGATGGAAAAATTACCTTTTAAAACATTTAAAATTCTTTACATGTTTCAAGGGCATTGAGGTTTTTCTAAACTGTTTGGCAAATATATACTACCATCTTTGCATAAAATTGGGTTTCCTGCTATTTCAAGCATTAAACTAATATATTCCTTCCATATACTGTACCGATTATGTTGTTATTCCTGTTTACCTTTTACGTGTATATATATATATATATATATATATCATCATCATCATCATCATTTCATTTTACGTCTGCTTTTTCCCTGCTTGCAAGGGTGGGACGGGAACTGATGTTGGCTTGATTTCTACAGCTGGATGCCCTTCCTAACACCAACCTCATTTACAGTGAGTGCTGGGTGCTTTTTTTGCCGTGGCACCTCCACGACCACTTTGCAGTGGAATGATATGGACCCCAGTCCCTATCATCTCATTTCTACAGCTGAGTAAACTGGAGCAATGTGAAATAAAGTGTCTTGCTCAAGGAAACAACACATCACCCGGTCTGAGACTTGAACTCACAACCTTTCGATTGCAAGGCCAATGCCTTAACCACTAAGCCATGTATATATATATTTATATAAAAGGTAAACAGGAATAACAAAACAATTGACACAGTACATGCCAGGAATATATTAGTTTAATGCTTGAAATAGCAGGAAGAGAAGCTTAATGTTTCGATGCTAGTCCTTCATTGGAAGAAAGAATGAGAAATTCAAGAAGAAATAGAAGGATTGAGGAGTCAGGCAGAGCTTGTGTTGTGTGTGTGTGTGTGTGTGTGTGTAAATATAGTATCATCAGAAAATGCATGCAGTTACATAACATAAACAGACAAATGCATCTCTCTCATCAGTCACCTTGCTGGAAGTGCAGTTTCATGTATGAAGGTGATATTGCTATTAGGTTATATTGATATTGCTGAGAGCTCATCACCACTATCATCATCATCATCACCATACTTCCCTACCTCTGTCTCTCTCCTTCTCTCTCTTACCATATAAAAATTATAATTGTCAGAAGAATTAATAAAACCATGTTTATCATTTGGATTTTTAAATATTTTATATAAACAATGTTTTAAAGTTATATTTTTTTGGCCCAAGTGATAAACAGTATTTTATTAATTAATTTTTCTGACAATTATACTTTATTAATATATATAATATATATATAGTAATAATAATGAAAACCCAAATCTCTCTCTCTCTCTCTATATATATATATGTATGTTATCTCTTATTTGGGGCCTGAGTCTCAGATGGGAGTTACTCTACCTTATAATAAAATCACAATGAATGGGCTGAATGTAACTTGTATGTAAGCATGGCTGTATGGTTAAGTAGTTTCTTCATCAACCATGTCGTTTCATATTCAATCCCACCGTGGGGCACTTCAAGCAAGTGTTTTCTACTATAGCCTCATATTGACAAATGTGTCTTGTCAGGGAAATTGAAAGCCCATTGTTTAATATCATAATAAATTGCTTCCAGTCCACACTGTCAGGTGGTAGTGCTGGTGCTATGACAAAATGCTCCCAGTATACACTGTAAGGTGGTAGTGCTGGTGCTATGACAAAATGCTCCCAGTATACACTGTAAGGTGGTAGTGCTGGTGCTATGACAAAATGCTCCCAGTATACACTGTAAGGTGGTAGTGCTGGTGCTATGACAAAATGCTCCCAGTATACACTGTAAGGTGGTAGTGCTGGTGCTATGACAAAATGCTCCCAGTATACACTGTAAGGTGGTAGTGCTGGTGCTATGACAAAATGCTCCCAGTCCACTCTGTAAGGTGGTAGTGCCAGAGTCATGAGGAAATACACCCAGTACACCCTGTAAAGTGGCTGGCATTAAGAAAGTTATCTAGCCATAGAAACCAAGCCAAACACAGAGCGTAGAAGCAAGATGTGTTTACATGATTGATCTAGCTTCAGGTTAGGACATCTCATAGAAAATAGATGTTAAATGGGGATAATGATGTGTGTGTATATATATGTATGTAGGTGTATATTTTTGTATGTATGTGTGTGTGTGTATATATATACACACATATATGCATACACATGCATATTTATATGTACATGTGTGTGTGTGTGTGTGTGTATATGTATGTATATATATATATATTGTTTTCTACTTAGAAAATAGAGATCAACACTCTACCGACCAGTATTGAGTTATTTCAATTAATGATTGAATGTTTTAAATACTACAGTATTTAAACATATATTCTAATATACATAAATATAAATATACATATACATATCGATGGAAGACGCGGAGTGGAGAGATCCATGAAGACCTGGGATGAGGTGATAAAATCCGACCTTACCCAATTGCACCTCTCAAAGGCGACTGTGACCTCTGGCATCATGCAGTAATACAGAAGACCTCCCACGGGTACAAGCTGAAGCTGAAGCATATAGACAATATGTCCCCACACCCTCCCACTGTAAAGTGGACGTTGAGGTGCCATGTAAAAAAAGCACCCAGCCCACACTGTAAAGTGGACGTGGAGGTGCCACGGCAAAAAAGTACCCAGCCCACACTGTAATTGAGGTTGGTGTTAGGAAGGGCATCCAGCTGTAGAAATCAAGCCAGAATCAGTTCCCATATGAGCAAGACATGGTCAGCTAACCGGGCACTGCCCACAACAGAACAACCCGTCTAACCCATGCTAGCATGGAATAATGGACGTAAAACGGTGATGATGATGATGATGATGATGATATATATGCACACACACATATATGCATACACGTTCATATTTATAGGTACATATACGTGTTTGTGTGTGTATAAATATGTGTGTATATGATGTGTATGTCTGTCTTACCTTGTAGTGAGATATATTTCTCTACATGGTGGTGTGACTGTCTTTACCTTGTATCCCCTAGGATGAAACCATCAACCGAAGAGATAAGAAAGATAGAACTGCAACATTGAATGACAATACTTTACTGAATGGACAGGTTAGCTTCCATACTTTCATGTCCCCCTCATTTTCACTCTCTCTCTCTCCTCACTACCTCGTCTTTTTTCTTCCTCTCCCCGTCTTATATTTTCATATCATTAACCCTTTAGCATTTACATTACTCTATATCTACTATTGTATTTTCACAGTAAAGGCTTCACCTCACATAATATCTCATAACATTTACATAACTCTATACTATTATATTTTCACAGTAAAGACTTTACCTCACATAATATCTCATAACATTTACATAACTCTATACTATTGTATTTTCACAGTAAAGGCTTTACCTCACATAATATCTCACATAACATTTACATTACTCTATATATACTATTATATTTTTATGGTAAAGGCTTTACCTCATAATTATCTCACATAATATCGAATCTATGAGATTTTGAAAGTATTTATTTTGAGAACAATACCTTAACATCAGTTTGAGTGACCAGTTACAGCCAGTTTGAACAGAAAGAGGTAGAGAATTCTGGCTAGTTTTGGCCGGTTTGAACATTAAAGGGTTAAACTCATACATTTTCCTCTCTCGGGCAATATATATGCATTTGTTTCTTCCGTTATAACTTGTAGCCACTCTCTATGTATATACGCGTATCGATAGATGTGTGTGTGTATATATATATATATATATATATATATATATATATATGTATGAATGTGTGTGTGTGTGTGTGTATGTATATATATATATATATATATATATATATATATATGTATGTATGTATGTATATATGTATGAATGTATGTGTATGTGTGAGTGTGTATGTATATATATATATGTATGAATGTGTGTGTGTGTGTATATACATATATATATATAAAGGAAAATAGTTAGGACCCCGATGGCAGAGCTCAAGCCGTTTTGACAGCTATTTCTGGATTCCAGAAATAGCTGTCGAAACGGCTTGAGCTCTGCCGTGGGGGTCCTGACTCTTTTCTTATTACCCACTCTACTACCCAAAGTATTGAGTACTCTACTCATACTCATGTTAAGGTATTGTACTCAAAATCCTAGATTTGATGTTATGTGAGGTAAAGCCTTTACCATGAAAATACAATAGTATATATAGAGTAATGTAAATGTTAAAGAGCTAAAGTCAATCATATTGGCCCCACTACCTTATTAGGTGTCTTAGTATGAAAAGGGCTGAAACCTATATTGTTAGCCCTTAGTCAAAAACAGATTGTCTATACTGTTCTATGTCATATCTTTATTGTTTTCTTGGTCTGTGTGTATGTGTGCATGCATGTTTATTTGTATGTGTGCATGCATGTGTT
>OZ024762.1:16178386-16180886 GCA_964016885.1 Eledone cirrhosa
TCCCTTTACTTGTGCCAAGGACATGACAAACACCCAGTACACGCTGTAAAGTGGTTGGTGTTAGGAAAGGCATCCAGCCATAAAAAACTTGGCAAACAAAATTTTGGGAGGTCCCTTCAGTTGTGCCAAGGACATGACAAACACCCAGTACACGCTGTAAAGTGGTTGGTGATAGGAAGGGCATCCAGCCATAAAAAACTTGGCAAACAAAATTTTGGGAGGTCCCTTCAGTTGTGCCAAGGACATGACAAACACCCAGTACACGCTGTAAAGTGGTTGGTGTTAGGAAAGGCATCCAGCCATAAAAAACTTGGCAAACAAAATTTTGGGAGGTCCCTTTACTTGTGCCAAGGACATGACAAACACCCAGTACACGCTGTAAAGTGGTTGGTGATAGGAAGGGCATCCAGCCATAGAAAACTTGCCAAACAAGGGGCAAGGAATACAAGAACCCTTCAGTTTGTGTTGAAAGACACGACAACTTTTCCTCTGTACTCGATCGAATGTATGACTGACCGTATGTAAGCGAGATGGAGACTCCTCGGCTTGTCTGGGAGGTCAGTAGCCTCGCTTCAGTGCAGACTTCGTCTATGTAGACCTATCCAACCTTTGCTTGTAGAGAAAGTGGAGGTTAAACAATGATGATGATGGTTGTGTACTTGTGTACCTTTAGGGACAAACACAGGATCTGTAAGCTGCAGTGAAGGCAGCCATGTCTAGGAAAGCAATAGTTTCATATAAAGACTGCACGAAGGGGAAAGGTATGGACTCAGTAAGCTAAACCCTGCATTAGTAAGGACAATGTTGCCTTAACCCTTTAGCATTCACATTAATCTATATATCAGGCATGTCAAACTGAGGGTCCCCCGAGGGCCACTTGTGTCACATATGTGTTGTCTGAGGGCCACTTGGGTCACGTATGTGTTGTCTGAGGGCCACACATGACAACTAATTTTTTTAATTTTATATTACGAAGATAAACCATGTTCTCACTATAAAAACCTTTGTATGGGTCGCAGGTGTGCTTATAAAGGGCTGCATGTTTGACATGCCTGCTATATATACTATTATATTTTCATAGTAGAGGCTTTACCTCGCATAATATTAAATCTATAAGATTTTGATATGATTTATTTTGAGAACAATACCGTAACATTGGTATGGGTGGCCAGTTACAGCCGGTTTGAACAGAAAGAGGTGAGAGAGTTTTGGCTGGATATGGCTGGTTTAAATGCTAAAGGGTTAACATGCTTGTTGTAGTAGAGTAGTATGTTTGAGGAGCTGGTTTTGGCCATATTGATACAGCTGCTCATTGGCACACTATTCGCCCTCCCACCCTCCCTCAGGCCGGTGTCCCAGCACACTTCACCAACTCCAGTAAGTTATAGATAGATGTATAGTGGCATGGTTCAATTGTTGAGCAGCATCACCTACTGAACAGACAATCTCTATATTGATGAGATCAACAAAGATAAACTCCCGTTGATGGATCATATCTAATTAACAAAGAGAAGGGTCTTGCAAGTGGCCCCAATTATCAGACCTGTATGATATAAATGCATGGCGTTAATTACTTTTGATATATATATGTGTGTGTGTATATATATGTATATATATGTATATGTATACATGGGTATATATATGTGTATATGCATATATGTATGTATATATGCATATATATATATACATATATATATATGTATGTATGTATATATATATATATATATATATATATATATATATATGTTTATATATATGCATATATATATGTATGTATATATATGTATATATGTATGTATATATATGTATATATGCATATATATATATGTATATATATGTTTATATATATGTATATATATGTTTATATATATGCATATATATATGTATGTGTATATATATATATATATGTTTTTATATATACATATATATAAATGTGTATATATATATATATATATATATATATATATATATATATATAATTGAATAAACAAGAAAGATGAACGCTAATATAAACATACATGTGTTCAAATCGTAAGGACCAAATTTGCTAGGGTGAAAAAAACCCTAGCAAATTTGGTCCTTACGATTTGAACACGTGTATGTTTATATTAGCGTTCATCTTTCTTGTTTATTCAATTATATTGTACGGCTCGGAAAATCATTTTTCTTAGAGCTATTTAATTGTAAGAGACTACATCGAGTTCTTAACTCGATATATATATATATACAAATGTATATAAATGCTCATTGATGTGTATATATGTATGTATATATATATATATAAATATAAATATTTACACATACACCAATTAAACAAAGTCACAGGTATATATGTGTTTTGGCAACTTTTCACGATGTGGCTCAATGGAGAATTAATAAATTAATCAGAGCAAAATACTATAGAGAAAAGCATGTCCAGAGAATTATTTGATAATATATATACATCATCTCTACTCCCAATCAGCAGTCTAATTGATTTTTTGTGTGGTTAATTATGCTG
>OZ024762.1:16185886-16195886 GCA_964016885.1 Eledone cirrhosa
ATATACACCTGCCTATACATCTATATATACACATTTATATATGCCTATACATCTATATACACATCTATGCATCTATACTTAAGTCTATGAATCTGTACTGTGCATGCCTATGCATCTATGTGCATGTCTATGTATATCTGTACATCTATGTGCACATCTGTGCACTTAAATGCATGGCTGTGCATCTATACTTATACCCTGTACATGTGTATACCAACATGTACATATGTACACACTTGTATGTCAATATACAAACCTCACACACTCACAATTAAACAAATGTTTTAACTCTTTTGTGACCATAATTTTAACGAGAACATAATACTGCCTTTGTGTTTTAATTATCAAAATAATCAGAGTTTGTGAGAGATTTAGTAAAATAACTAATCTAAAATTTGTTAATAAACAGCAAATATTTAACTAGTGGAATTTTTATATTTTCTGGTATGTAATATTAATCAGGATTTTAGTTCAAAGTTTGAATGAAAATACTAATTTAAATAAGTTTAAATATTTGGAAGCCCTACAATGCGTGCAAGATTAAAGGTTCCAAGGTAATAGGAGACCGAGGAAAGAGTGAGGACGATAGAATTTACCTTAGCAAATTAACACTTTAAATTGAAACTTAAACACTTTAATAAAGACAACTTTTGGACATGGTTGTTATTGAAAGGGTTAATGGTGTCGGCTATCTTAGAGAGGGAACCAATATTCAATCAATAACTTTTAGGTTGTTTCTGAAATTAATGCAGCTTTTTAATCATTAACTTCATCATTATCAACATATCTTAGTGAAGGTGGCAAATAGGCAGAGTTGTTAGAACGTTGGATAGAATTCTTGGCAGTATTTGTTCAGGCTTTCTGAGTTCAAATCCTGCCAAGGTCAACTTAGTTTTCATCCATTCAAGGTCGATAAAAAAAGTACCAGTCCAGTACTGGGGTCGATTCTTCCTCTATATTTCTATCTCATTTCTATCTCAAGGGCGGTGGATTGGCAGTATCGGTAGAGGGTCGGACGCCATGCTTTCAAGCATAGTTACGTCCCTTTACGATCTGAGTTCAAATCCCGCCGAGGTTGACTTTGCCTTTCATCCTTACGAGGTCGATAAAATAAAGTACCAGTAATGCACTGGATAATTGCTGGCCTTGTGCCTAACGTAGAAACCATTATATTTCTATCTCATTTCTATTCTCCCACTCACTCTATCCTTCTCTGGAAGAAATCTGCTCACCAGGTTTTAAAATGCCCTTCCAATGTCAATGTGACTTTCCTACAACTCTCTCAGGAGTTTCGTTCTCCATACATACATCTCAGCTCAGAACTAACTTCACTGATTGAAATATAATCCATTAGAATCTATACATTTTTGCCAACAAGCTACTAATTTATTTATTCCAATAACATAGAATTCTGAAGGGGATGAACTTTTTGAACAGTTTTAAAACTGATTTTTCATGTAATTCCATAATTTATCCTGTAAAGTGGTGTTATATCTGTACTAGGAAAATAGCTAGTCACTCATGTTTCTCTCTCTCACTATCCATGCATGACTCTTCCACACACACAAAATAAAATAAAAGGCCAGTTAAGTACTAGGGTTGTTATAATCGATATCTATTTCTTCCCAAATTGCTGGCCTTGTGCATAAATTAGAAATATTACCATTATTATTATTATTATTATTATTTGACATAAAGTTATGGTCCTTTACGTTCTGTGTTCAAATCCCTCCGAGGTTAGCTTTGCCTTTCATCCTTACGGAGTCAATAAAATAAAGTACCAGTAATGCACTGGGGTCAATTTAATCGACTCCCCTCTCTCCAAAATTGCTGGCCTTCCGCCTAAAATAGAAACAATTATTATTATTATTATTATTATTATTATTATTATTGAAGAATCATTATAATGCTGGACAAATGCATTTTAGTATTTATTCCAGCTTGTAATATTCCAAGGTGAATAAACTTAAGTACCAGTGATGAATTGGGGTCAATATAATCGCCGTGTTCCTCCCTGCCAAATTGCTGACCTTGTATCAATGTTAGAATTATTAATAATATTATTATAATTATTTGTTTGTTTGATAGTGAACCCTAGTGTAATTTCTTGTCTTTTATTTCACTGTTTCAGGGACAGTACCAGGCAGAAACTAAAAAACCAACATGTCATACTCGAATAGTGAAACGTAATCGCAGAAAGAATAAATCTAGCCCGAACAAAATGGCGAAAGAAGAGGAAGTTAGCAGGACCAATGGAGAATTTGGTAATAAATCTGACAGTTTTTTAACAGTATTTTGATAGTGTGTTAATAGTATTTTAACAGTGTTTTGATAGTGTGTTAATAGTATTTTAACAGTGTTTTGATAGTGTGTTAATAGTATTTTAACAGTGTTTTGATAGTGTGTTAATAGTATTTTAACAGTGTTTTGATAGTGTGTTAATATTATTTTAACAGTGTTTTGATAGTGTGTTAATATTATTTTAACAGTGTTTTGATAGTGTGTTAATAGTATTTTAACAGTGTTTTGATAGTGTGTTAATAGTATTTTAACAGTGTTTTGATAGTGTGTTAATAGTATTTTAACAGTGTTTTGATAGTGTTCTAACATTATGTAAGAGTATTTTGACAGTATTTTTTACAGTGTTTTGGTAGTATTTTAACAGTATTTTTTACAGTGTTTGGTAGTATTCTAATAATATTTAATATTATTTTAACAGTATTTTGATGGTAGTTTGGCTTCACATGAGGTCTAACTTTAGTGGCTGGCTTTTGAATGGCCCTAACAACCTTCTCATTGATGGGGCCACCATATAAATCCACCCTGTAAAGTGGTTGACATTACAGGTACAGTCCATCTAAAGGGTTGACCTGAGACTTTGGTAAATGACACCAGTCCAAGATGTGACACAGTGGGATTGAACCCACCTTACAGGCTGGACTAGGTGCTATTTGTCACAGCATTAGTATGATTACCTTATTGGGTAGACTGGGAGCTTTTTCTCATGGCACCTGCGCTGCTACTTTATAGGGGGCGAGGGACTGGATATATTTCATGTCATCAGTTTTACCTTTTTATAGCATTTGGTCGCTCGTTGCGTCCTTAGTCCAGCTGGAGAAGCAATAAGAGCAAGAGGAGAGAGAGCAAGTGTCAAGCTACATATTTCTTGCTAAGGGCCTGAGGGTTGGTTTGAAGAACATTCTGTATTATTGTATTTCGTTCTAATTTTTCATTCATATTTCTTAATATTCTTCAGTTCGGCGTCGAGGCGCTGTTTGTAAACCACGGGGACCAAAAGCTAGAAACAAGAGCAAAGCCTTGGCAATTGATGGCCTCAATTTGCTGCACAAGCAAACAGTTTTATCGACGTCATCAACTGGTAAGTTGATTAATGTTAATTAGTAGAGGGTGGGGTGGGGTTGATCAATCATTGATCAAAGCCATCAACTGGCAAGTTGTTTAGTGTTAATTAGTAGAGAATTGGAATGAATATTACAAAGTATTCTGTCTGACTTTCTTTAGACTCTGCCAATTGGATTACACTGACCTCAGTTCGGAATTAGTATTTTATTTTATTGGCCCCAAAAAGATGAAAGGTAAAGTTGGGCTCAGTCAATACCAAAAAGTATTCTGACATTCTAACAACTTGGTCAATTCACCATCATCATCATTGTATTTATATGCATTTTTCCATGCTCTTATGGGCTGAGTTGGACAAGTCCTTCTCAGCACAGCATCTCTCCACTTGCTGCGTTCCTTCATCATCTCCTCTGTGAGTCTCAGTGATTTGACATCAGTTCTCACAACCTCTGCCCAGCTCTTCCTTGGTCTACCTCTACTGTGGCTTCCTACCACTGGGACTTCCTGGCACTTTATCACCCGGCGGTCATCATCCATATGCATCATATGCCCATACCAACGCAGTATTCTCTCTTGCACACGACTTTTGATTCCTCTCAACCTTTTAACATTTACATTACTCTAGATATACTATTTTATTTTCACGATAAAGGCTTTACCTCACACAATATCAAATCTAATTAGATTTTGAGAACAATACCTTAACATAAGTATGAGTGGCCAGTTATAGCCAGTTTGAACAGAAAGAGGGGAGAGAATTCTGGCCGGATACGGCCGGTTTAAATGCTAAAGGGTTAAACCCAGTTTCTCTTTCAATTCATCCAGCCTTTACTTTTGACCCCAATAATGAACTGGTGCTTTATTTTATTGAGCTCAAACGTATGAAGTGCAAAGTTGGGCTCAGTGGGTGCCACAAGGTATTCTATCTGACATTCTAACAACTTTGCCAATTTGCCACCTTTAAATTTAAATACTGAATTGTTAGACTTTGTTCCATAAGTTGTTTAAATGTCCTTCCTCTCTGTTCCAGCTTCCAGTGAAAATAGTGTTAGTTGTAATGACCGGTCCATGACTTCCTTCTCTGATGCCTATTTCAAATCTGGCTCCCAACCTCATACAATAGCAGCATTAGAGGTACCTCCAGCTATGCAACGTTTCTTTGGTAAGTAACACCTTTACATCGTTTCACCAACCCCTCAACTCTAGGTCTCTTCACTCAACAAATCTGCGGTCGAGCCCATGGCAATGGTGACATCCGGTGTCCTTGGCCCTCGTGCCACTTCCCTGCTCACCACCATTGACACAGAGTTCGCTACCTGTGGCAGTGAAGACTTCCGGTGTCCTTGGCCCTCGTGCCACTTCCCTGCTCACCACCATTGACACAGAGTTCGCTACCCGTGGCAGTGGAGACTTCCGGTGTCCTTGGCCCTCGTGCCACTTCCCTGCTCACCACCATTGACACAGAGTTCGCTACCCGTGGCAGTGGAGACTTCCAATGTCCTTGGCCCTCGTGCCACTTCCCTGCTCACCACCATTGACACAGAGTTCGCTACCCGTGGCAGTGGAGACTTCCGGTGTCCTTGGCCCTCGTGCCACTTCCCTGCTCACCACCATTGACACAGAGTTCGCTACCCGTGGCAGTGGAGACTTCCGGTGTCCTTGGCCCTCGTGCCACTTCCCTGCTCACCACCATTGACACAGAGTTCGCTACCCGTGGCAGTGGAGACTTCCAATGTCCTTGGCCCTCGTGCCACTTCCCTGCTCACCACCATTGACACAGAGTTCGCTACCCGTGGCAGTGGAGACTTCCGGTGTCCTTGGCCCTTGTGCCACTTCCCTGCTCACCACCATTGACACAGAGTTCGCTACCCGTGGCAGTGGAGACTTCCGGAGTCCTTGGCCCTCGTGCCACTTCCCTGCTCACCACCATTGACACAGAGTTCGCTACCCGTGGCAGTGGAGACTTCCAATGTACTTGGCCCTCGTGCCACTTCCCTGCTCACCACCATTGACACAGAGTTCGCTACCCGTGGCAGTGGAGACTTCCGGAGTCCTTGGCCCTCGTGCCACTTCCCTGCTCACCACCATTGACACAGAGTTCGCTACCCGTGGCAGTGGAGACTTCCAATGTCCTTGGCCCTCGTGCCACTTCCCTGCTCACCACCATTGACACAGAGTTCGCTACCCGTGGCAGTGGAGACTTCCGGTGTCCTTGGCCCTCGTGCCACTTCCCTGCTCACCACCATTGACACAGAGTTCGCTACCCGTGGCAGTGGAGACTTCCGGAGTCCTTGGCCCTCGTGCCACTTCCCTGCTCACCACCATTGACACAGAGTTCGCTACCCGTGGCAGTGGAGACTTCCGGAGTCCTTGGCCCTCGTGCCACTTCCCTGCTCACCACCATTGACACAGAGTTCGCTACCTGTGACAGTGGAGACTTCCGGAGTCCTTGGCCCTCGTGCCACTTCCCTGCTCACCACCATTGACACAGAGTTCGCTACCCGTGGCAGTGGAGACTTCCGGTGTCCTTGGCCCTCGTGCCACTTCCCTGCTCACCACCATTGACACAGAGTTCGCTACCCGCAGGTGTGAGTCTCACGAGCTAGAATGGCTCATCCAGTGTGTCTCCTTCACCATCCTCTGGGGAAACGCCTTCTCTATTCTGTATGCTGGGACTGTGGAGTGGCCAGCGCATGGGCTCCCATTTGTTCATAATAGTGAGAGATAGGAAGAGTGGGAGAGATTGAGGCAGTGACAGTGGGAGTTTGGTTCCTTTGTGTTTGGACCTGGTGTATATATTTCACCTTATTTACTTATTTACCTGCCTTACCCAACTTGTCATCTTAGGATTCCAAAGTCAGCTATTGTTGCTATCTATAATCATTATCATTTTTATTTTTGTTTTTATGCTGGCATCGGTTGGGTGGGTCATCGTGGGCTGAGACTAGGCTGGGCTGTCAAGTCCTCAACAGGCCGTGATTATGAACAAGTGCTTTATTTCATATTGCTTGACTTGATAAGTCTGTGGACCTTATCATTAAAACACCTGTGAAAGCACTTATGAGATGCAACCTCAGAGGAGGCAAGCTAAAACTGTATAGGAGAGCTGTAATAACACGATAGGGCTGGGCCCCTGTCAGCACATTCTGTGCTCAAGCAAAATACCGAACAAAATAAATATTAGCAACCATGGGAGGAAAAGACCCTGATCCTTGGAATTTTGTCTAGTTGTTGTTGTTGTTGTTGGTGGTGGTGGTGTGGAATGATAGTACTGGGTCTCCTATCATTACAGCACTTGAGAAACCTGCCATGAGATGTGATCTCACAAGAGATCAGCTAAACCTACATATATGTAGGCATCATCATCATCATCATCACTGTTTTATGTCCGCTCTTCCACGCTAGCATGGGTTAAACGGGTTGTCCTATTGTGGGCAGTGTCTGGTCGGCTGACCTTGTCTTGCTCATACAGGAACTGATTCTGGCCTGATTTCTACAGCTGGATGCCCTTCCTAACACCAACCTCATTTACAGTGTGGGCTGGGTGCTTTTTTTGCTGTGGCACCTCCACAACCACTTTGCAGTGGAATGATATGGACCCCAGTCTCTAACATCTCATTTCTACAGCTGAGTAAACTGGAGCAATGTGACATAAAGTGTCTTGCTCAAGGAAACAACACATCACCCGGTCCGAGAATTGAACCCACAACCTCATGATTGCAAGCCCAATGCTCTAACCACTAAGCCATGTGCCTCCGCAGGCGTGAGGTGTAATAATAACAGTTTCAGGTTTAGGCACAAGACCAACAATTTGTGTGTGTGTGTGTTGTGGTTGGGGGGGGGGGGCGTTTTAATCGACCCCAGTTTATTACTGGTTCTTTATTTAATCTCGACTTTTCATTTGTAATGTAATATAATATTGAGATAATTGTGATTTATTTCATTGCAGATACCATTAAACAGCGTTACACAGAATTTCTAAATTATATGAAAACACCACAGTACAAAACCACAGTGGAACTACAAATAGAAGAAGAGAAGGTATGTGGTGGTTATTGTAGTCTCTAGTGTGTGTATGTGGTGGTTATTGTACTGTCTTTAGTGTGTGTATGTGGTGGTTATTGTACTGTCTTTAGTGTGTGTATGTGGTGGTTATTGTAGTCTCTAGTGTGTGTATGTGGTGGTTATTGTACTGTCTTTAGTGTGTGTATGTGGTGGTTATTGTACTGTCTTTAGTGTGTGTATGTGGTGGTTATTGTAGTCTCTAGTGTGTGTATGTGGTGGTTATTGTAGTCTCTAGTGTGAGTATGTGGTGGTTATTGTACTGTCTCTAGTGTGTGTATGTGGTGGTTACTGTAGTCTCTAGTGTGTGTATGTGGTGGTTATTGTAGTCTCTAGTGTGTGTATGTGGTGGTTATTGTAGTCTCTAGTGTGTGTATGTGGTGGTTATTGTAGTCTCTAGTGTGTGTATGTGGTGGTTACTGTAGTCTCTAGTGTGTGTATGTGGTGGTTATTGTAGTCTCTAGTGTGTGTATGTGGTGGTTATTATAGTCTCTAGTGTGTGTATGTGGTGGTTACTGTAGTCTCTAGTGTGTGTATGTGGTGGTTATTGTAGTCTCTAGTGTGTGTATGTGGTGGTTATTATAGTCTCTAGTGTGTGTATGTGGTGGTTACTGTAGTCTCTAGTGTGTGTATGTGGTGGTTACTGTAGTCTCTAGTGTGTGTATGTGGTGGTTATTGTAGTCTCTAGTGTGTGTATGTGGTGGTTATTGTAGTCTCTAGTGTGTGTATGTGGTGGTTATTGTAGTCTCTAGTGTGTGTATGTGGTGGTTACTGTAGTCTCTAGTGTGTGTATGTGGTGGTTACTGTAGTCTCTAGTGTGTGTATGTGGTGGTTACTGTAGTCTCTAGTGTGTGTATGTGGTGGTTATTGTACTGTCTTTAGTGTGTGTATGTGGTGGTTACTGTACTGTCTTTAGTGTGTGTATGTGGTGGTTATTGTACTGTCTTTAGTGTGTGTATGTGGTGGTTATTGTAGTCTCTAGTGTGTGTATGTGGTGGTTATTGTACTGTCTTTAGTGTGTGTATGTGGTGGTTATTGTAGTCTCTAGTGTGTGTATGGTGGTTATTGTACTGTCTTTAGTGTGTGTATGTGGTGGTTATTGTACTGTCTTTAGTGTGTGTATGTGGTGGTTATTGTACTGTCTTTAGTGTGTGTATGTGGTGGTTATTGTACTGTCTTTAGTGTGTGTATGTGGTGGTTATTGTAGTCTCTAGTGTGTGTATGTGGTGGTTATTGTACTGTCTTTAGTGTGTGTATGTGGTGGTTATTGTAGTCTCTATAGTGTGTGTATGGTGGTTATTGTACTGTCTTTAGTGTGTGTATGTGGTGGTTATTGTAATCTCTAGTGTGTGTATGGTGGTTATTGTACTGTCTCTAGTGTGTATGTAATGGTTACTGTACTGTTTATATATGATGATCATGAAGGAATTTCTTTTGCAGAAAAGAAAATGTACGCTAGAGAATGAAGTGAAAAAATTAGAGAAACAAATTGCTGGTCTTCGAAAGGCCAGTCTACAGCAATTGAAGAATCGGCTTGGTGAAGTAAGTCAAAGGTTATTCTTTTGAGAAGGAAGTTGTGTGTGTATGTCGATATATGTGTACATATATATATATATATATATATATATATATATATAGGTGTGTGTGTGTGTATATATCTCAACACAACTGATGAGTTTCATTGAGTTTTTGCTTTTGCCAGTGGCGTGGTTATTACATCTGATCTTGCACTGTCATTCAGTAAGACCAGAGTACTTCTCTAGGCTTGTGAGACAGACTGGGTTAGTCAATCTGACTTTTGCATCGTATATGATAGTCTTTAGCTTACAAGCTCTGTTTAGCAGACTCAAAACACTGTTCCTACAGAAGTAACTAACCTCAGTAGGTAGTGCAGGTCTATGGGTGTCTAAATTTTTTTAATTTGAGGAGGCATTAAAACTAATCTTACAGTTATGTCTATTAAATAGTTTCTTATACGTTTTGCTAGTTGAGAATTCTTTTTTAGCTATCAGCACTTAAAAGGTTTTAGCTATGTTAGTCCTACTGTTTAATAAATAGGCAGGTGTGAACTAGATAATGTTCCGACACCTTTTTTTTATCTAGGTGGCCCTGGAGCTGGGAGTGGAACTAATCTTATTCTTAAAGCTACTTCCTTCTACGAGGCACCATTTTAGTTAAGGAATTGCTCAATCAAATATTTCTTTCTAAAATTGGCACAATGCCTGAAATCTAGGTGAAGGAGGAAATTGATTATATTGCCCCTAGTATTTAACTGGTACTTGAATTTATGGTATTTTACAAACCCTGGAAGGATCAAAGGAAAAGTTGACCTCAGCTGGATTTGAACTCGGAATGTAAAGAGCCGAATGAAAATACCTTAAAACATTTGTCCAACCCCCCTTCCACCCCACCCACCACCACCCCTGGTCCTAGCAAACAATGTCCTTTTTTTGGAAATTTCTTTAAATTAGATTTTTTTTACTAGGATGTTCTTCAGAACAGTTTCCTCACCCTGGAATCTGTACATTCCCCTCCCCCTCCTTACAGTCAACCGTCTCTCACCCCTCCCCCTCCTTAC
>OZ024762.1:16203386-16230886 GCA_964016885.1 Eledone cirrhosa
AATAGTCATTTTACAGAGAGAAAAAAAAAACAACCTGGCACAACAACTGTAGCTGTGTAAAATATGTAGCCGTCAACAGGTTAAGCTGGTGTTTGGAACATAGCTTAAAAAAAGGTTCTTACATGAATTTATGATGGAAGGTTTTTTTTAGATAAATATAAACACTTGAAAACAAATTGTTTTGTCTCATAAAACTAGTGGCTGGTGTTTGGAACATAACTTAACAAAGGTTCTTCACTAAATATTTATAAGTTAAAACAACAGAATTCTTTAGAATATGAAAACTCCGCAGTTACTGCTCTAAATTGGAACTTTTTTTTTTTTGTTTTCCTGATCAAAATGTTTTAATTAAAATATTAAATTTAATTACTATGTTTATTATTTTTTTTTTCCAAGTAAAACATATTTTAAACAACAAACAAAATAATTCATGTGAAGTTATTGATGGTCTGTATCAGCGAAAGAATTATTATTAACATTTATTAAATACTTAATCATTTCATTACTATATTTCTACCTATAGTTTTTAAATAATTTTGTAAATTTAGAAGGATTTAGTAAGGTAACTAACTTTCTCATTATTAAGCTGATGTTTGAAATACAACTTAGCTTAGGTTCATACATACAATTATGTTGGGAGGTTTTGAGATAAATATAACAAACACTTTAAGCCTTTTTCATTATCATGTTTAACCCTTTTTTATTGTGGTTTTTAAATAATTTTGTAAATAATAAAGAATTTGGAAGGATTTAGTAACGTAACTAACTGTCCCATTAAATTTATAATAGAAACTTTTTAGATAAATACGAACACTTTTAAACAAATGCCTTTGTATCATAGAAATAAGTTCTTTAAAGAAGTACCCTGCTTTGCAATGACAGGGTTTGGGGTTACGCCCTTCGGTGTGGCACCTTGGGCAAATGCTTTCTACTATAGCCACAAGTTGATCAATATTTTGAGAATGAAATTTGGTAGGCATAAACTGTTGTGTCTCTTCCTGTATTTAGGTAAACTAGCAGTTGAAGAATAAGAGATAGATAAAAATAAGTTCTGGGTCAATATGGGAACCTCTACGTGATGATGTTGCTGTTGGTAGTGGTGGTTGTGGTGGTGGTGGTGATGATGATGTTGCTGTTGGTAGTGGTGGTGGTGGTGGTGGTGGTGATGATGTTGCTGTTGGTAGTGGTGGTGGTGGTGGAGATGATGATGTTGCTATTGGTAGTGGTGGTGGTGGTGGTGGTGGTGATGATGTTGCTGTTGGTAGTGGTGGTTGTGGTGGTGGAGATGATGATGTTGCTGGTGGTTGTGGTGGAGGTGATGATGATGTTGTTATTGGTGGTGGTGGTGGTGATAATGTTGCTATTGGTAGTGGTGGTGGTGGAGGAGGTGATGGTGTTGGTAGTGGTGGTTGCGGTGGTGGTGGTGGTGGAGGTGATGATGATGTTGTTATTGGTGGTGGTGGTGGTGATAATGTTGCTATTGGTAGTGGTGGAGGTGATGATGTTGCTATTGGTAGTGGTGGTTGTGGTGGTGGTGGTGGAGGAGGTGATGTTGCTATTGCTAGTGGTGGTTGTGGTGGTGGTGATGGTGGAGGAGGTGATGATGATGTTGCTATTGGTGGTGGTGGTGGTGGAGGAGGTGATGATGCTATTGGTTGTGGTGGTGGTGGAGGTGATGATGATGTTGATGCTATTGGTAGTGGTGGAGGAGGAGGTGATGATGATGATGTTGCTATTGGTAGTGGTGGTGGAGGTGGTGATGATGTTGCTATTGGTAGTGGTGGTTGTGGTGGTGGAGGAGGTGATGATGATGTTGCTATTGGTAGTGATGATGATGATGATGTTGCTATTGGTAGTGATGATGATGATGATGATGTTGTTGCTATTGGTAGTGGTGGTTGCTGAAAGATATCTCTCTGTTTGGCTCTGCTTGAGCAATCTGTGACATAGCTGAAAGATTTAGAGTTGGGAAAGCATCTGATTAGAAATGCTTCAGTGTTTGTTGTAACTCTCTCTCTCTCTCTCTCTCTCTCTCTCTGGTCATCTTAGCCTTTCATATTTTTGTCATGGGTAAATAAAGTCTCAGGACCGCACAACCTAATGGTTAGGATGTAAGACTTATGGCCATAATGTCGGTGGTTCAATTCCTGGACAGAGTGCTGCATTGTGTTCTTGAGCAAAACACTTTATTCCACGTTGCACCAGTATACTTGGTTGAGAGCGAGTACCAGCAGTAGCTGGGGAGTTAATCCTAACATAGACCAGCTTCCCGTCCAGGGAGGAGTCTTGTACTCTCAGTTGCTTATCACCAAGGAAACCGGGGATAGGCACTTGGTCAATGAGCCTTCAACTTAGAACAGACTTTAACCAAGTACCAGCAGTTATCTTGGAAGCAGTGGATTAGCAGAAGTGTTAAAGAATTGTAAATGATGCTTTGTGGCGTCTAGTCTGACTCCAACATTTCTAGGTTATCTTGATTCCTGTTGCCAGGAGTTGTGACTGGTAGATGATAGACTCAGCAATGCAAAGATTAACTGAAAAATTGTTTCCTTGGTCTGATCTGACCATTGTCTCATTTGATTCCTGTTGTGACTGGCAGATGATAGACTCAGCAATGGAAAGATTAACTGAAAAATTGTTTCCTTGGTCTGAGCTGACCATTGTCTCATTTGAATGACTACTAGAAACATTTTTTCTTTGGTTCAATCTGACAATGACTAGGTAGCAAATTGGTAGAGTTGTTACAATGTCAGGTAGAATAGTTTGCAGTATGTGTTATGGATTTCTGTGTTTTGAGCTGAAAAGCATCCATGATCAGCTTTGCTCTTCATCTTTTCGAGGTCAATAAAAAAAGTACCAATCTGCTACTGGGATTTATTCTTCCTCTATATCTCTTTCTCATTTCCTCTCTATCACACACACACACTCTCTCTGTCTCTCTCTGGAAGAAATCAGGTGTGTTCAGACCTGGTAAGAGGACGGGCTGTGCCAGGATTTAAAGTTCCCATGATAGGTGTGTCATTATGGTACTCCTATGACTCCATCAGGAGTTACGAGTCAATACAAATCAGTCATGACTAACCATGGGGTTGGACGACACATGAAATATTCCTCTCCAAGGTGTTTTGTGAAAGACCGACAGTCAGCCATGCATGTCAGTTTCCCTGCCCATATCCAGGAAAGGTTTTAGATAAATACAAATAGTTTTGTATTCTAGAACTAAAGAGGTGGTTTGATATTAATAGGATTCATTTTAAATGATTGAAGGATCTTATATAAATATAAACAGGTGAAAGCATGTGGCTTAGTGGACAAGGTGTTGGACTTACGATCATAATGTTGTGGGTTCGATTCCTGGGCTACATGTTGTGTACTTGAGCAAAACACTTCATTTCACGTTGCTCCAGTATACTTAGCTGAAAATGAGTACCAGCAATAGCTGGGGGATTAACCCTACGATGGACTGGCGTCCTGTCCAGTGGGCAGTCTTGCACTCTCAGTCGCTTCACACCATGAAACCGGGATAAGCACCAGCCAAATGAGCCTTCTGGCTTAAGGCAGACTTTAGACTTAGACAGGTGAAGGCATGTGGCTAAGTAGTTAGAGCATTGGATTCACAATTGTGAGATAGTGTGTTCAATTCCTGGACTGGGTGATGTGTTATGTCCTTGAGCAAGACACTTTATTTCACGTTGCTCTTTCTGCCAGGAGTTGCAACCAGTAGATAATATCAGCAATGGAAGATCAATGAAAACAATGTTTCTTTGGTCTGATTTAACAAACTCCACCTCACATGGTAAGCAAATGTGGTCTAGGATCTTATTGATCAATTCCTAAACTAACCCTTTAGCATTTAAACTGGCCGTATCCAGCTAGAATTCTCTCACCTCTTTCTATTCAAACTGGCCATAACCTGCTGCTCATACTTATGTTAAGGTATTGTTCTCAAAATTAATAATATCAAAATCTAGATTCAATATTATGTAAGATAATTATGTGAGATAAAGTGTTTACCATGAAAATATAATAGTATATATAGAGTAATGTAAATGTTATGTGAGATAAAGCCTTTACCATGAAAATATAATAGTGTATATAGAGTAATGTAAATGTTATGTGAGATAAAGCCTTTACCATGAAAATATAATAGTGTATATAGAGTAATGTAAATGTTATGTGAGATAAAGCCTTTACCATCAAAATATAATAGTATATATAGAGTAATGTAAATGTTATGTGAGATAAAGCCTTTACCATGAAAATATAATAGTGTATATAGAGTAATGTAAATGTTATGTGAGATAAAGCCTTTACCATGAAAATATAATAGTGTATATAGAGTAATGTAAATGTTATGTGAGATAAAGCCTTTACCATGAAAATATAATAGTGTATATAGAGTAATGTAAATGTTATGTGAGATAAAGCCTTTACCATGAAAATATAATAGTGTATATAGAGTAATGTAAATGTTATGTGAGATAAAGCCTTTACCATGAAAATATAATAGTGTATATTGAGTAATGTAAATGTTATGTGAGATAAAGCCTTTACCATGAAAATATAATAGTGTATATAGAGTAATGTAAATGTTATGTGAGATAAAGCCTTTACCATGAAAATATAATAGTGTATATAGAGTAATGTAAATGTTATGTGAGATAAAGCCTTTACCATGAAAATATAATAGTGTATATAGAGTAATGTAAATGTTATGTGAGATAAAGCCTTTACCATGAAAATATAATAGTGTATATAGAGTAATGTAAATGTTATGTGAGATAAAGCCTTTACCATGAAAATATAATAGTGTATATTGAGTAATGTAAATGTTATGTGAGATAAAGCCTTTACCATGAAAATATAATAGTGTATATAGAGTAATGTAAATGTTATGTGAGATAAAGCCTTTACCATGAAAATATAATAGTGTATATAGAGTAATGTAAATGTTATGTGAGATAAAGCCTTTACCATCAAAATATAATAGTATATATAGAGTAATGTAAATGTTATGTGAGATAAAGCCTTTACCATGAAAATATAATAGTGTATATAGAGTAATGTAAATGTTATGTGAGATAAAGCCTTTACCATGAAAATATAATAGTGTATATAGAGTAATGTAAATGTTATGTGAGATAAAGCCTTTACCATGAAAATATAATAGTGTATATAGAGTAATGTAAATGTTATGTGAGATAAAGCCTTTACCATCAAAATATAATAGTGTATATAGAGTAATGTAAATGTTATGTGAGATAAAGCCTTTACCATCAAAATATAATAGTGTATATAGAGTAATGTAAATGTTATGTGAGATAAAGCCTTTACCATCAAAATATAATAGTGTATATAGAGTAATGTAAATGTTATGTGAGATAAAGCCTTTACCATCAAAATATAATAGTGTATATAGAGTAATGTAAATGTTATGTGAGATAAAGCCTTTACCATCAAAATATAATAGTGTATATAGAGTAATGTAAATGTTAAAGGGTTAAAAAAAAACAGTTTTGTATTGTAAAAGTGGGAGGTTTGGTATTAAAAGTTAAATTACAAGGGAACAACTTTATTTCTATAAATGCTAACGAGTTGTTTATTATCATTTAAAATTTTTTCTATTTTCCTTATCTTACTTTTTTTCTTCCATTTTTTCCAGAACGGCTTCACCACTCTTCCTTATGCTGAAAAACAACTCGTTAGTGAAGTGTCTGCTTTGCTGAACCATAACAAGCAGTTGTTAACTCGGGTGGACCAGTTGGAAGTAGAAGTTCAGGAGTTGGAGAAGAGGCATGGGGACATCGTCTCGCTGCATCAACAAGACTCAGCAGCCGCTCGCAGTGGAGGGGGGGCATCGACAGTCGCAGCCGATGCCAACCCTCGTAACAACAACAACAACAACAATAATAAAGATGATGAAGAATGCGAGCGGCAAGAGAAAGTGGACATCAAATCTCATCCCGTCAACACCGTCACTGTAGACAACAGTAAGAAACCACTCGAGAAATCTGCTAGGAAGAGTTCAGAAGCGGCCAAGGAGGAGGAGGAGGAGAAGAGCGAGGAGGAGGAGGAGGACGAGGAAGAAGAGGAGGAGGAGGAGGAAGAGGACGATGATGACGAAGACGAAGACGAGGATGATGACGACGACGACGATGACGATGACGACGACGACGACGATGACGACAATGAAGAGCCGATTGAAAAAACTGTGAAGAGTCAAGTGTTCAAACCTGAAAATGGCAATAAGAAATCACCTGTGGTGTGTAAAACTGAGGAGAACCGAACGAGGCAGGACAACAGCTTGTCTGTCCACTCGCATGAGCACAAGACTTCGGAAGAATCGAGGGACAATTCCTCGTCGTCTCATTCATTATCATCATCTCACTCATCATCATCCCACTCATTGTATAAACCAAACGGAAACAGAGAGCCGGTTACTATTTCAGTGTCAAAGTCATCTTACAAATCAAACTCCCATCATTCACCTGACTACAAGGACAAACATAGTAGCGGCTCGCACAAAAGCTCAAGTGAGTTGAAAGAGAAGAAAGCTCTTTCCTGCAGCAGTCGCATCCGTAACGGTGTGGTGAGTGATGCTGTGAAACACAGTGGTGGTGGTGGTGGTGGTGGTGGTGGTGGCAGTAGCAGTCAGATGATGCCGAGTAAGAGTAGTTGCTCGGAACATAAGGTTGCCTTCACTAACGCTAAATCTCCGTTGAAACTGCGTATAACCAGCAAATGCCTGGACGGGAGTGGAGAGAAGAACGGGCCGCCTACGTATGTTATCACACCTGTGTCCGATTCCCATCATCATCAGCACTCACCTGTTAGCCGTCCTAGCAGTCGCAGTAGTTCTGAGTCTGCCAGCACCAACAGTGATGAGACCCATCAGAACCCCTGCACGCTGAAGATCAGCTCTGTTGCCCTCAACCGGCAGAACAGCTCCAAGAACACCGAGTATACGAAACTGAACTCTCCGCAGTCGAGTTCCACGTCTGAAAGGTATAGTCCTTTCTCTGAGTACTCTTCAGGCACGTCTAGTAAGAGCTCCAAGAGCTACTGCTGTAAACGTTCCATCCAGTCGATGGGAGGGACAAAGATCTCCATCTTGAAGACGTCGACACGAGACTGCGACTTCCAGGTGTCCCCTGCCAATGCGGGTTCTGCCTCCCACTCACACTCACACTCAGCCTCGGCACGGGAGTGTGACTTCCAGGTATCGCCTTCCGCCGCGGGGGTCAACTACACCTCGCACACGGCTTCGGCGCGGGACTGCGACTTCCAAGCGTCGTCTCCCTCCCCCGCCGGCGCCACTTACTCCTCGCACTTGCACTCGCACTCGCACTCCCACTCCCACTCCCACTCGGAGAAGCGCAAGGAGAAGAAGAAGCACTCGTCTGGCAAATCTCACCACAAGCATTCACATGCGAACGAGTCGAAACAGTCAAACAGTGATAATGTGAAGAATGAATGTGAGCCTTACTCCATGGACACCACCACCACCACGACCTCCACCTCCTCCACACCCCTCACCAGTATCACAGGCCCCACCGGCACCACATCTGCTGTTACTCTGCCATCAATTTCCACTCAGCTTCATGTAATGTCTTCAGATTCTTCAGGCCAGTCAACACACACAGACTTCAGTCCACGCAGATCCAGCTCTGTGAGCTCAAGTGCAGGTTAGTATTTAATTGATTGTTTAATTTCAGGTCGTGTGTGTGTGTGTGTGTCTGTCTGTCTGTGTATATCTATATCTGTTCTGTCTGTGTGTGTGTGTGTCTGTCTGTGTATATCTATATCTGTTCTGTCTGTGTGTGTGTGTGTGTGTGTCTGTCTGTCTGTGTATATCTATATCTGTTCTGTCTGTGTGTGTGTGTGTGTCTGTCTGTGTATATCTATATCTGTTCTGTCTGTGTGTGTGTGTGTGTGTGTCTGTCTGTGTATATCTATATCTGTTCTGTCTGTGTGTGTGTGTGTGTGTGTCTGTCTGTCTGTGTATATCTATATCTGTTCTGTCTGTGTGTGTGTGTGTGTCTGTCTGTCTGTGTATATCTATATCTGTTCTGTCTGTGTGTGTGTGTGTGTGTGTGTGTGTCTGTCTGTGTATATCTATATCTGTTCTGTCTGTGTGTGTGTGTGTGTGTGTGTGTGTCTGTCTGTGTATATCTATATCTGTTCTGTCTGTGTGTGTGTGTGTGTGTCTGTCTGTCTGTGTATATCTATATCTGTTCTGTCTGTGTGTGTGTGTGTGTGTGTCTGTCTGTGTATATCTATATCTGTTCTGTGTGTGTGTGTGTGTCTGTCTGTCTGTCTGTGTATATCTATATCTGTTCTGTCTGTGTGTGTGTGTGTGTCTGTCTGTGTATATCTATATCTGTTCTGTCTGTGTGTGTGTGTGTGTCTGTCTGTGTATATCTATATCTGTTCTGTCTGTGTGTGTGTGTGTGTCTGTCTGTCTGTGTGTGTGTGTGTGTGTGTCTGTGTGTATATCTATATCTGTTCTGTCTGTGTGTGTGTGTGTGTGTGTCTGTCTGTGTATATCTATATCTGTTCTGTGTGTGTGTGTGTGTCTGTCTGTCTGTCTGTGTATATCTATATCTGTTCTGTCTGTGTGTGTGTGTGTGTGTGTCTGTCTGTGTATATCTATATCTGTTCTGTCTGTGTGTGTGTGTGTGTGTGTCTGTCTGTGTATATCTATATCTGTTCTGTCTGTGTGTGTGTGTGTGTGTGTCTGTCTGTGTATATCTATATCTGTTCTGTCTGTGTGTGTGTGTGTGTGTGTGTGTGTCTGTCTGTGTATATCTATATCTGTTCTGTCTGTGTGTGTGTGTGTGTGTCTGTCTGTCTGTGTATATCTATATCTGTTCTGTCTGTGTGTGTGTGTGTGTGTGTCTGTCTGTGTATATCTATATCTGTTCTGTGTGTGTGTGTGTGTCTGTCTGTCTGTCTGTGTATATCTATATCTGTTCTGTCTGTGTGTGTGTGTGTGTCTGTCTGTCTGTGTATATCTATATCTGTTCTGTCTGTGTGTGTGTGTGTGTCTGTCTGTGTATATCTATATCTGTTCTGTCTGTGTGTGTGTGTGTGTCTGTCTGTCTGTGTGTGTGTGTGTGTGTGTCTGTGTGTATATCTATATCTGTTCTGTCTGTGTGTGTGTGTGTGTGTGTCTGTCTGTGTATATCTATATCTGTTCTGTGTGTGTGTGTGTGTCTGTCTGTCTGTCTGTGTATATCTATATCTGTTCTGTCTGTGTGTGTGTGTGTGTGTGTCTGTCTGTGTATATCTATATCTGTTCTGTCTGTGTGTGTGTGTGTGTGTGTCTGTCTGTGTATATCTATATCTGTTCTGTCTGTGTGTGTGTGTGTGTGTGTGTCTGTCTGTCTGTGTATATCTATATCTGTTCTGTCTGTGTGTGTGTGTGTGTCTGTCTGTCTGTGTATATCTATATCTGTTCTGTCTGTGTGTGTGTGTGTGTGTGTCTGTCTGTGTATATCTATATCTGTTCTGTCTGTGTGTGTGTGTGTGTGTCTGTCTGTGTATATCTATATCTGTTCTGTCTGTGTGTGTGTGTGTGTCTGTCTGTGTATATCTATATCTGTTCTGTCTGTGTGTGTGTGTGTGTCTGTCTGTCTGTGTATATCTATATCTGTTCTGTCTGTGTGTGTGTGTGTGTCTGTCTGTCTGTGTATATCTATATCTGTTCTGTCGGTGTGTGTGTGTGTGTGTGTCTGTCTGTCTGTGTATATCTATATCTGTTCTGTCTGTGTGTGTGTGTGTGTCTGTCTGTCTGTGTATATCTATATCTGTTCTGTCGGTGTGTGTGTGTGTGTGTGTCTGTCTGTCTGTGTATATCTATATCTGTTCTGTCTGTGTGTGTGTGTGTGTCTGTCTGTCTGTGTATATCTATATCTGTTCTGTCTGTGTGTGTGTGTGTGTCTGTCTGTCTGTGTATATCTATATCTGTTCTGTCTGTGTGTGTGTGTGTCTGTCTGTCTGTGTATATCTATATCTGTTCTGTCTGTGTGTGTGTGTGTGTGTGTGTCTGTCTGTGTATATCTATATCTGTTCTGTCTGTGTGTGTGTGTCTGTCTGTCTGTGTATATCTATATCTGTTCTGTCTGTGTGTGTGTGTGTGTGTGTGTCTGTCTGTGTATATCTATATCTGTTCTGTCTGTGTGTGTGTGTGTCTGTCTGTATATCTATATCTGTTGTGTGTGTGTGTCTGTCTGTGTACATCTATATCTGTTCTGTCTGTGTGTGTGTGTGTGTGTGTCTGTCTGTGTATATCTATATCTGTTCTGTCTGTGTGTGTGTGTGTCTGTCTGTATATCTATATCTGTTGTGTGTGTGTGTCTGTCTGTGTACATCTATATCTGTTGTGTGTGTGTGTGTGTGTGTGTCTGTCTGTATATCTATATCTGTTCTGTGTGTGTGTGTGTCTGTCTGTGTACATCTATATCTGCTCTGTGTGTGTGTGTGTGTATACATCTATATCTGTTCTGTGTGTCTGTGTACATCTATATCTGTTCTGTGTGTGTGTGTGTGTGTGTCTGTCTGTATATCTGTTCTGTGTGAGTGTGTATGTGTGTCTATGTTTGTGTGTGTATATGTGTCTGTTTGTGTGTGAGTGTGTGTCTGTATATGTGTATGTTTGTGTGTGTGTGTGTCTGTGTGTGAGTGTGTGTCTGTATGTGTCTATGTTTGTGTGTGAGTGTGTCTATGTTTGCGTGTGAGTGTGTCTATGTTTGTGTGTGAGTGTGTGTCTGTTTATGTGTATGTTTGTGTGAGTGTGTGTCTGTTTGTGTGTGAGTGTGTCTATGTCTGTGTGTGTGTCTGTTTGCGGTGTAATCTGATGCCATGCTGTTGTAATTGACAGGAGGACGAAGTAAACGGCGTAAAGACACTCATGAGTCTCCGAAGAAGAAGTGGCAGTTGCAACAACAGCAACAACTTGAAATGGGGAACAATCTGGAAGCTTTGGCCAAGTATGCCTTGTATGATGTGGAACGGAGTCGACAGAAGCGGCGCAAGAGCCCCGACAGCGAACTACGTCGCAAACACTCCAAGAAGGATCTTGTTCCAGTTGACCAAGAGGAGCGCAGCAAACAGAAACACTGCAACTCTGTGGTCAGTGGACCACGAACGCCACCTGGCACGCCGCCATCAGACGTCGCACAAGATGCCATCTCACCTCCCGATTCTCCCATGACGGAGCCTTCAAGTAATCCTCATTTGTGGACTGTGTGGAACAGCAGTAGTAGTAACAACAACAACAGCAGCAACAACAACAACAACAACAACAACAATAATAGTAGTAATAATAATAGTCTGCTGACCTCGGAGAAGAAGGAGGGGGTATCTTTGGGCAATGTTAATTCAGATCGCGACCATCGAACTTCGTTAGAACATAAATCTAGTCCAGCTTCCATTCGCGACAGCACGGACCACCCGAAATCAAATGCTGCCCTTAACAACAACACCAACACCAACACCAACACCAATACTGACTCTTTGCACTATCAACATTTCTCTTCGGTCTCCAAGCTTCACAACCCAGCATATTCCACAGATGCTGAGAAATCTTCTACTGAGAAACACTTCAAGAAGCGCTACTTCTCCAAGACCAAGCAATGGAACCAGCAAAGCAGCAGCAGCAGCAGCAGCAACAGCAGCAGCGGGGGAAGCAGCAGCAGCAGCGGGGGCAGCAGTAGCGGGGGAAGCAGCAGCGGCAGCAGCAGCAAAAGTAAGCGGCTGCACAAACACTGGGAAACTGACTTCTCCACATCTCACGGGAACAGCAGCGAGCCGACGGAGAACTACAAAAGTCAGAGCTTCGAAATAGTTAACCGAGGAGATTTAAGTGGCGGCAAGGTGATCCTTAATCGCCTCCTCACGCAGAACAGCGACCATGTCTACAGAATCTCGGACTCCCATTCCTTAGAGCAACGAAACACAAACAGTCTACATAGTAAGCATCATAGTAAAGCTTCGTCATTTACTGGCGCTGAATTTTCTCAGGGAGATGGAATTCCAGGTGCTGGATCTAGCAAAACTTCCAGTAAGTATATATTGTAATTCTACACACACACACACACACACCACACACCACACACCACACATACACACCATCATCATCATCATTTTACGTCCGCTTTTTCCCTGCGTACAAGAGTGGGACGGCTCCTATTCAGCACAGCATCTCTCCGCTCGTCACGGTCCTTCGTCATCTCCTCCGTGAGCTTCAGCAATCTGAGGTCTGCTCTCACCACCTCCGCCCATGTTTTTTGTGGTCTTCCTCTACTGCGTCTTCTTTCAACTGGCATTTCTTGGCACTTCTTTACCCAGCGGTCATCCTCCATGTGTATCACATGTCCATACCATCACATCCCACACACTACAACTTATACATACCATATTTCCCAGCGTCGAAGACGCTACTTTTTTCCTAAAATAAGTCTCAAAAAATCAACCAATGCATCCTGCAGGCCGAAGGTTTATTTATTTTTTTTTTTTTTTGATATTTTATCGTCAAAATTCGGGTGCGTCCTCGAGGACACACAAAATTAGGGTGTGTCTTCAGCGCCGGGAAATACGGTATATATATATATATATATATATATGAATGTAAAAGGTAAACAGAAATAACAACACAATCGGTACAGTATATGGAAGGTATATATTAGGTTAATGCTTGATATAGCAGGAAGAGGGTCTTAACGTTTCGGACGCTAGTCCTTCACCAGAAGAAAGAATGAGAAATGAGATAGATTGAGGGGACGGGAGGGTTGGAATTGGAAAAAATGTCAACATGAATGGACCTATTATTTTTATATAAAGACATCTCTTGCAAAACTGTTGGTGCTGGCGTTTTGTGTATGATTTGTTTTTTTAGAAAAATGGATGATGGAGCACGTCTACCTGAAATGGAAAAAAAAAACATTTTGTAAAAAGAGCTATACTTGAGCACGTGTGTAAGCATGAGTGTGTGTCTGATAGAGATAGAGAGTGTGTGTGATAGAGATAGAGTGTGTGTGTGATAGAGATAGTGTGTGTGTGATAGAGATAGAGAGAGAGTGTGTGTGTGTGACAGAGATAGAGAGTGTGTGTGATAGAGATAGAGAGTGTGTGTGATAGAGATAGAGAGAGAGTGTGTGTGTGTGACAGAGATAGAGAGTGTGTGTGATAGAGATAGAGAGTGTGTGTGATAGAGATAGAGAGTGTGTGTGATAGAGATAGAGAGTGTGTGATAGAGATAGTGTGTGTGTGATAGAGATAGAGAGAGAGTGTGTGTGTGATAGAGATAGTGTGTGTGTGTGACAGAGATAGAGAGTGTGTGTGACAGAGATAGAGAGTGTGTGTAATAGAGATAGAGAGAGTGTGTGTGTGTAATAGAGATAGAGAGAGTGTGTGTGTGTAATAGAGATAGAGAGAGTGTGTGTGTGATAGAGATAGAGAGAGTGTGTGTGTGTGTGTGATAGAGATAGAGAGAGAGTGTGTGTGTGTGTGGTAGAGAGAGTATATGTGAGTGTTATGAGGTAGACCAAACCAACTGACATGTCCTTCTCTTGTTTTGCAGGACTTTCTACAAATGCCAGCAAGTCTTGTGGCAACAGGAATTATTGAAAGAGTTTAAAGAATTTTAAAAATAAATGGAAACAAAAAAACAACACAAAACTATACAAAAACAATAATAATAAGAAAGAAAGAAAGAAAGAAGCAGTCAATAAATGTAATTGGTATTATTTATATTTCACTAAATCATTTTGGACATCAAGAAAGAAAGAAAGAAAGAAAGAAAGAAATATGATGTGTGAGAGTGGGGGTGGGGTCATATTGGACATATTCTGACAGACAGGGACTCTCATATACACATACAGATGTAGAAGTGCAGACACATACATACACACACACATACATTGACTCTCGTACACTCATACACATACACACACTTACAGTCACACTCATATACATACACACATACACAGACAAACACACTGATACACCGTGGTGCATACTCACCCTCACACATTTACATACATATACACCCACACATGTAAAAACACTACACTACACACTACACTACATCACACCACACTACACTACACCACATAGTACATAACCCATACTGTATGCTTGTGTGTGTGTCTGTATGTATGCTTGTGGTATGTATGTACTCGTGTGTGTGTGTCTATGTCTGTATGTATGCTGGTGTGTATATGTATGCTTGTGTGTATGTGTCTATGTATGTGTGTATGTGTCTTTATGTATGCTTGTGTCTGTCTGTATGTGTGTGTGTCTGTCTGTATATGTATGTGTATGTGTCTATGTATGTGTGTGTGTCTGTGTATATATGTCTGTATGTATGTGTATGTGTTCCATTTGTTAAGTCTGTCTTGTGGACAGTAGTGGTGGGGTTGGTATTTACATCTTCTGTCAATATCTTGATGATGATGATGGTTAAATATAGCCACCCCACCCCAATCACCCCACACTCCACTAAAACACCCTCTTTGTCTAGATTGATCTCTTTGGAGGGGAGGGGGAGATATTGTGGGTTTTCTTTTTGTTTTTGTATTTTTTGCCAAATTTCTTTACAGATTTTTTGGGGGTTTTTCCCTGCTGATATTTTTAATTTTATTTATTCTACCCCCCCCCCCCCCCCCCCCCTCACGCACACACTTCAGTTTTTTTATTATTTTGTATTTGATTTTATTTATTTTCTATTTTTTTTTATTGTTGAAAGCTTTGAAAATCTTTAGCTTACAGGAGTGTGTGTGTGTATATATA
This sequence comes from Eledone cirrhosa, assembly GCA_964016885.1. Classification (NCBI taxonomy): domain Eukaryota; kingdom Metazoa; phylum Mollusca; class Cephalopoda; order Octopoda; family Eledonidae; genus Eledone; species Eledone cirrhosa. The sequence continues at coordinate 16,218,180 of OZ024762.1, forward strand.
TATATACATATATATATGTATGTATGTGTAGATATATAGATATGTATGTGTGTGTGTATATAGATATGTATGTATGTATGTGTAGATATAGATATATGTATGTATGTGTAGATATATATATAAGTATGTGTGTATAGATATGTATGTATGTATGTGTAAATATATATATATATGTATGTATGTGTACACACATATATGTGTGTGTGTGTGTGTATGTAGATATATATATGTATGTATGTGTAGATATATATATATGTATGTATGTGTAGATATATATATGTGTATGTGTGTAGATATATATGTATGTGTGTGTATAGATATGTATGTATGTGTAGATATATATATGTATGTGTAGATATATATATATTTATGTGTGTGTATAGATATGTATGTATGTATGTGTAAATATATATATATATAAATGTGTGTGTGTGTATAGATATGTATGTGTAGATATATATATATATAAGTGTGTGTGTGTGTGTATATATATATATGTAGATATATATATAAGTATGTATAGGGGTTGTGTATTGTGGGTTATTTTTAAAAATAATTTTTGTATTAACAGATACAACACTCCCTTCCCATTCCTTTACCTCCTCCCTCTACTCATTCTCAGCTCCCTTACTTCACCTGAAACATTTCTATCAGTTTAACATTACTCAGATATATATATATATATATGTGAGTGTGTGTATATATATGTGTATATGTATGTATATCTATATAGGCGTCGAATTGGCAGAGTCGTTAGAACGTCAGATAAAATACTTTTTGGTGTACATTCTGACTCGCTGAGTTCAAATCCTGCTGAGGTCAACTTTGCCTTTCATCCTTTCGAGGTCAATAAAAAAAAAGTACCAGTCTCGTACTGGGGTCGATTCTTCCTCTATATCTCTTTCTCATTTCCTCTCTATCACTCTTTCTATCTTTCTCTGGAAGAAATCTGCTGTATTCAGGCCTGGAGAAGAGATGGGCTCTGCCAGGCTTAAAATACCCCAAGAAATGGCGTATGTCAATATGGCGCCCCTACAACTGTATCAGGAATTATGGGACCATACATACATGTATATCTACACACACTCACACACATATACATATATAGGGGGCAGCTTATCTTTATTAAATGTTATACTGAAAAACACGACTGTGCTCAATTTTGATAGTTTTCTATTAAGTATTTTTTATATTCCCTCATCAGTTGTTTATGTTTGATTTAGGACCATAGAGTTCTTAAATCTGTAAGTTTATTAATGTTTCAAGACCTTCTCAGCCCCATCATCAGAATATGAGTGATTGTAGTATTAGAGGTGTATCTTTCATGGGCTTTGCACTGGTTGCAAAGGATTGTGGGCATAATAGTAACACACATATATTATATACATATATACATATATCTCTGTGTATAGTATATGTATATTTATATATATATATATATTTATATGTATGTGTCTAGAAATATGTATATTTATATATATTTTATATATATATATATATGTAGAAATATGTATATTTATATATATATGTCTTATATATACACATATTTCTGTGTATAGTATAAATATAAATATACATTTGTGTGTGTGTGTGTGTGTGTATATATTTCTGTGTGCGTTTACATATATGAATGGAATACTACATCCAAGTGCATACATTCACACATATACATACATATAAACATATTTCCACATACACACACACTCTCACACACAAAGAAATATATATTTATAAAACCTATCCTAACTTATCACAGATTTTTTCAAGACTATATTTTTTATCCTTTTGTCTCCTGCTTCTCAAGATTTTGTTTTGTTTAACCCTTTAACATTTTAACTGGCCAGAATTCTTTCTGTTCCAACTGGCATTAACCGATCACTCATACTTATGTTACGGTATTGTTCTCAAAATAGATAATATAAAAAACTTATAGATTTGATATTATGTGAGGTAAAGTGTTTACTGTGAAAATACAATAGTATATATAGAGTAATGTAAATGTTATGTGAGGTAAAGCCTTTACTGGGAAAATATAATAGTATATATAGAGTAATGTAAATGTTATGTGAGGTAAAGCCTTTACTGGGAAAATATAATAGTATATATAGAGTAATGTAAATGTTATGTGAGGTAAAGCCTTTACTGGGAAAATATAATAGTATATATAGAGTAATGTAAATGGTAAAGAGTTAAGATGAGTAAATTTGGTTATTATTTGAGGTAGGGGAGGGGTTAGTGTGGGGGTGAGTGTTGGTGTTGGGAGGGGAGAATACTGTAGAAGTTTCTAGAACTAGTTGACTTAAAATTTGAAATGGGCGCCTCCCAATGAAGATAACCAAAATAATAGTTGAGAAAATCGTGTAAGGTACTGCTGGAAGGGGTGGGGGGCAGTAGTACATATTTTGTCGATCTCTTTTGTCAAACTGCTAAGTCATGGGATAAACTGACACAGGCACACACACACACGTGTGTGTGTGTGTATATATATATATATATATATCATCATAATCATCATTTTACGTCCGCTTTTCCCTGCTTGCAAGGGTGGGACGGGTCTTATTCAACACAGCATCTCTGCATTTGTCACGGTCGTTCGTCATCTCCACCGTGAGCTTCACCGATCTGAGGTCTGTTCTCACCACCTCCGCCCATGTTTTTTGTGGTCTACCTCTACCAAGTCTTCCTTCAACCGGCATTTCCTGGCACTTCTTCACCCATCGGTCGTCCTCCATGCGCATTACATAAATAGTCGCAAAAGGCCTGGCGTTGCTTTTGCTTCGTATTCTTTACTATCTCTTCCAGGTCCAGATCGTGACACAGGTTGTCCACAAGTATCGCGATTTGCCGACATAGAACAGATAGCCTGGAGGGTTGGGGGGGGGGGGGCGTATTGGAACCGAGTAAATGTCTGCCACAAGCCTCGAATAATCGGGAGATCTTTCCATAGCTTGATTGATAATGTTCAGTATCCATTCTTGGCATGAAGGGTCCGTATATCCGAGATATCTCAAGTAGGTTACACCATTAATCAGATGGTCATTCTCAGCTCGAACCATCATTTGATCCAGATAGAAAATCGGCATGCCACCAAGCACTGCCGGGATAGATGATAAAACCTGGAAAATTCGGAGGTCCGTCATCTTTGGATCCCTCAATTTGCAATACCAAGTCGTCATGATCTGGGCTACTATCATCATACCTGGGAGTGGGTTTGTGCTCTTCCCCACCATGCTATGCGCGTTGGAGTAGATCGATGCGATTGAATCACTCGTGAGTAGTAGGGCATTGTTGAAACTGTATTTTTGCCCCTTTCTTCAAACAATTGCAACCGTAAGCATCATTAACTTGGAATTCCTTGGAGAAGGATATTACGCTGCTAGGTGTAAAGGATTCAATGGAGTTGATTTCCTGGCCGATTGCCCTACTCGCAGTACCTAGAGCTTCTTTGATGTTTCAACTTACCTCTGGTATGCCGTGCCTTTGTATCTCAAACTCAGGTATTTCGGTGGCAGTGATCCAATCATCTCCTTTCACAATGTCCCAGTGAGGGAAGCCCAACTTATCAATGGAGAGTCCTAAAGACTTTGTTTAGGTTAGGGACCAGAGTTCTTGCAACAAGCCCTCTATTCCACCTCCTGGGCCTTCCCAAGAATAGCAGCTTGTAGAGGATGGTGCATCAAATGCTGTTTCTTTGAAGGATTTCATGCAATTCTTCCACATGTTAAACCCGTAGATTTCATTAAGGAAGTCTCTGGTGTAGGAACATGTCTCATGTCGAAACACATTGTTCCACCCGTTGATGTCGACACGAACGTAAAGTCTTGTAACCAGCTCTAGCATCCCGTATCTTCCGGACAGCATAGAGCTTCTTAATCATCTCTAGATTAGAAGGAGTGAAAGCTTGATCAGGAGCAAAATATCTCATGTATTTTTTCACATGTGTGCCTAGCAACTGCTGTGTGGCTCTATTACTGAAAGTAGTTTGGCCGAACCACCGACCTTCCACGTTTAACTCAGCCTCTTTCCTGGTTAGCTTTATAACGAGTTCATCATGGAGATCCTGGAGGGCATCGACATAAAGAAATAGGAAATCTTGTAAGTCCTGTCCGGCATCACGTTTGAATAGAAAGGGTATTAGCACTTTCTTTTCTTTCCATCCAGCTTGACGAGTTTTGAAGATATATGTATCATCTGCGTGTCGGTGCAAGGCAGCTAGAGCATGATCTTTGAGCTAAGGAATAAAATTTTTCTTGATGTCAAAGATCATATTCTTCTGTGGCCATACATCTCCCCAAGCTAACAGATCCGGCTTCCTGTCATACTTGGTCACCATAGGGTTGTTGATCCAGACATTTCTGAGAGCCGCCTATTGGATAACTTTGTTGGTTTCTGGAGCCATCTCCAATAAGGGCCACTGATGTTTATTCTGATATGGAACTTAGAATAATCCTTCATCAGCTTACACCTCGCCTCCCACAAGAAGTTCAGATCCAAAGTCTTGATCTCCAATGTACGTGAAGTTAATTTCTCGATCCCTTGTTGGCTAGAGATATACGGGTGTCTGCTGAGCTTCTGCATACCCCCCCACTTGAGAAGTTCGGGAGTAGAGCCATTATCAAGGATATCTACTAATTGGCGATAATTCATTCTTTTACAGCTTAGATCATCTAGGGTCTTAGTGAGGAATTCTTCATTGATCCATTGTTTGTCTTCTCTTTTCAATACAATGCCCAGACACATGGAGGCACATGGCTTAGTGGTTAGAGCATTGGGCTTGCAATCGAAAGGTTGTGAGTTCAATTCTCAGACCGGGTGATGTGTTGTTTCCTTGAGCAAGACACTTTATTTCACATTGCTCCAGTTTACTCAGCTGTAGAAATGAGATGATAGGGACTGAGGTCTCTATCATTCCACCGCAACGGGGTCGTGGAGGTGCCACGGCAAAAAAGGCACCCAGCACTCACTGTAAATGGGGTTGGTGTTTAGAAGGGCATCCAGCTGTAGCAATCGAGCCAGAATCAGTTCCCTTCCCACCCTTGCAAGCAGGGAAAAGTGGACGTAAAATGATGATGATGAGGATATGAAACTGCCGGTGTTTTTACTGTATTACTAACAGCATGTTTTAATCTGTGCGTGTGTACGTGTATCTATTGTGTATATATATGCACACACACACATATATATATATGTGTGTGTGTAAATATATATATTAACCCACACACACACACACACACACATATATATATATATATGTACAGAAGCACACACATATATACTCACAGAGTGGGCTTCTATACAGCTTCTGCCTACCAAATTTTTCTCATAAGGCATTGGTCATTCCAAGGATATAGTCGAAGCCACTTGACCTCTGACCTTCAGCTGTGTCGCTGTTGAAGTCATTTCATACAAAATACAAGAAACTAAATGAAAAAATAGCATTACTGATCTCATCATACTGGAATTGACATACTACTACTACTACCACCACTACTACTAGTACTGCTACTACCACTACCACCACTACTACTAGTACTGCTACTACTACCACTATACTACTACTACCACCACTACTGGTACCACTACTACTGCTGCTACTACAACTACTAATAATGCTCATACCATCACTACCACTGCCACAACTACTATTGCTACTACAACTAGTACTACTACTGTTACTGGGTATTGTGTCATTGATCTCAACAAAATAGGGAAGATGGTGGTTCCAACATTTATTTAAACTATCATTTTACTGTGAGTTACCTATTCATAACCTATGTTGTGTGTGTGTTTATACATACATATATGTGTATATATATTGTACATATATATGTGTGTGTTTATACATATATGTGTATATATATTGTACATATATATATATGTGTGTTTATACATATATGTGTATATATATTGTACATATATATGTGGATATTTATTGTACATATATATACACATATATATATATATGTGTTTATACATACATATATGTGTATATATATTGTACATATATATATATGTGTGTTTATACATATATGTGTATATATATTGTACATATATATGTGTTTATACATATATATATGTGTATATATGTGTGTTTATACATATGTGTGTATATATATTGTACATATATATATGTGTTTATACATATATGTGTATATATATTGTACACATATATATATATATATGTGTGTTTATACATATATGTGTATATATATTATACATATATATATATGTGTATATATATTGTACATATATATGTGTGTTTATACATATATGTGTATATATATTGTACATATATATATGTGTGTTTATATATATATATATTTCATATAGAAATGATCTCTAGAAGACTAAAACTAAAACATCCCTCATGATTCCAAACAACTGAGACAGTTCTAGTCCTATAGAATTAATTTCTATATGAAATATATATACAAGAGTGTGTTGGTGTGTGTGTGTGTATATATATATATATTATATATGTATATGTGTGTGATTTAATGAATGGATCAATATTGTACCAAGTTGTCAACGGTGAAGGAGGAGGATAGCTTTTTTTCTTTTCTTTTAGTTTTGGTTTGCTTGATTTTTGTTTGTGTTATTTTAATTTTATTTATTATTATCATGATTATTTTTTTTTTTTCTGGTCTTTTTTTCTCCACCTTCTCCACCACCATCTTGGTGATATCATTCCAGACATCTCTATAGCTCTATCACTGCCAAAAAAAAATACCCAAAAAACAAAACAACCAAGCTATTGAATCAGACATCCTTTTCTTTATTTTATAAATTTACAGAGGTGATTTAAGGGGAAGGCCCCTTTAAATCTTCTGTTGTTGTGATTGGTTATGAGTGTGTTATGGCCCATTGCTTCCTAGCTTAGGTCTTCGTTTTGTTATTTTTTTCATTTCAGTTTTAAGCTAAATACTTCATTAGAAATGCTTAAACTGTAAATGTCCTGTAATGATTTAGCAGAAAATTATCTTTAAAAAAACAAAACAGGTTTGTTAATCCAAATGTTTGCAGTACCTTTACTACTGGACAGATTGTTGTGAACATTTACAGTATTAGAGTGAAGACTTCAGTTTTTAATGGGATGCAGTCAGAGTGCTGTTTTTGCACTTTTTTCTTGTTTTTTTTTCACAGAATGTCTTGCTAATACTGTTTAATGTGGTACAGGACTTTAGGAGTTGAGCTGTCACGAAAGTGTCTTTCTGTTGTCCTTGCAAACTTCCACACAACGCTATTTCTTTCTATGTTTGTCTTTGATTGAAAAGGCAGAAGACCTTTAATATTTTTTGTCTGCTTATGTGTAGATCAATGCGATATCTTTTACAAAACAACCCCAACCCTAAAAAAAAAAAAACGAAAAAGTAACCCTACAAAAAAAAAAACAGGGAAAACGAAACACCAACCGAAACCACACAACTCACATACAAAAATAATCTATGTCAAAGCCTAACTTAAGATATTTTATATGTCCACTTGATATTTTTTTTACCCCATGTTCTCACCAAATTTTGGGGACATGAAGAAAAGCTAAAAAAATAATTTTGTAATTGTAATTATTGGCATATATTTCTAAAATACAGCATTTTTTTTTTTTTTTTGAATTTGACGAATTATATGATGTATGTGTCTGTGTGTATATATATATATGTGTGTGTGTGAGTATGTATATATATATATATGTATATCATGTATGCATGTGTGTGAGTGTAACTACATATATATATTGCATTGGCCTTGCAATCGAAAGGTTGTGAGTTCAGTTCTCAGACCGGGTGATGTGTAGTTTCCTTGAACAAGGCACTTTATTTCACATTGCTCCAGTTTACTCAGCTGTAGAAATGAGATGATAGGGACTGGTGTCCCTATCATTCCACGGCAAAAAAGCACCCAGCTCTCACTGTAAATGAGGTTGGTGTTAGGAAGGGCATCCAGCTGTAGAAATCAAGCCAGAATCAGTTCCCGTCCCACCCTTGCAAGCAGGGAGAAGCGGACGTAAAATGATAATGATTGATGATATGTCATATATGTATGTGAGTGTATGTATATATATATATAATGTGTGTTTCAGTGTATGTATATATGCGTGTATGTTTGTATATATATATATATTATGTATGTATTATGTATGTATATGTGCATGTATATATATTATGCATATATATATTTATGTATGTGTGTGCATGTATATAATATATATATAATTTAAATGTTTCCTTCTCTTTCTCAATAATAATAATAATAATAATAACTTCACCATCTAGCCCCCCACCCCCCACCCCCATCTGTATATATGCCACCCTATTTAAAATTTTCTTTAAATCTATTCCATCCCCTCACCCACTAGGGTTATGGTGTTTAAACTATCAATTGGTCTCTTCATTTCTAGAATAACTGAAGAATGTAAATACTTGAGATAAATATAATTATTGAGCATCATAATTATGAAATTATGCAAATTTTTTCACCTCACCCTCCCTCACTGCCACCTTCTCCAACAGCCAATGTCACTAACCAAACTGTGTGTGTGTGTGTATATATATATTATTATTATTATTGTCCTTGTATTGTCCTCAACATCATGGGCCCTTGTGGCTAATAAAAGAATTCATTATTATTATTTTTTTTATTATTATTAACTTTGCCTTTCATCCTTACGGGGTCGATAAAATAAAGTACCAGTAATACACTGGGTAATTGCTGGCCTTGTGCCTAACGTAGAAACAATTATTATCATTATTGTAAATTATATTTATATATAAGGGCGGTGGTTTGGCAGTATCGGTAGAGCGTCAGACGCCATGCTTTGCAGCATAGAGTTATGGCCCTTTATGTTCTGAGTTCAAATCCTGCCGAGGTTAGCTTTGCTTGTCATCTTTACGGTATTGATAAAATAAAGTACCAGCAATGCACTGGGGTTAATTGCTGGCCTTGTGCCAAAAGTAGAAACACGTTAGAGGGTCGGATGTCATGATTTTCAGCATAGAGTTGTGTCCCTTTACGTTCTGAGTTCAAATCCCGCCTAGGCTGGCTTTGCCTTTCATCCATGCGGGTTTGATAAGATTAAAGTACCAGTAATGCACTGGGGTAATTGCTGGCCTTGTGCCAAAAGTAGAAACACGTTAGAGGGTCGGACGTCATGATTTTCAGCATAGAGTTGTGTCCCTTTACGTTCTGAGTTCAAATCCCGCCTAGGCTGACTTTGCCTTTCATCCATGCGGGTTTGATAAGATTAAAGTACCAGTAATGCACTGGGGTAATTGCTGGCCTTGTGCCAAAAGTAGAAACACGTTAGAGGGTCGGACGTCATGATTTTCAGCATAGAGTTGTGTCCCTTTACGTTCTGAGTTCAAATCCCGCCTAGGCTGGCTTTGCCTTTCATCCATGCGGGTTTGATAAGATTAAAGTACCAGTAATGCACTGGGGTTAATTGCTGGCCTTGTGCCAAAAGCAGAAACAATTATATAGTATTGTATATGAAGTTGTCTGATGGATGTCATATGTTCGTTTAATAACTCCCTTCACTAATTAATTAGTTAATCAGCACCAATCTTCGTTAATGTATTGCTTCATTTGTATTCCTCTTCTTAAAATTGTTAAAGAAACGATTATATACCCTTGAAGGTTGGCAACAAGAAAAGGTATGTATGTGCGTGTGTATATAATGTATATTTATATAATATATAATGTATATTTATATATATATATATATAATGTATATATATATATAATATATAATGTATATATATATATATATATAATGTATATATATATATAATATATAATGTATATATATATATATATATATAATGTATATATATATATAATATATATATATATAATGTATATATAATGTATATATATATATATATGTATATTTATATAATGTATATATATATATATATGTATATTTATATAATGTATATATATATATATGTATATTTATATAATGTATATATATGTATATTTATATAATGTATATATATATATATGTATATTTATATAATGTATATATATATATATATATATATATATATATATATATATATGTATATTTATATAATGTATATATATATTTATATAATATATAATGTATATATATATTTATATAATATATAATGTATGTATATATATATATATATATATATGTATATTTATATAATATATAATGTATGTATATATATATATATATATATATGTATATTTATATAATATATAATGTATGTATATATATATATATATATTTATATAATATATAATGTATGTATATATATATATATATATATGTATATTTATATAATATATAATGTATGTATATATATATATATATATATATATATATATATGTATATTTATATAATATATAATGTATGTATATATATATATATATATATATATATATATATATATATATATATTATTGAATAAAATGACGGGACCTGATTGGTGAAATTCTTTTAACGTTTTATTTCTGCAGACACTATATATGGTTGGTGATAGGAAGAGCATCTAGCCGTAGAAAACTTGCTGAATAAAGGGTTGGGAGGACCCTTCAGTTGTGTTTAAAGGCATGACAACCTTTCTTGTGCATTCGATAGAACGTGAACCCGTACATAAGCAGGACGAAGCACCCTGGCTTGTCTGGGAGATCAGTAGGCCCCGCTGCAGTACTGACTTGATCTATATAGAACCATCCGACCCTTGCTAGCTGGCAAAACGACGGCAATGATGATGATCATGTTATATATATATAGTCAACCTATTTTGAAGAAGTTCAGGGAACTACTACCACTGCTAGCTGCAAAAGGCTTCTCCCTCAAAATGAAAGGCAGACTGTATGATGCGTGTATCCGAACAGCAATGTTACATGGTAGTGAGACCTGGTCGCTGAAGGTGGAAGACTTACGTAGATTAGAGAGAAACGAAGCCTGCATGCTCCGATGGATGTGTAATAGTAATATACGCGAACGACAAGGCATAAATGAATTGAGAGAGAGACTGAGCATAAGAGGAATCAAATGCTGCGTGCAGGAGAGGCGGTTGCGTTGGTATGGACATGTGATGCGTATCAAGGATGACAGCTGCATAAAAAGGTGCAGAGCACTAGAAGTCGATGGAAACCGCGGAGTGGGGAGACCCAAGATGACCTAGGATGAGGTGATAAAAGCCGACCTTACCCAATTACACCTCTCAAAGGCGATGACACACGACCGTGACCTCTGGCGTCACGCAGTAATACAGAGTACCCGACCTCCCATGGGTACAAGCTGAAGCATATAGACAATATGCCCCACACCCGCCCACTGCAAGGTGGTCGTGGAGGTGCCACGGCAAAAAAGCACCCAGCCCACACTGTAAAGTGGACGTGTAGGCGCCACGAAAAAGCACCCAGCACTCACTGTAAATGAGGTTGGTGTTAGGAAGAGCATCCAGCTGTAGAAATCAAGCCAAATCAGTTCCTGCATGAGCAAGGCATGGTCAGCCTACAACAGGACAACCCGTCTAACCCATGCTAGCGTAGAAGAACGGACGTAAAACGATGATCATGATTTTCGTCCAACCACTAATTACGCAACATATACACAGAATAGTTTTAGATTAATCGGTCGGTTTGCTGCGAATCTACAAATATTATTAAAACTTTAGACATTAATTACCAAAAGTTTTAAGCATTCTAAAAATCAAGAAATAATTAAAGAGTTTTAAACATTCGTAAAATCTTAATTTGTAATTAATTTTAGTAAATAAATTTTGTTTCATGTCTCTTCTTTAAAAATAGTTCTGCTACCACGGTTGTTATGACTACCTCCCACCACTCCTCTCTTTACCTCTGTTCATGGCGGCAGACGATGAATAAAAAAAAAAATTAAAATATAAATAAATCGCATAATGTCCTTACAATTGCTATTACTTTGTCTTGTCTATCTTAACACGTTCTTTATAAACTTATAAAGAGTTTTACCATGTATTTTATTAGCTTCTTTCATCGTAAACATCGCTGATTTGCCCCTCTCTCTCTCTATATATATATATATACCTTCTCTCTCTATATATATGTATAGCTTTTACAATCAATCATACACATAGTAAAGTATAAACACACGCACACATAAAATGTTAGAAATAGCCGCCAAATCTCGGGTAAAACATAAACCGTGATGCCGTAAATCTTACGACAAATAACAACTGAACCGCCTTCAAATAACACAGTTCACTACCGCAGAAACTGCTAAAAATGACAGCTAAAATATTCCTCAATTCACGCGACATAGTGTCCTAGAAGAAGCAAGAAACGGCAGCCAAGTCCCTCTCAAATCACACGCTGACGGCTTGTAAAATGCTAGAAAACCAGTCAAATTACGTATTCTTGTAACTTTGAAAATGCTAGTAATAGTAACGAAATTTCCACACAATATATTTCAATGTATTAGAAAATGCTAAAAATTGTAGCCAAATCTTCCTGTAAACATATAGTCTATTTGTTGAAATTTCCTTTAAATGTATATTTCATCTTAATAATCGCAATTTACACATCTTAATACGTACCTCTACAAAATCTCATTAAAAAACATACATTATTAAGGAAGTTATTAAAAAATAAATTCATGAGGTTGGGTGGTAATTTTGGTTAAAAGGAAAGAACTCTTAAACATTAGTCGTGCGAGAGTTACTTCCCTTTGTCATCCAGTTAAAGAAACGTT
>OZ024762.1:16238386-16262543 GCA_964016885.1 Eledone cirrhosa
AGTTCTGTATGTAAGTCTTTAAAAAACATTTCACCAGTACACTCAGCTGAGGAGTTAATCCTGCGATAGACCAGTGTCGTATCCAGGGAGAGTCTTATACTCTCAGACACTTAATTCCAAAGAAACTGGTGAGAAGCTTAGAACAGGCCAGGTAGTAGGGGTTCTTGATATGGTCAACATTGAAACTATTGCTTTCCACAGACCCTCTGAGTCTCCCCCTCTCTCTCAACCGAGCAAATGAAGTTTTCTTGGTAAATACGACTTTAACAAACAAACAAACAAATAACTAGTTTCTCAATTAATATAAGGAGACCTTCCTCCCTAACTTATGTCTGAGAAATGGGCAAAAATCCAAATATTATTTACGTAGAATTTGAAGTTGGCGAAAATCGTCAAACTATTGACTCCCTATATAAATGAACCCCTTTCTACTATCGATTTTTTGGTTACATATCCCGTTATATATGTACAAAATACTAGCAGTTCCTTAATGGCTATATGTCCTGTTATATTTATATAGAAAGAGAAACGGAAAGAAAGCGAGATAACACTCGGAATATGTCGTGTTATCTCGCTTTCTTTCCGTTTCTTTTTTTTTTTAAAAAAGAAAGAAAACTTTAGCTATAAGTATGACTATTTGACTCTGTAGAATTGCGGCTTGTGCGTGGCGCTGCACGTAGCGTTTCTGGCTTCGATGTTGTACTTATGTATGGCTGACCACTCGATCGTGTCTGAAGTTCGAATCGTTGCGGGGGTCGGCCGGGACCGTTGCAGGCTGGCTTTATGCTGGCCTGCTCTCCCCCTCGCATGAGTTTTTGCCAAAAAACTTGATGAGAGTTATCTCCCCTTTGTTAAGATTGAACTACTTCCGGTTTGTGGAACTCTTCTTCCTTTGTTGACATTTCTTTTCAGTGTATTGAAGACGTAACATCATTCTATTTACTCTGGGACTATTACTGATATTTGGATATTACGTTTTTGTAAAGAGGTATGTAAAGTCTTATTTGCCGTATATACACACTCACAGATATTATTGAGACACAAAAATACATACATTCTCGTAATTTTAAATGTATTGTAAACACTCTTCACAGAACTGAGAAACAAACAAAATAATAGATACACGTAGCTACCTCTTCTAACTAAACATACATGTTACTTTCCTCTATCATGAAGCATCTGTAAGTAAATATAACGAAACCTTCTCTCTATACACATTTTATTATCTTATAAACCTTATACTATACCATCGTAATTTCTACGAGTTACCTCGGCATCACCACTCTCTCTTGCACACTTCATATACCTTTTTAACAACTATATATTTATATTATAATCGTATCTCTATTACATATACACCTTCTCTGTATATACTTACCTAGAAGAAAGGTATATACACAGCTATATAAGAAACTGTAGTATATAGAATACAGACGATCTCTCTATACATAAACACACTTACTTCGCAGTATTGTATATATGCAGCATCTACCTACACACAAGACAAAGTTAAAACCCTATTCTCTACTACTTTTCCCGAGGATATTTTATCAAGGCATCTATTTTTTGTATGTAGAAGACATAAATATTGTACACACGTGTGTATATAATACACTTCTATATATATAGAAACTTACTACTAGATATTGTGTGTACACAGCAAAGAATCTACTTTTTGTATGTAGAGGCTCCTCTGTAACATCTAGAAGGCTTATATTTACTACCCTTCTCTATAATAAAGAAAAAACCATATATACCCATATATACAGTAATACCTTATCTAGAGGCATATAAGAAACTGTATTTCACAGCTCTATTTCATTTCATTTGAGTTTGAGTCCATGCTCAGGCCAAGTCGAAGACTCCACCCTCAGAGTCTGGTGTGGTTGCCAGGTTGGATTCTCTGTTTAATTTTGACATGTGTAGGAGCGAGTTTGAGTCAGTTTGTGCTCATTGTGTATATCCTGGGAGATGGGGTTCATCTCTAATGGTGCTTAAGTATCTATCCAGCTGCAATTTGAATGATTCCACACTGCATCCTGATAGATTTCTGACATGTACCGGAATGGAGTTGAATAGTTGTGCCCTCGAACCAACAGACTTGACTCTCGCAGGGTTTTTGCTGCCTGGCCAGCCCTTTTGTTGATTGGTGGTAGCTGGCAGCGTCTTCCGTGGCGCAGTGAGTGGTAGGTTTTGAAACCAAAGTTTGGCACCTTTTGCTCTATCATTTTCCAAATGTATATAATTCGGTATCGCTCAAATCTTCTTTCTATTGAGTACATCTTCAAGGTTTTGAGTCTTTGCCAATAGTCCAGGTCCCTCGTTTCTGAGAAGTATGAGGTAAAATTTCTTTGGAGCGATTCCATCTTAGATAGTTGGCCCTTTGTTGTTGGTGACCACAACTGAGAACTAGTCAATCCTCGGAAGTATCATACTGTTCCAGAGGGTTTTCATTGTTGAGGTATCTCTTGATTTGAAGGTGCGCAAGATCCACCCGCTGTACTTTCTTGCAGTAAGACAGACTGAGTCAAGGTGTTCTCTGAATTTTAGGCTGGTTCCCATGTGGATGCCTAAATCTTTCACACACTGTTTTTCCATTATTTGTTGTCCTGATGGGTTTCTGTAGTTTGTTGTATTTTTCAGATCTTGATCTGTTCCGTAGCGAATTAGTTCAAACTTCTTATCATTGAACAACATGTTGTTTGTTTCCTGCCATTTGTATATGGTGGTTAGGTCCTTTTGTAAGGCCTCTGTGTCCACCTCGTCTTTGATTTGTCTCATGACCCTGGTGTCATCAGCAAAGGATGAGACGTTGCTGGTTGTATCTTCATCTATGTCAGAGATGAGGATGAGAAACAGGATCGGGCCGAGTACTGTACCCTGGGGAACACTGCTGGTGTTGAATGGGTTCCATTCACAGTGACTGTTTGAGTTCTATTTGTAAGGAACTCATGTATCCATGTACCAACTTTTCCTCCTACTCCTAGCTTTCGAAGTTTGTGTCCCAGAATGCCATGATCTACCTTGTCAAAGTCGAGGTAAATAACATCTGTGTTGTATCCATTCTCTAGATTTTCCAGGATTTGGTCATGGTGTGCCAGTAGTTGGGAAAGACATGATCTACCTAACCTGAATCCATGCTGATTGCAATTCATCAGATTGTTGGATTCCAGGAACTCAACCAGTTTTCCACGAACTATTCTTTCGAAGACCTTGATAATGTGTGATGTCAGTGAGATTGGTCGGTAGTTCTTTAGTTTTGATTTGCTGTCCCCTTTATGTATTGGAGTTATGTGTGCTTCTTTATATGTATTTCGTATTTATAATCACTCTCCTAAGAAACTAAACTGTTCATGACAAAGAGGTTTAATTTTTGCCTCTAGAAAATTATTGGTGTTAGAGCTGTGTAATCTGGATTGTTTTTATTAATACCTTCTGTTTCTTTCCAGGTATGTTGAAGATCTCTGCCAGCTCAACTGAGTGTGTAAATACACACAGTCGTCTCAAGAAATAAAATAACTCCAACAACAAAATGTAGTTTATTTATTGATCTTTATTTCACATATAAGTAAGTATATTCTATAGAACATTGTTTTTTATTATATATATACACAGGTAGATCATTTAACTTCCATTCATATTATATGTATTTAGATACTGTATATATATAGGAATCAACAGCTGTGTATACACAGTACTCTTCTGTGTATATAACTAGTGGATTGTTAAACTTCATAGTAAAACACATGCCTAGAGATAAAAAGGTATTAACATGCGAGAGAATTCAGTTTCTTATATACAGAGAGTACGTTTTCTTTCTAGAGGAGAACAAGGTAGTATTAATGTAATTAGTGAGAAACATCCCTCTTGAAAGAAGTGTATATATAGAATAGATTAATTAATGTCTGTGTATATATAATACAGTAATCCCAGCAAGTTTATTTCTTTCTGTGTATATAGGTATTCTATATCTCTCTCATACTTACCAGTAAGTATATTAATACAGAAGTTTCATATTATAAACGTTTATAATGTGTATATATACAGTATTCTACTAAGTTTATTTCCTTCTGTATATAGGAATAGAAGTATGAATTCAGTTCGAAACATCTTTCATGAAAGAAATGCATATATAATGCAGTATTATAGTGAGGCCATTTCTTTCTGTATGTATACATATGCCTAGAGATAGAAGGGTGTTAATATGTAAGGATTTTATAGAAGTAAGTGTATATATATATGCACAGGGTTTTAAAGTAATAGTATCCTATAGAATACACATACTTATCTCTGTCTAGTGAAGAAAGTTTAACTCCTTAGCTATATTTATGTACATATGTATGTATATATATATATACATACGTATGTATACATACATATGTATGTATACATACATATGTATGTATACATACATGTGTGTATATATATATATACGTAAGTATATATACATACATATGTATGTATACATACGTATGTATGCATATATACATATATATACATACATATGTATATATATATACATATGTATGTATACATACATATGTATATACATATGTATGTACACATATATATACATATGTATGTATATATATACATATGTATGTATATATATACATATGTATGTATATATATACATATGTATGTATATACATACATATGTATGTATATACATACATATATATGCATAAACATACGTATGTATGTATACATACATATGTATGTATATATATACATACGTATGTATATGTATACATACATATATACGTATATATATATACATACGTATGTATATATATATATATACGTATTTATATATATACATATGTATGTATATATACATACATATGTATATATACATATGTATGTACGTATATATACATATGTATGTATATATACATACATATGTATGTGTATATACATACATATGTATGTATATATACATATGTATGTATATATACATATGTATGTATGCATAAACATACATACATATGTATATATACATACGTACGTATGTATACATACGTACGTATGTATACATACGTACGTATGAATATATACATACATATGTATATATACATACATCTGTATGTATATATATATATACACATATGTATGTATACATACATATGTATGTATGTTTATGCATACATACATATGTATGTATATATACATACATATGTATGTATATATATACATATGTATGTATATATACATATGTATATATATACATATGTATGTATATATACATATCTATGTATATACATACGTATGTATATATACATACGTACGTATGTATATATACATACATGTATATATACATACATCTGTATGTATATATATATATATGTATATATACATATGTATGTATACATACGTATGTATACATACATATGTATGTATACATACTTATGTATGTATACATACTTATGTACGTATACATACATACGTATGTATACATACATATGTATGTATACATACGTACATATACATATGTATGTATACATACATATGTATGTATACATACATATGTATGTTTATGCATACATATGTATGTATATATACATACATATGTATGTATATACATACATATGTATGTATATATACGTATGTATATATATACATACATATGTATGTATATACATACATATGTATGTATATATACATACATATGTATGTATATACATATGTATGTATATATACATATCTATGTATATACATATGTATGTATATATATATATACATACGTATGTATACATATACGTATTTATATATACATACGTATGTATATATATATACATATGTATGTATACATACGTATGTATGTATACATACATATGTATGTATATATACATACGTACGTATGTATATATACATACATATGTATATACACATACATGTATGTATACATACATACATACGTATACATATGTATGTATATATACATATGTATGTATATACATATGTATACATACGTATGTATATATATACGTATGTATATATACATACGTATATGTATACATATACATACATATGTATGTATATATATACATATGTATGTATATATACATACATACATATGTATATATACATACATATGTATATATACATACGTATGTATGTATATATACATACGTACGTATGTATATATACATACATGTATATATACATACATCTGTATGTATATATACATATGTATGTATACATACATATGTATGTATATATACGTATGTATGTATATACATACATATGTATGTATATATATACATATGTATATATACATACGTATGTATGTATATATACATATCTGTGTATATATACATATGTATGTATATATACATACATACATATGTATGTATACATACGTATATATATATATATATATATACATACGTATGTATACATATACGTATATATATACATACGTATGTATATATATACATACATACGTATATATACATATATATGTATATATACATATGTATGTATACATAAGTATGTATACATACGTATGTATGTATACATACATATGTATGTATATATACATATGTATATATACATACATATGTATATATATACATATGTATATATATACATATGTATATATATACATATGTATGTATATATACATATGTATGTATATATACATACGTATGTATATATACATACGTATGTATATATACATACGTATATGTATACATACCTATGTATACATACATATGTATATACATAGATATGTATATATACATATGTATGTATATACATATGTATGTGTATATACATACATATGTATATGTATGTATGTATACATACGTATGTATATATACATACGTATGTATACGTACATAAGTATGTATACATACATATGTATGTATACATACATATGTATGTATACATACATATGTATGTATACATACGTATGTATACATATGTATATATATATACATACAGATGTATGTATATATACATATGTATGTATATATTCATACGTATGTATACATACATACATATGTATATATATATACATACGTATGTATATATACATACGTATGTATATATACGTATGTATGTTTATGCATACATACATATGTATGTATATATACATATGTATGTATATATATACATACATATGTATGTATATATACATATGTATGTATATATACATACATATGTATGTATATGTATATACATACATATGTATATATATACATATGTATATATACATATCTGTATATACATACATATGTATGTATATATATATATATATATACATACGTATGTATACATATGCATACGTATGTATATATGCATACGTATGTATATATACATACGTATGTATATATACATACATATGTATATATACATACATATGTATACATACATATGTATATGTATGTATACATACATATGTATGTATATATACATACATCTGTATGTATATATATACATACATCTGTATGTATATATACATATGTATGTATACATACTTATGTACGTATACATACATATGTATGTATGTATACATATGTATGTATATATACATACGTATGTATATATACATACATATGTATGTATACATACATATGTATGTATACATACATATGTATGTATACATACATATGTATATATATATACATATCTATGTATATATATACATACTTATGTATACATACATATGTATGTATGTTTATGCATACATACATATGTATGTATACATACATATGTATGTATACATACATATGTATATATACATACGTATGTATGTTTATGCATACATACATATGTATATATATACATACATATGTATATATATACATATGTATGTATATATACATACATATGTATACATACATACATATGTATATATATATACATACGTATGTATGTATACATACATATGTATGTATATATACATACATATGTATATATACATACATATGTATATACATAGATATGTATATATACATATATATATACATAAACATATATACATATGTATATATATACATACATATGTATATATACATACTTATGTACGTATATGTATACCTACATATGTATGTTTATACATACATATGTATGTATATATATACATACATATGTATGTATATATACGTATGTATGTATATATACATATGTATGTATACATACGTATGTATGTATACATATGTATATATACATACATATGTATGTATATATACATACGTATATATATATGTACCTATGTATATATATACATACATATGTATGTATACATATATGTGTGTATATATACATACATATGTATGTATATATACATACGTATGTATATATACATATGTATATATTCATATGTATGTATGTATACATACGTATGTATGTTTATGCATACATACATATGTATATATATACATACGTATGTATGTATATATATACATATGTATGTATGTATATACACATATGTATGTATATATATACATACGTATGTATATATATATATATACGTATTTATATATATACATATGTATGTATATATACATACATATGTATATATACATATGTATGTACGTATATATACATATGTATGTATATATACATACATATGTATGTGTATATACATACATATGTATGTATATATACATATGTATGTATGCATAAACATACATACGTATGTATATATACATACGTATGTATATATACATACGTACGTATGTATACATACGTACGTATGTATACATACGTACGTATGAATATATACATACATATGTATATATACATACATCTGTATGTATATATATATACACATATGTATGTATACATACATATGTATGTATGTTTATGCATACATACATATGTATGTATATATACATACATATGTATGTATATATATACATACATATGTATATACATACATATGTATATATATACATATGTATGTATATATACATATCTATGTATATACATATCTATGTATATACATACGTATGTATATATACATATATATGTATATATACATATGTATACATATATATGTATATATACATATGTATACATACATATGTATGTATACATACGTACATATACATATGTATGTATACATACATATGTATGTATACATACATATGTATGTATATATACATACATATGTATGTATATACATACATATGTATGTATATATACGTATGTATATATATACATACGTATGTATATACATACATATGTATGTATATATACATACATATGTATGTATATACATATGTATGTATATATACATATCTATGTATATACATATGTATGTATACATACGTATGTATATATATATATACATACGTATGTATACATATACGTTTTTATATATACATACGTATGTATATATATATACATACGTATATATACATATATATGTATACATACATATGTATGTATATATACATACGTACGTATGTATATATACATACATATGTATATACACATACATGTATGTATACATACATATGTATACATACATACGTATGTATATATACATATGTATGTATATACATATGTATACATACGTATATGTATACATACGTATGTATATATATATATACATACATATGTATGTATGTATATATATACATATGTATGTATATATACATACATATGTATATATACATACGTATGTATGTATATATACATACGTACGTATGTATATATACATAAATGTATATATACATACATCTGTATGTATATATACATATGTATGTATACATACATATGTATGTATATATACGTATGTATGTATACATACATCTGTATGTATATATACATATGTATGTATACATACATATGTATGTATATATACGTATGTATGTATATACATACATATGTATGTATATATATACATATGTATATATACATACATATGTATGTATATATACATATCTATGTGTATATATACATATGTATGTATATATACATACATATGTATGTATGTATGTATATATACATATCCATGTATATACATATGTATGTATATATACATACGTATGTATACATATACGTATGTATACATACGTATGTATATATATACATACATACGTATATATACATATATATGTATATATACATATGTATGTATACATACGTATGTATGTATACATACATATGTATGTATATATACATACGTACGTATGTATATATACATACATATGTATATACACATACATGTATGTATACATACATATGTATGTATACATACATACGTACGTATGTATACATACATACGTATCTATACATACATATGTATGTATACATACATATGTATATATATATACATACAGATGTATATATATATACATATGTATGTATGTTTATGCATACATACATATGTATGTATATATACATACATATGTATGTATATATATACATACATATGTATATATACATATGTATGTATATATACATACATATGTATGTATATGTATATACATACATATGTATATATATACATATGTATATATACATATCTGTTTATACATACATATGTATGTATACGTATGTATATATATATATATATATACATACGTATGTATACATATACGTATGTATATATATGCATACGTATGTATATATGCATATATACATACGTATGTATATATACATACATATGTATGTATACATACATATGTATATGTATGTATACATACATATGTATATATACATACATCTGTATGTATATATATACATACATCTGTATGTATATGTACATATGTATGTATATATATACATAGATATGTATATATATATACATATGTATGTATACATACATATTTATGTATATATACATACATATGTATATATATATACATATCTATGTATATATATACATACTTATGTATACATACATATGTATGTATGTTTATGCATACATACATATGTATGTATACATACATATGTATGTATACATACATATGTATGTATATATACATACGTATGTATGTTTATGCATACATACATATGTATATGTATATATATACATACATATGTATGTATATATACATATCTATGTATATACATACATACATATGTATATATACATATATATGTATATATACATACATATGTATGTATACATATGTATATATATATACATACGTATGTATGTATACATACATATGTATGTATATATACATACATATGTATATACATAGATATGTATATATACATATATATATACATAAACATATATACATATGTATATATATACATATGTATATATATACATACATATGTATATATACATACTTATGTACGTATATGTATACATACATATGTATGTTTATACATACATATGTATGTATATATATACATACATATGTATGTATATATACGTATGTATGTATATATACATATGTATGTATACATACGTATGTATGTATACATATGTATATATACATACATATGTATGTATATATACATACGTATATATATATGTACCTATGTATATATATACATACATATGTATGTATACATATATGTGTGTATATATACATACATATGTATGTATATATACATACGTATGTATATATACATATGTATATATTCATACGTATGTATGTATACATACGTATGTATGTTTATGCATACATACATATGTATATATATACATACGTATGTATGTATATATATACATATGTATGTATGTATATACACATATGTATGTATATATATACATACGTATGTATATATATATATACATACGTATGTATATATACATATGTATGTATACATACATATGTAGTCTAGAGATATAAGGGTATTAATGTATGTAGGTTTATATCTTTATACCTGTGTAGTGTAACTTCTAAATCTACCATGAAGATATGCTTTATATACACGAAAGTGTTTATATGGTGAGTATGCCTGTCTAGAGGAGAACAGGGTAACTGTGTACATATGGTTCTACATACTGTACTCTATTGAACACAACTTCTATATATAATGGGGGTATATTATAGACATGAAGTAAGCTATGTGTGTATGTAAAGAACATTAGGTTTCTTTGTATTTATACAGTTAGCTCTCTTGCTTCTTAGGAAGCCTGTATACGTTCTACAGTGAGATGCTTATACACAACCAGAAGAACAATAGTAGTAGTTTCCTAAGAGACGTATGTGTAGTATCTAGCGAGGATGTATTGATATGTATGTACAGATCACAACCTCTTATCTTATATATGTATGATGTTCACTCCCAGGTTTCTACATACACGTGTATAGTATAAGGAGACACACACACAATGTAGGTTTAGATATATTCTATAGAATACAGTTACTTATATACAGAAGTGTCTACATAGATGTTATTTACCTGTATATGGAGATGGCTTGTTTATCTAGGTAATAACATTTCTCCTGTATAGAGGGGATTTATTTATATAATATGAAACTAGTTAATAGTGACGAAAGGTTTTTGTCTTCCTACAGTGGAAGAGGTGTATATAGTTATATGTCTAGTGTGTGTGTGTGTACATACAGGGAATAAATAATAAAGCAACAAAGAAAAAGACTGGTTTATTCTTTTATTTCACAATTTATTTACCTTTCTTCTTGAAATAGGGATGTAGTTGTCTCCAGGTCTGGTGCTTCTTTCTTAGGAATAAAAAATAGGTTAGTTGTGTATATATAAAGGTTTAGTTTTGTATCTAGTGAAGAACGTTTATATATGGATGATGTAGCTATCATGATGCTAGAAGTAGTAGTAAGGAGTTTTACGGCAGAGGAATGGAGCTACCATGCTTCGTTAGATATAAAATATAGCTGTATGGTTTAGCTTCTATATACAAATGTTTAGTTTCGTGTCTATTATTCCAGTATAAACAAGATTGTATATTGCGCCTCATGAGTATCTGTTGAGATAAAAGGGAGACCGTTTATATATGAATATAGCTTCATGTGTACGTATGTCCCTAAGATTCTTCCTCTACATGGTGAATGTTTAGAATAAATATGCCTGAAGTGTTTATGTATTTACGTGAAAAAATGTCTTCTTGTATATAGAATATCTGTCAGTGTGTATTCAGATATAAACGATGGTATAAGGTTTATATACAGAAGATAATAAAACGTGTATAGAGAGGAAGCTTGGTTATATTTCCTTACAAGTATGTATCGAGAGAGGATTTAGTTGTCTCATAACAAAGTAAAGTAACATGTTGGAAGAGGTAGCTGTGTGTGTATACAGATCATGTTTAGTTTTGTTTCATAATAAAGGAGGGTAACATGTATGTTTAGTTAGAAGAGGTAGCTGCGTATATATTTAGTTATGATTCTCAAAATATATACGTTTAAATAGGAAGAGTGTTTGTGTATATAAATGTAGCTATATGTGAGTGTTTAGAATAAATTTAAAAGACATTACAAGTTATGTGTATTTTTGTGTCTCAATAATATCTGTGAGTGTGTATATACGGCAAATAAGACTTTACATACCTCTTTACACGAACGTATAATCCAAATATCAGTAATAGTCCCAGAGTAAATAGAATGATGTTACAGCTTCAATACACTGAAAAGAAATGTCAACAAAGGAAGAAGAGTTCCACAAACCGGAAGTAGTTCAATCTCAACAAAGGGCAAATAATTCAAATCAAGGGAGATAACTCTCGTCAATTTTTTTTTTTGGCAAAAACTCATGCGAGGGGGAGAGCAGGCCAGCATAAAGCCAGCCTGCAACGGTCCCGGCCGACCCCCGCAACGATTCGAACTTCAGACACGATCGAGTGGTCAGCCATACCGAAGTACGACAGCGAAGCCAGAAACGCTACGTGCAGCGCCACGCACAAGCCGCAATTCTACAGAGTCAAATAGTCATACTTATAGCTAAAGTTTTCTTTCTTTTTTTAAAAAAAAAAGAAACGGAAAGAAAGCGAGATAACACGACATATTCCGAGTGTTATCTCGCTTTCTTTCCGTTTCTCTCTATATAAATATAACAGGACATCTAGCCATTAAGGAACTGCTAGTATTTTGTACATATATAACGGAATATGTAGAAACGGGTTGACTTATATAGGGAGTCAATAGTTTGACCATTTTCGCCCACTTCTCAGACATAAGATAGGGAGGAGGGTCACCTTATATTCGAGTATTTTGTACATCTATTCTTGTTAGACTAGACCGGCATCATCATGGGTAGAGCCGACCAGGTGCTACTGCGTTGAACGAGAGTAAGGCTGTGGGCTGATGCGTCACTGTGGTGGTCCCATCTGATGATTTAGATGGTCCTCAGGGCTCTGCTGTTAATCGTCTTTGTGAGGGGCCACGTTTCTGCTCCATAGAGGAGAAGACTGATGCATCTTTTCAGAACAATTAATATGTAGGTGACATAGCCTTAGACAGCTCTGTATTTGTAATGGTTAGTATCGATTTGGGTAATCTTAAGACCATGATTCCAATCATCAATATATGTATTGATTAAACCTAAATATAGTATATAAAGAAGTGGATCTTAAAATATGCAATGATAGTGTCGAGAGAAGGCTTAGTTAGTTACTTCTAACAATGTACCACTATGAATAAGACAGAAGGTTTTGTTTGTTAGAGAGAAGGCGGTGTATGTAGATAGAATGTTTAGTTTTCCTGAGTATGAAGGGGTTTTAGTTATTATTCTTAGTAAAAAGACGGTTATATTATACATATACGTCTCTAACATTCCTCCTGTATATAAAGGGTAGTAAAATATATTCTTGTGTCTCAGGAATAACTACGTGTTTATCGATGAATTTAAGGGACAACTAAAACATTGCATACCTCTTTAGAAGAATGAAGGTGTATATATAAATGTAGCTTTATATGTGTGTATATATCTAGATAGGAAACGTTTCTTCCAGTGTATGGATTAGAGAGGTGAATGCATACACTAAAGAAAGTTAATATATATATCTAAGACTGTATTTTCGAGTGTTCAGCAATAAATTAAAATATACATGGCAAATAAAGCGTTCGTATAGGTAAATTAGAGGGTATTTTACCTCAGCTAAAGAACATTTATATATATAAATCTAGTTTTGTGTGTGTATTTAGGTTTAAATAAAACAATATGTACGTCTCTAAAATCTTTCTGTATATAGAATAATTGTTTCTACTTTTGACACAAGGCCAGCAATTATCCAGTGTATTACTGGTACTTTATTTTATCGACCCCATAAGGATGAAAGGCATATAGAATAATGTATGTCTGTGAGTGTATATACGGCAAATAAAACATTACATACCCCTCACCATTAGTATAATATCCAGACTGATTCTATCAAATTACACGAGTAAATGCAAACGATGTTAACAGTTCAATTCAATAAAGAAAAATGACAACAAACGAGAAGAGTTCCAATCAGGGGCAAGTAATTCAAACGAAGGGGGATAACTCTCAGCGAATTTTTTAGTAAAAAATTCAATGCATAAAGCCGGGCTGGCCCCGCAGCGATTCGATCTTCAGACACATAGAATGGCCATGCCATACCGAAGTACAACAGCGAAGCCCGAAACGTTACGTGCAGCAGCGCCACGCAAGAGCACAATTCTACTGAGTAAATTAGTCATACTTATAGGTAGAATTTTATTTATTTAAATAAAATATATATAGAAACGGAATGAAGGCGAGATAACTGAGGGCGTGGAGAAATATCTCTTTCTGAATATATTTCGTATGGTGAGAGTTGAGATCTCTACCGAATGATTATCAATATTATACTTCGTCTCCGAAATATTTTCAGAAAGAAATTACTTTTTCACGACCGTGTTACCTCACTTCCATCCCGTTTCTATATGTAACAAGTTTAAACTACTAGTATTTAATACATATATATATACAGAACAATAAGTATATTTACTTCAAGATAGTAATGTTTATGTTAATACAGAAAATAAAAAATGCAAACCATCGATCTTAGTAATTAGTATCAATCACTAATTATCTATTTTGGTAATAAGCATCTTAAGACCATGATTTCCTTCATCGATATGTGATTAGACCAAAATTTAGTATAATATATAAAGACTGTTCTCAGCTTATGACCAATTTGCTTGGTGTTAAGTGTCTGAGAGTACAAGACTCTCCCTGGATAGTACGCTGGTCTACCACAGGACTAACTCCTCAGCTGTGAGTACTGGAGCAATGTGATGAATGCAGAACTTCCAAACTGTGAGAGTTACATGTATGCATGGACCTGCAACTCCTAAGGGAGTCATACAGGCCACACATTGTCATACAGTATTTCTAGGGCACTTTTTAAAACCTGGCAGACCCATCTCCTCTCCAGGTCAGAATACAGCAGATTTCTTCCAGAGAAACAGAAGAATCAACCTCAATACTAGACTGGTATTTTGTTTTATCAACCTCAAATGGGTGAAAGGCAAAGTTGACCTCAGCAGGATTTGAATTCAGAGAACTGAAGGCATTCTGTTACATTCATATATACATACTTACTTTGTCTAATAAACAAAACATCTTCTCTCTACACACACACAACATATAAAGCTACATTTATATATACCTCTTCTAAGAAATTAAACCTACTCTAGACTTACACGTAGATACAGTTATATATAAATACTTACCTTGTCAAATAAACACAACTAAATCTTCTCTAGACAGTCACACAAAGCTACATTTATATAAACATTCTTCTCTACAAACGAGAATCAGCTGAAAAGCTCATAGGCTGACTTTGAAGGAGTGATGCTAGAACTGCAAGATATTGTGGTTAGGTTCATTATCATAGGACTTGGTGGAGCAACCAACAATCACTGCCAACTCATGTACAACTTTATGATGTTCGTGATTCATCGGTGAAAAGGAATGACTCTGATAGTTCTGTTTCATGTGAGGAAGACTAAAAGGAAACCTTCAGAGTGTGCATTGAACAATATGAGATATTTCTAGAATGTAACTAATGCTAACTTGAATCATCCTTGGACATCATCATACATGGTATATATATAGTGTGTTTAGTACAGTGTAGTTGTAGCTAACTAGGTATTTGGTTTTATGAAATGAAAGGGACAAAAAAAAAAAACTATATATATACACTGATACTTCAATATGTTATAAGCAATCCAATACCACTGTTGGATACATAGAGTGCTTCATCCTGCTTACACCAAAGTTTATGGATTAAGGTGGTGCAAACACAACACTTAAATAAAGGAAACAATATATGGCCATAGTACAGAAAATTCTTATAATATACATATATATATATATATATACACACACACACATACATATATACATCTCAGGCTGGATTCTGTTGAGGGTCTTTGCCACAAGTGACATCAATGAGATTACTCTGTAGTTGTTCATGTTAGAGAGATCTCCCTTCTTTGGTACTGAGATGATGTTAGTGATCAAGGGCAACCTTCTCCAGTGCCTGGTTACAGAACTCCAGGATGATATCATCAAAATCACACCTCTTCATCACTTTTGATGCCTCTCCATCTTCTCCATGGGTCTTGATCTTCTTGGTTCTCTGAAGCCCCTCGCTGGCGAAGGTCTTGTCTCAATAGCCAGTTCCTCAAACAGCTGTCTGATCTCTCTGGTATTCTGGGCTGTCGAAGGTGGCTCTCCTAGTAGGGTCTTAAAATGGTCCAGCCTCTTCTTACCCCCAGATCTAACTCAAACTCCCTCTCTTTCTTCCTTTAATCTCGTTGATCATCATCCAGCTCTCTTTACACTTACACCTGTCCACCGCTCTCTCTACACTCTGGCAACATATATGTTGATGCCCTAAGGACAAACACTGGTCTCTGGGAGAGATGGAACGATGATGGAGAACAGAGACCACTGGAGAGAACTCGTCCATGGATCTCGGGAATTTTACCTGCTCTCTTTCTCTCTCTCTCTATATATATATATATACACTGACCTCCTACAAGGTTACATCTCAAAGGAGGTTTACACCAGTTCTTTTATCCCGAAACTTTTTCAGGAACTGTGGACAAGGAGTTTCTTATGGTTGTAGGTTTTTTGAAAGGGGAAAAATAACAGAAGGCAACACATAAGGTGATTGTCGTGTGAAGGTGGAAGATTGGTAGAGCAATGGACTCCCTGGACACTGGTAAGGCTAACTTAGAACAGGATGGAAAGGTATCCATGGTGAGTGAAAAACCTAACCATTGTTTCAGCTACAGCAGCAGAGGAATTAAGTTATGGTGGGTTTGAAGAAAACAGAGTGGGATGTCTTCAATGTAGTGACTATATAGACCAGAGGCTTTCAACATAACTGATGAGTGTTTCAGTGGAGACCAGCAACCTCTGAGGAGCAGGGACTATAGTAGTAGAGATAGAATATGCAGAGGGAACGGCATATTTAGGGGCTGGGGAGAAGCAGAGACCACTGTAGTAGAGGTAGACTAGGTAGAGAGGGAACAGCATATTTAGGGGCTGGGGAGTGCTAGTGAGGAGCAGGAACCAGTGTAGTAGAGGTAGACTAGGAAGAGACGGAATAGCATATTTAGGGGTTGGGGAGGAGCAGAGACCATTGTAGTAGAGGTAGAGAGGGAACAGCATATTTAAGGGCTGTGGAGGAGCAGAGACCATTGTAGTAGAGGTATAATGTGCAGAAGGAGGAGAGACAATAAGTGTGGACCAGAGCCTGTTGAATTGTTGATAAAGCTGGAGTGTCATCCCTTAATGTAGCAACCTTGTCAACATGAATGTCCTTGGGGGATAAACCCCCTTTCTACAGGTACTTGATAATACCACGATGCCAAATTTTGTCCATTTTCAAGAGGCCATTACTAATTACATTTGAAGTCCTCTTTCAACAGTCAGATGTCAGTTTACTTGGAAAGAAACAATGCAGTTATTAATAAGAAGGCTTGAAATTAATTCATGCAAGATTTCCCAGCTCTAGCATCAGTCCTTCATAGTCAGCCAACCTTCGTACTTCTGCTGGGTCAAGCCCGACGGGGGCTGACGTCTTAAACAAGCCCCAACAAATAAGAAAGATTTAGAAGAGAATATACTACTTACTAGATATTCACACAAAAGTGACATTAGAATTATTGCTGGAAATAGCAGCCAAATATTTATCGCTCGCCACGTTTTAAAATAATGAAGGACACATTAGAAGATGTAGTTTTAGATAGTCATATATACACATATTGGTCAACGCTGGAATCTCATTGATTCTATATACATAAGTCGATTCTCAGAGGACCTATTCAGGTTATGGGAACTGTTTGTCGCCCGTGCAAAAATTTGGCGTGTATATATATATATATATATATATATATATATATATATATATATATTATATATATATATATACACTTATATATGTCTGTATGCATTTTGTTGAGGTTTAAATGGTGAAAATTTCATAAGGTAGCTATTGTTTACTTTCATTGACAAGTCAGACCTGAGCGATCAAGACATATATTTACATATACGTAATCAAAATAAAGACATTGTTACACAGATAAAATATAAAAGATTGTATTTACATGTGTCACAGCTAATTCACCTCCGTAATTCTTAGGAAACATGGCTGCTATTTCTAGCAAGTGGAGCGTAGACGTAGAGACATGTTGCTGTTGTTTACTTTTATTCACAGGTCTTGAACGAGCAAGACAAGATGACCCGACATGTGTGTAATCGATGGTATACCTGCCGTGACCATCCTGTGTTTATATGATTATCAAGGTACCCACATCTACATCGTTGAATGCACCTTTCATTGTTTTAAAAGGGGTTGTAGAAGACAGAACATCTGAGGTTGAGAGGCCGGAGATCGTCAGTGAGTGGCTTTAAATTAATTAGCCATGATTCTATGAAATAAAGAAGCGAAATCACTTTGAAGAAAAATAGGAGAACAATAGTAATTATTATGAGGCCGGTGTAGCGATTACATATTGCCCTTTGTTTACTTTAACCACTCCCGACAGCACGGTAATTAGATATTCAGATTACAGGGAGGTGTGGGATGGAATTAATTATTTTATTTATTTACCTATATCAAACAACAATCATCACTCCTTCATAGGCTGACCAAGATACTCTCATGGAATGACCAAATGAGATTTATTTTTCAACATGCAAGATTTCACACCCTAGCTCACTCCTTCATAGTGACCCTATGAACTTTTAAGCCTACCTTCGTATATGTAAACAATGTATTTATTTAATATACAAATAATTACTATTGCCACAGTTAAAAAATGTACAAAAAATACTTTAAATTCAGTTTTTAATTCATGCAACAATTCTGTTAAAGAAATTCGAAATAATTTTTGCACCCATTTTTGCGATTAAGTAAAGACGGAGTTATCGTTCTTGAGATTTCGGCTCGGTGAAATTTAAGGAACTGATGTCGCTAAATCGCCAAATCATTTACCTGCCCCGTTGCCTCATGGGAGTGTAATGGCTGCCTTTTATTTTTTAAACGATGGCAGATTCTTTAGTTTCTTTCGCAGCATCTTGTTCCTTGTTTCATATAAGTAAATAATTAAAACATTTCGACGAGAAAGATATTAAAAAGACTGCCATGGATTTTGAAAGATAAAAGGCAGCCATTACCCTCCCATGATGCAACGGGGCAGGTAAATGATTTGGCGATTTAGCGACATCAGTTCCTCAAATTTCACCGAGCCGAAATCTCAAGAACGATAACTCCGTCTTTACTTAATCGCAAAAATGGGTGCAAAAATTATTTCGAATTTCTTAGTAATTATTTGTATATTAAATATTTACATTGTTTGCATGTACGAAGGTAGGCTTAAAAGTTCATAGGCTCACTATGAAGGAGTGATGCTAGGGCTATGCAATCTTGCATGTTGAAAAATAAACCTCATTTGGTCATTCCATGAGAGTATCTTGGTCAGCCTATGAAGGAGTGATGCTAGAGCTGTGCAATCTTGCATGTTGAAAAATAAACCTCATTTGGTCATTCCATGAGAGTATCTTGGTCAGCCTATGAAGGAGTGATGCTAGAGCTGTGAAATCTTGCATGTTGAAAAATAAACTTCATTTGGTCATTCCATGAGAGTATCTTGGTCAGCCTATGAAGGAGTGATGCTAGAGCTGTGAAATCTTGCATGTTGAAAAATAAACCTCATTTGGTCATTCCATGAGAGTATCTTGGTCAGCCTATGAAGGAGTGATGTTAGAGCTGTGAAATCTTGCATGTTGAAAAATAAACCGCATTTGGTCATTCCATGAGAGTATCTTGGTCAGCCTATGAAGGAGTGATGCTAGAGCTGTACAATCTTGCATGTTGAAAAATAAACCTCATTTGGTCATTCCATGAGAGTATCTTGGTCAGCCTATGAAGGAGTGATGCTAGAGCTGTGCAATCTTTGCATGTTGAAAAATAAACCTCATTTGATCATTCCATGAGAGTATCTTGGTCAGCCTATGAAGGAGTGATGCTAGAGCTGTGAAATCTTGCATGTTGAAAAATAAACCTCATTTGGTCAATCCATGAGAGTATCTTGGTCAGCCTATGAAGGAGTGATGCTAGGGCTGTTAAATCTTGCATGTTGAAAAATAAACCTCATTTGGTCATTCCATGAGAGTATCTTGGTCAGCCTATGAAGGAGTGATGCTAGAGCTGTGCAATCTTTGCATTTTGAAAAATAAACCTCATTTGGTCATTCCATGAGAGTATCTTGGTCAGCCTATGAAGGAGTGATGCTAGAGCTATGCAATCTTGCATGTTGAAAAAAAACCTCATTTGGTCATTCCATGAGAGTATCTTGGTCAGCCTATGAATGAGTGATGCTAGAGCTGTGAAATCTTGCATGTTGAAAAATAAACCTCATATGGTCATTCCATGAGAGTATCTTGGTCAGCCTATGAAGGAGTGATGTTAGAGCTGTGAAATCTTGCATGTTGAAAAATAAACCGCATTTGGTCATTCCATGAGAGTATCTTGGTCAGCCTATGAAGGAGTGATGCTAGAGCTGTACAATCTTGCATGTTGAAAAATAAACCTCATTTGGTCATTCCATGAGAGTATCTTGGTCAGCCTATGAAGGAGTGATGCTAGAGCTGTGCAATCTTTGCATGTTGAAAAATAAACCTCATTTGATCATTCCATGAGAGTATCTTGGTCAGCCTATGAAGGAGTGATGCTAGAGCTGTGAAATCTTGCATGTTGAAAAATAAACTTCATTTGGTCATTCCATGAGAGTATCTTGGTCAGCCTATGAAGGAGTGATGCTAGAGCTGTGAAATCTTGCATGTTGAAAAATAAACCTCATTTGGTCATTCCATGAGAGTATCTTGGTCAGCCTATGAAGGAGTGATGTTAGAGCTGTGAAATCTTGCATGTTGAAAAATAAACCGCATTTGGTCATTCCATGAGAGTATCTTGGTCAGCCTATGAAGGAGTGATGCTAGAGCTGTACAATCTTGCATGTTGAAAAATAAACCTCATTTGGTCATTCCATGAGAGTATCTTGGTCAGCCTATGAAGGAGTGATGCTAGAGCTGTGCAATCTTTGCATGTTGAAAAATAAACCTCATTTGATCATTCCATGAGAGTATCTTGGTCAGCCTATGAAGGAGTGATGCTAGAGCTGTGAAATCTTGCATGTTGAAAAATAAACCTCATTTGGTCAATCCATGAGAGTATCTTGGTCAGCCTATGAAGGAGTGATGCTAGGGCTGTTAAATCTTGCATGTTGAAAAATAAACCTCATTTGGTCATTCCATGAGAGTATCTTGGTCAGCCTATGAAGGAGTGATGCTAGAGCTGTGCAATCTTTGCATTTTGAAAAATAAACCTCATTTGGTCATTCCATGAGAGTATCTTGGTCAGCCTATGAAGGAGTGATGCTAGAGCTGTGAAATCTTGCATGTTGAAAAATAAACCTCATTTGGTCAATCCATGAGAGTATCTTGGTCAGCCTATGAAGGAGTGATGCTAGGGCTGTTAAATCTTGCATGTTGAAAAATAAACCTCATTTGGTCATTCCATGAGAGTATCTTGGTCAGCCTATGAAGGAGTGATGCT
The DNA here is from genome assembly GCA_964016885.1 of Eledone cirrhosa. Taxonomy (NCBI): domain Eukaryota; kingdom Metazoa; phylum Mollusca; class Cephalopoda; order Octopoda; family Eledonidae; genus Eledone; species Eledone cirrhosa. The sequence goes on from OZ024762.1 coordinate 16,261,362, forward strand.
AGAGCTGTGCAATCTTTGCATTTTGAAAAATAAACCTCATTTGGTCATTCCATGAGAGTATCTTGGTCAGCCTATGAAGGAGTGATGCTAGAGCTATGCAATCTTGCATGTTGAAAAATAAACCTCATTTGGTCATTCCATGAGAGTATCTTGGTCAGCCTATGAATGAGTGATGCTAGAGCTGTGAAATCTTGCATGTTGAAAAATAAACCTCATTTGATCATTCCATGAGAGTATCTTGGTCAGCTCATGAAGGAGTGATGCTAGTGTTGTGCAATCTTGCATGTTGAAAAATATACATCACTTGGTCATTCCATGAGAGTATCTTGGTCAGCCTATGAAGGAGTGATGCTATATATATATAGTTATATATACATGTATATATATATATACATGTATATATATATTCTTAGGAAACGTTGGCTGCTATTTCTAGCAAGTGGAGCGTAGACGTAGAGACATGTTGCTGTTGTTTACTTTTATTCACAGGTCTTGAACGAGCAAGACAAGATGACCCGACATGTGTGTAATCGATGGGATTCCTGCCGTGACCAGCCTGTGTTTATATGATTATCAAGGTACCCACATCTACATCGTTGAATGCACCTTTCATTGTTTTGAAAGGGGTTGTAGAAGACAGAACATCTGAGGGTGAGAGGCCGGAGATCGTCAGTGAGTGGCTTTAAATTAATTAGCCATGATTCTATGAAATAAAGAAGCGAAATCACTTTGAAGAAAAATAGGAGAACAATAGTAATTATTATGAGGCCGGTGTAGCGATTACATATTGCCCTTTGTTTACATTAACCCCTCCCGACACCACGGTAATTAGATATTCAGATTACAGGAGGTGTGGGATGGAATTAATTCTTATATTTATTTACTCTATATCAAACACCAAACACGGTGGCAAGGAGTAAATTAAAAAAACTAGCCTTTCTTTTAAAATAAAATATCATGCCTAACATCTCCCATGATGCAACAGTATATATATATATACATTTATATATATATATATATATATATATATAGATATATATATATAGATATATATATATATATATATAGATATATATATAGATATATATATATATATAGATATATATATACACATATACTCTTTTACTCTTTTACCTGTTTCAGCGATCCGGCTGAGGCCATGCTGGGGCACCGCCCTTGTTG
>OZ024762.1:16265243-16357743 GCA_964016885.1 Eledone cirrhosa
AAATCGAAAATGCAACTGGAATCTTATTTTTTTAAAAAATATATATATTTATTTGGTTCCTTTACCGGTTTCGCAGTTCTTCTGCTTTTCAAAAGTAGAGTTGAGATGGAGGGTCTGGTTTTTCTCACATCTGAGAATATATATACATATATATATATATATATATATATATATATATATATACATATATATATATATATATACACATATATATACATACATATATATACATACATATATATACATACATAGATATATATACATACATATATATACATACATAGATATATATACATAGATATACATACATAGATATACATACATAGATATATATACATACATATATATACATACATAGATATACATACATAGATATATATATACATAGATATACATACATATATATATATACATATATACATATATATATATACATATATGTACATATATACATATATATCTATATATACATATATATATACATATACATATATACCATTTCCTCTCCCAATTAACATAATTAACTATATAAAAAATCGAATAGACCAGGCTATAAGAATAAGGCTTCTATGAAGAAATCTCCAACTAATAACCAAAACCATATATACACATGTATAAATATACATGTATATATATATAGATGTATATATATACATGTATATATATATACATGTATATATATATATATACATGTCTATATATATATGTATATATATATATACATGTATATATATATATATACATGTATATATATACATGTATATATATATATACATGTATATATATACATGTATATATATATACATGTATATATATATATATATACATGTCTATATATATATGTATATATATATACATGTATATATATATATACATGTATATATATATATACATGTATATATATACATGTATATATATATACATGTATATATATATATATATACATGTCTATATATATATATGTATATATATATATATATACATGTATATATATATATACATGTATATATATACATGTATATATATATACATGTATATATATATATATATACATGTCTATATATATATGTATATATATACATGTATATATATATATATACATGTATATGAATGTATATACAGTGTATTTTGCAATACACTGTATGCTTAATTAAAAGCATTTTGAAGACCTTATGCTATTATTTTAGAGTAGTGATAGTCTCACTTACTTTAATTTTCAGCAAACAGGGGAGATAAAGCCGACAGAGCCCTGTTTCGCATTTGTTGATGCTTATGAAGGCTGACTACTCCTGTTTGCCGAAAATCATGGATGTTTGATTCTTATAGAATTTTAGTAAATACTCAGGAACTGATTATACAGAGCGGTTGCCGGTCAAGCAGAAATTGAAAATTAGAATTGGTGCTCATATATATATAGCTATTTCAGAGCACCAATTCTAATTTTCAGTTTCTGCTTGACCGGCAACTGCTCTGTATAATCAGTTCCTGAGTATTTACTAGAATTCTATAAGAATCAAACATCCATGATTTTCGGCAATCAGAAGTAGTCAGTAGTTAGTAGTTTTTTAATTTACTCCTCGCCACCGTGTTTGTTGTTTGATATAAGTAAATAAATAAAAGAATTAATTCCATCCCACACCTACCTGTAATCTGAATATCAAATTACCGTGGTGTCGGGAGGGGTTAATGTAAACAAAGGCTAATATGTAATCGCTACACAGGTCTCATAATTATTACTAGCCTCTTTATTTCATAGAATCGTGGCTAATTAATTTAAAGCCACTCACAGACAATCTCCGGCCTCTCACCCTCAGATGTTCTGTAGTAAATAAATAAAAGAATTACTTCCATCCCACACCTCCCTGTAATCTGAATATCTAATTACCATGGTGTCGGGAGTGGTTAATGTAAACAAAGGGCAATATGTAATCGCTACACCGGCCTCATAATAATTACTATTGTTCTCCTATTTTTCTTCAAAGTGATTTCGCTTCTTTATTTCATAGAATCATGGCTAATTAATTTAAAGCCACTCACCCTCAGATGTTCTGTCTTCTACAACCCCTTTTAAAACAATGAAAGGTGCATTCAACGATGTAGATGTGGGTACCTTGATAATCATATAAACACAGGATGGTCACGGCAGGTATACCATCGATTACACACATGTCGGGTCATCTTGTCTTGCTCGTTCAAGACCTGTGAATAAAAGTAAACAACAGCAACATGTCTCTACGTCTACGCTCCACTTGCTAGAAATAGCAGCCATGTTTCCTAAGAATTACGGAGGTGAATTAGCTGTGACACATGTAAATACAATCTTTTATATTTTATCTGTGTAACAATGTCTTTATTTTGATTACGTATATGTAAATATATGTCTTGATCGCTCAGGTCTGACTTGTCAATGAAAGTAAACAATAGCTACCTTATGAAATTTTCACCATTTAAACCTCAACAAAATGCATACAGACATATATAAGTGTATATATATATACTCAAAATTATATATATATATACACGCCAAATTTTTGCACGGGGGACAAACAGTTCCCATAACCTGAATAGGTCCTCTGAGAATCGACTTACGTATATAGAATCAATGAGATTCCAGCGTTGACCAATATGTGTATATATGACTATCTAAAACTACATCTTCTAATGTGTCCTTCATTATTTTAAAACGTGGCGAGCGATAAATATTTGGCTGCTATTTCCAGCAATAATTCTAATGTCACTTTTGTGTGAATATCTAGTAAGTAGTATATTCTCTTCTAAATCTTTCTTATTTGTTGGGGCTTGTTTAAGACGTCAGCCCCCGTCGGGCTTGACCCAGCAGAAGTACGAAGGTTGGCTGACTATGAAGGACTGATGCTAGAGCTGGGAAATCTTGCATGAATTAATTTCAAGCCTTCTTATTAATAATTGCATTGTTTCTTTCCAAGTAAACGGACATCTGACTGTTGAAAGAGGACTTCAAATGTAATTAGTAATGGCCTCTTGAAAATGGACAAAATTTGGCATCGTGGTATTATCAAGTACCTGTAGAAAAGGGGTTTATCCCCCAAGGACATTCATGTTGACAAGGTTGCTACATTAAGGGATGACACTCCAGCTTTATCAACAATTCAACAGGCTCTGGTCGACAATTATTGTCTCTCCTCCTTCTGCACATTATACCTCTACTACAATGGTCTCTGCTCCACACTGGCACTCCCCAGCCCCTAAATATGCTGTACCCTCTCTGCCTAGTTTACCTCTACTACAATGGTCTCTGCTCCTCCCCAGCTCCTAAATATGCTGTCTAGCCTTTAATCTAAGGCGTTCCCACAACATGTCTATGCTGTGAGATACATTCTTCACTACTGAAACACCTGTTATTTATTATCACTCACCTTTCTCGTTTCTTGCTGCGTGTGTTGTCATCTATCTGGCTTATGTGTCTACATGATTGGGAGGTGAAAGTGAACAGGAGGTTGGCTGGTTTCCTGAAGATGATTAGGTTGAAAGCATCATAAAATTATAGAAGCCTTGACACCCTCCTAATCTATATATATATATACACACATCATCATTTAACGTCTATTTTCCACACTAGCATGGGTTAGCCGGGTTGTCCCTTTTGAGGCAAGTTGGGTCAGATTTCCGTGTCTTGCTCATACAGAACTGATTGTGGCTTTGTTTCTACAATTAGATGCCCTTCCTAACACCAACCACATTTACAGTGAGTACTGGGTGTTTTTTGTCATGACCACTTTACAGTGTGAGGGGCAGAGTGTTAGGGCATGGAAAGGGGGCAGGTGATGTATGCTTCAGCCTGTGCATAATGCCAGAGATTTTGGTCATGTGACATTGCCTTTGAGAGGTCCATATCTCTATATCATTGTTTTTATGTCCGTTTCTCCAGCTTTGGATGGGTCGTCTTCAGTACAGCATTTCTCCACTCATTGTGTTCCTTTGTCATCTCCTCTGTGAGTCTCAGCAATTTGAAATCAGTTCGCACAACCTCTTCCTTGGTCTATCTCTACTGCAGCTTCCCTCTCCTGGCACTTCTTCACTCAGCAATGTTTGTCAATGAAAGATGTCAACATACGTAGGTGCAAAGGTCTCTGATGCAGCAAAAATAAAATTTATATAAATAAAAGATTTAGAGTCTCAAAAACAGAAGAAAACATTACATTTATTTTCTTGACAAAAACAATAATACCCCCAGTAGTATGTTTTACCTACTGATTGCTAACGTGTGTTGGACATCCATCAATTGTGACGATGAGTGTCTCAGTTGTTTAGACAATCGGACAGCCCGCTCATGAAATTAATGTGAAAGTGGCTGAGCATTCCACAGACACGTGTACCCTTAATGTAGTTCTCAGGAAGATTCAGTGTGAAACAGTCTATGACAAGGTTGGTCTTTTGTTGGTAATACAACTCATATTTACCAGTTGAGTGGACTGGAGCAACATGAAATAAAGTACCTTGCTCAAGGACACCACCAAGAAATGAACCCAAGACTTTACATTCATAAGCTGAACACCCGAGCCACTAAGCCATGAACCTTCACATCCAATAATTGGTTCTACTTTAGGCACAAGGCCAGCAATTACCCAGTGAATTACTGGTACTTTATTTTATCGACCCCGTAAGGATGAAAGGCAAAGTAAACCTCGGCGAGATTTGAACTCAGACCGTAAAGGGACGTAACTATGCTGGAAAGCATGGCGTCCGACTCTCTACCGATACTGCCAATCCACCATCAAATAATGCTAAAGGGTTAATAATGGTTTCTGATTTAGGCACAAGGCCAGCAATTTTGGGGCGGAGGGGAAAGTCGATTAAATCGACCCCAGTGTATTACTGGTACTTTATTTTATCGACCCCCGTAAGGATGAAAGGCAAAGTTAACCTAGGAGGGACTCGAACTCAGAACGTAAAGGGCCGTAACTCTATGCTGCAAAGCATGGCGTCTGACCCTCTACCGATACTGCCAATCCACTGCCCTAATAATAACAATAGTAATAATAATAATGATGAAGATATCAACAATAATGGTAGTGTCTCTAAAATGTGGCTATCAAGAGAGAAGTTTTAAAACTTGGTCTGGTGTTCTGGGAACAATACTTTGCCACTCAGCATAACCATGGTTCTTATCACAAATGAATTTGTAGATCTGTTGATACGCTTCACATATTAATTCCACAGAGATTTTCTTCACTTTTTCCCTGAAACAAAACAATAAAGACTTCTTTAATAGCCACAAATAGTTCACACTAAGAATGGCACAAGACATTGTGTGTGTGTGTGTGTGTGTGTGTTGGTTTTGTGAGTTTTGAGTGTAAACAGGTTTAACCTTTTAGCATTTAAACCTGCCATAACTGGCTGCTCATACTAATATTAAGGTATTGTTCTCAGAATAAATAATATCAAAATCTTATATATTCGTTATTATGTGAGATAATTATTTGAGGTAAAGCTGTTGCTGTGAAAATACAATAGTATATATAGAGTAATGTAAATGTTATGTGAGATATTATGTGAGGTAAAGCCTTTACCATAAAAATACAATAGCATATATATAGAGTAATGTAAATGTTATGTGAGGTAAAGACTTTACTGTGAAAATACAATAGTATATATAGAGTAATGTAAATGTTATGTAAGATATTATGTGAGGTAAAGCCTTTACTGTGAAAATACAATAGTATATAGAGAGTAGTGTAAATGTTATGTGAGGTAAAGCCTTTACTGTGAAAATACAATAGTATATATAGAGTAATGTAAATGTTGTGAGATATTATGTGAGGTAAAGCCTTTACTGTGAAAATACAATAGTATATAGAGAGTAGTGTAAATGTTATGTGAGGTAAAGCCTTTACTGTGAAAATACAATAGTATATATAGAGTAATGTAAATGTTAAGTGAGATATTATGTGAGGTAAAGCCTTTACTGTTAAAATACAATAGTATATAGAGAGTAGTGTAAATGTTATGTGAGGTAAAGCCTTTACTGTGAAAATACAATAGTATATATAGAGTAATGTAAATGTTATGAGATATTATGTGAGGTAAAGCCTTTACTGTGAAAATACAATAGTATATAGAGAGTAGTGTAAATGTTATGTGAGGTAAAGCCTTTACTGTGAAAATACAATAGTATATATAGAGTAATGTAAATGTTATGTGAGATATTATGTGAGGTAAAGCCTTTACTGTGAAAATACAATAGTATATATAGAGTAATGTAAATGTTATGTGAGATATTATGTGAGGTAAAGCCTTTACTGTTAAAATACAATAGTATATAGAGAGTAGTGTAAATGTTATGTGAGGTAAAGCCTTTACTGTGAAAATACAATAGTATATATAGAGTAATGTAAATGTTGTGAGATATTATGTGAGGTAAAGCCTTTACTGTTAAAATACAATAGTATATATAGAGTAATGTAGATGCTAAAGGGTTAACCCTTTAGCATTTTCATTACTCTATAATATTTACATTAGGTGGTGAATTGGCAGTCATTAAAAACGTCAGATAGAATACTTTATGGCATTCGTTCCAGCTCTCTGAGTTCAAATCCCACCGAGGTCAATACTGGGGTCGATTCTTCCTCTATATCTCTTTCTCACTTCCTCTCTATCACTCTTTCTATCTTTCTCTGGAAGGAAACTGTTGTATTCAGGCCTGGAGAAGAGATGGGCAGCTCCACCAGGTTTTAAAAAAATGCCCAAGAGACACTGTATGTCAATATGGCTTCCTACAATCCCACCAAGAGTTACGGGACCATACATAGCCCCCTCAAGAGGGATGAGACATCTGACGGGGTTACAATAGAATTGTAAACAATAAGTATTCTTCAATAAGGAGTAATAATAATAATAATAATAATAATAAGGTTTTCTACTTTGGGCACAAGGCCAGCAATATTTAGGGGGAGGGAAAGTCGATCAAAATGATCCCAGTACATTACTGGTACTTTATTTTATCAACCCCTGTAAGGATGAAAGGCAAAGCTAACCTCAGCGGGATTTGAACTCAGAATGTAAAGAGCCGGAACAAATACCACAAAGCATGTTGTCTGATGCTCTACTGATTCTACTGCCAATCCACAACCGTTAATAACAATCTAAACTATAATAAAGTAAGGAGTGCGGGACTGCGTACGGTTTATAATTTTTTATCCCATTAGTAAAATAAGTTGGATTACTTTGAATAAATAATTGTTTCTACGTTAGGCACAAGGCCAGCAATTACCCAGTACATTACTGGTACTTTATTTTATCGACCCCGTAAGGATGAAAGGCAAAGTTAACCTCAGCGGGATTTGAACTCAGATCATAAAGGGACGTAACTCTTTGCTTCAAAGCATGGTGTCCGACTCTCTACCGATACTGCCAATCAACCGCCCGAATTACTTTGAATAAATAATGAATGAATATTACATAATTTATCTACTAAATTTCGTGGCTGTTCATTAAATATATTTTATTGTTTATTTTAAGATTCACTTCTTTAAAATTTTCAAATGTCAACACTTCCGGTTAGCGACCATTTAAATAAACATTCATATATTTCCATCACTAATTTTCTCCTAATGCAGTTTATATATAATATCGTCTTTTTTTAATGTACCATGGATTACTTTACTGATTACATAAGACAGTGTAACAACGTCTTTGTTCAATTTCTGTGTATATTGTCAATTACGATTTTATTTGATGTATCATATCTACATGCATATATACTTGCATATAATATCAATATACATGCTACACATGCTAGCAGAAAACCACCCGAAGGGTGCCTTTTCTGCTAGTTCTCTCTAATATAGACACAAGTTGACTACATGAACCTCAGTAATTTACTGGTATTTTAGTTTATAGACATCCATAAGGATGAAAGGCAAATTAACCTCAGTGGAAATTTAAAAATCAGAATATTAAAGATTTGAAAGTAAATACTGTTTTATATTTTTCAAGAATGTCTTACCAATGTGGTTTGTTAGTTCAAATGATTATAGTATCTTTACTAGAGAACAGATTGTTGCAAAAAATTGCATTGTTAGAGTAAAGACTTTGATATTTAATGTGATAGTTATAGTGCTGTTTTGTATTTTTAAAAAGTGTCTTGCTAATGTGGTTTGTAAATTCAAATGCTTATAGTATTTTTATTAGTTGACAGATTGTTGCGAAAATTTGCAATATTAGCGTAAAGACTTTAATATTCAATGTCCTGCAATCACAGTGTTGTTTTGTACTTTTCAAGAATGTCTTGCTAATGTGGCTTTATGTGGTTTGTAAATGCAAATGTTTATAGTATCTTTACTGGAGGACAGATTGTTGTGAAAATTTGCTGTGTCAGTGTTAAGACTTTAACTTTAAATGTTATGTAGTCATAGTGTTGTTTTGTATTTTTCGAATAGTGTCTTGCTAATGTGGTTTCATGTGGTACAGGACGTTAAGAGTTAAAATGTAATAAAAAGTAACAATATAAACCAGAAATGGAAAAATTACCTGACGGTGGCGCTGAGTAAAAGACTGCTCTGGGGTAGAATGAGGGAATCAGGGGAGGCCAAATAATTGTCAAATTTACTCTGGAAAGAGAGAAAGAGAGTGTGTATGAGTAAAAAAAGAGGTGGGGAAGAGAGTATATGAGGATAGAGAAGGGGAAAGATAGTGTGTGAAGAGAGAGTGTATATATATATATATATATATACAGCGTGAGATCAGTGTGGAAGTCAGGCCTTTGTAAAGACCTGAAGATCCGCCTCTTCATTGCTGTAGTGGAGTCTGTGCTGCTGTACGGGTCTCAGACTTGGACACTGACCAAGAAACTCACTCAGATGGTGGATGGGTGCTACACGAGGATGGCTCTGAACATTAATCAGTATACACTGAGGATGAAAAACCCAGAGCTGTACGGGAGCCTCCCAAGAGTCAGCTTGAGAGTAGCACAGAGGAGATTGAGGTTAGCTGGACATGCTCACCGACATCCAGAGTTGACATTGCACTCAGTGCTCCTGTGGGAGCCCCTGCATGGACACCTGGAAGAGGAAGACCGAGGTTAACATATGTTGATGCCCTAAGGACAGACACTGGTCTCTTGAAGACGCAGGACATGGCAGCGATAATGAGGGACAGAGACCGCTGGAGAGAACTTGTCCATGGATCTCGGGAATTTTATCCGCCCTAGACATATATATATATAGAGAGAGAGAAAGGTTTAAAGAGTGTGTCTGAGTATATATATACATATATATATATATAGAGAGAGAGAGGTTTAAAGAGTGTGTCTGAGTACATATATATATATATATATATAGAGAGAGAGGTTTAAAGAGTGTGTCTGAGTATATATATATATATATAGAGAGAGAGAGAGGTTTAAAGAGTGTGTCTGAGTACATATATATATATATATATATATAGAGAGAGAGAGAGAGAGAGAGAGGTTTAAAGAGTGTGTCTGAGTATATATATATATATAGAGAGAGAGAGAGAGGTTTAAAGAGTATATGAGTATATATATATAAAGAGTGTCTGAGTGTGTTATATATATATATAGTATATGAGGAGAGAGAGAGGGGAAAAAGAGGTGAACTAGTTACCATAGCAGATTTCAAGGCTGTCGATTCCATTCCTTCTAAAGCTGAGACTTCTCCCTGAAAAAATACAAACAAAAAGATGTAAAGAAATGTACCTTTATATCATCATCATCATCATCGTTTAACATCCATCTTCAACGCGGGTTGGACGTATATACTCAAATATAAGCTGACCCCACCCCACAATATAACCCCACCCCACAATATAACCCACCCCACAATATAACCCCACCCCACAATATAAGCCCACCCCACAATATAAGCCACCCCACCCCACAATATAAGCCGACCCCTCTATTTTATGTAGAATTTGAAGTTGGTGAAAATCCTCAAAATATTGACCCTGTCCCCTTCTACCATTGATGTTTTGGTCACATATTCCTCGGTTTATATTCAAGTGTATATGGTAATTATTAGGCTCAACAATAGCTTCTATTCCCTTCTCCTCCATCACGTTAAGCTATTAATTTCCTCCACATTGATTTCCATCTCATATCTTACTTTCATCCTTCCTCAACACATGACCCAACCGTCTCATTCTATTTCTCTTCACAACATTCAACATTCATCACTGACTCTATTCCTATCATTCAGTTACTTCCATCCTTCCTTAACACATCACCGAAGGGGCTCTTTACCTTTATATATATATATATATTTATATGTATATATATATATATACACACACAAATATATATATACACACTCACATATATATATATATATATATATATACACACACACAAATATATATATATATATACACACAAATATATATATATATACACACACAAATATATATATACACACACAAATATATATATATATATACACACAAATATATATATTTTTATACACACAAATATATATATTTTTATACACACAAATATATATATATATACACACACAAATATATATCTACACACTCACAAATATATATATATATATACACACACAATATATATATATATACACACACAAATATATATATATATATATATATATACACACAAATATATATATATATATATATACACACACACAAATACATATATATATTCACACACACACAAATATATATATATTCATACACCCCCGTCCCACTACCCCACCCCATCCACACCACCCCTTTCAATGTAAAGTTATGTTGGTGCCACAACATCCAGGCCGAAACAAATGAGGTCGTGTAGGTGTCACGACAGAAAAACACACAGTCCACGCTGTAATGTGGCCGTGTAGGCAACACGGTAAAAACCTCCCAGTCCCACACTGTAAATGAGGTTGGTTGTTAGGAAGGGCATCCAGCTGTAGAAATCAAGCCAGAATCAGTTCCCGTCCCACCCTTGCAAGCAGGGAAAAGTGGACGTAAAATGAAATGATGATGATGATATATATATAGAGAGAGAGAGAAGGAAAGAAAGGTAATTTAGAAAGATGATAACACCTACCTGGCTTGGCTCATAGCTTTGTATGGTGCTGTAAACCTGAGAAAGTTCAACTCGGTTCAGGATGAAAGCCGCCTGTTCACTGACCAGTGTATCGACTTGGGCATCAATCTGAAATATTTGAAACAAAGTAAAATAAAATAGATTGGTTTAAAATGTAGTTTGGCATTGTCCCTTTTCATTATAGACAGGTTGAAATACATTCAGTACACACCACTGTCCCCTACCTTCATGACTTGTGGGAGCAGAGTCCTCAGACTTACCTTTCTCAGGATCTTATCAGAAGTAACTGTCCCCAACTGATCTGACTGGATCCCCAACTGAGCTCATGGATGTTATCCAACCCTTTTTAACCTCTGGGTCTCCTGCCTGTTGGCTTTACCTGTAAAATCGTTTCTACGACACACACACTCCTGTTCATTGACTTTACCTGCAAAAATTGTTTCTACAAAATACAGACACACTCCTTCCTGTTGGCTTTACATGTAAAATCATTCCAACAACACATACACACACCTGCTTATTGGCTTTACCTGTAAAATCATTCCAACAACACACACACACACCTGCTTATTGGCTTTACCTGTAAAATCATTCCAACAACACACACACACACCTGCTTATTGGCTTTACCTGTAAAATCATTCCAACAACACATACACACACCTGCTTATTGGCTTTACCTGTAAAATCTGTCCTATTACACACACAGTTCTTCTTTTTGCCCACCTATACCTGAGAATATATTCCTTACTTTACCTGTAAAATCCTTCCTATGACACACACACAGTTCTTCTTTGCCCACCTATACCTGAGAATATATTCCTTACTTTACCTGTAAAATCCTTCCTATGACACACACACAGTTCTTCTTTGCCCACCTATACCTGAGAATATATTCCTTACTTTACCTGTAAAATCCTTCCTATGACACACACACACAGTTCTTCTTTGCCCACCTATACCTGAGAATATATTCCTTACTTTACCTGTAAAATCCTTCCTATGACACACACACACAGTTCTTCTTTGCCCACCTATACCTGAGAATATATTCCTTACTTTACCTGTAAAATCCTTCCTATGACACACACACACAGTTCTTCTTTGCCCACCTATACCTGAGAATATATTCCTTATTTTACCTGTAAAATTGTTCCTATGACACACACAGTTCTTCTTCTTTGCCCACCTATACCTGAGAATATATTCCTTACTTTACCTGTAAAATCCTTCCTATGACACACACACACAGTTCTTCTTTGCCCACCTATACCTGAGAATATATTCCTTACTTTACCTGTAAAATCCTTCCTATGACACACACACACAGTTCTTCTTTGCCCACCTATACCTGAGAATATATTCCTTACTTTACCTGTAAAATCCTTCCTATGACACACACACACAGTTCTTCTTTGCCCACCTATACCTGAGAATATATTCCTTATTTTACCTGTAAAATTGTTCCTATGACACACACAGTTCTTCTTCTTTGCCCACCTATACCTGAGAATATATTCCTTACTTTACCTGTAAAATCCTTCCTATGACACACACACACAGTTCTTCTTTGCCCACCTATACCTGAGAATATATTCCTTACTTTACCTGTAAAATCCTTCCTATGACACACACACACAGTTCTTCTTTGCCCACCTATACCTGAGAATATATTCCTTATTTTACCTGTAAAATTGTTCCTATGACACACACAGTTCTTCTTCTTTGCCCACCTATACCTGAGAATATATTCCTTACTTTACCTGTAAAATCCTTCCTATGACACACACACACAGTTCTTCTTTGCCCACCTATACCTGAGAATATATTCCTTATTTTACCTGTAAAATTGTTCCTATGACACACACAGTTCTTCTTCTTTGCCCACCTATACCTGAGAATATATTCCTTACTTTACCTGTAAAATCCTTCCTATGACACACACACAGTTCTTCTTTGCCCACCTATACCTGAGAATATATTCCTTACTTTACCTGTAAAATCCTTCCTATGACACACACACACAGTTCTTCTTTGCCCACCTATACCTGAGAATATATTCCTTATTTTACCTGTAAAATTGTTCCTATGACACACACAGTTCTTCTTCTTTGCCCACCTATACCTGAGAATATATTCTTTACTTTACCTGTAAAATCCTTCCTACAACACACATAGTTTTTCTTCTTTGCCCACCTACACCTGAGAATACATTCCTTCTTTTACCTGTAAAATCAGTCCGATGACACACACACACACACACACACACACACACACAGTTCTTTGCCCACCTATACCTGAAAATATCCTCCCTTACCTGAGCCTGCAACATCTCCAATCTACTGTCAGTGAAATGGTAGACAGCGAGAGCGTTCTGGATGAGGTATATACAGTTGGTCATATAAGCTGCCATATCAACAGTATTTAATCTACTGGCAGACACCGAACACATCTGTAGAACTGGGTCAACTACGCAGGACAGAACCTGAGAAAGCAAACACAAACAACATATATGTATATATCATCATCAGCATCATCATCGTATATATACACTCACACACACACACGCACACACACATATATATATATGCACGCACTCACTCACACATATATATATATATGCACACTCACACATACATATATGCACTCACAGACGCATACATATATATATATATATGCACTCACACACACATACATATATATATGCACTCACACACGCATATAGATATATGCATTCACACACATATATATATATGCACTCACTCACATGCATATATATATATGCACTCACAGACACACACACATATATATATACTCACACATACACATACATATATATATGCACTCACACATACATATATATATATATGCACTCACGCACACATATATATATGCACTCACACACACATACATATATATATATATATATATATATGCACTCACACATACATATATATATATATGCACTCACACACACATATATATATGCACTCACACACACATACATATATATATATGTATATATATATGCACACACTCACACACACACATATATATATATGCACACACTCACACATACACATACATATATATATAAAAGCAGACGTAAAATGAAATGATGATGAATGATGATATATATGCACTCACAGACACACACTCACACATATATATATATTCCAACTGTGGAATATATACAATATATCATGTTTCGTGTACGATATACAGCTCTTTCTCTCTCTATCATCATATAAACATATATATCTTTACATTTGGTTATACATGTATATATGTATAACCAAGAAAAGGAACTGGCATAAATTCTATAAAATCCACACAATGCAGATCCTGGGTACACAAGAGATGTAGTGGCATAGCAAGCAAACTAACAGGTAGGGAGAAATACGTATGCAGTAGATGTACAGTGAAATTAGACAGTAGAAGTCGCATTGATAGACACATTTTTCAAATGCAGACGGGTGCTATAGAAGTGGTGGATAGCTTCTGGTACCTAGGAGATCAGATTAGCATGGGAGGGGGGTGTTCCGAGGCCATAGTATCTAGAATAAGGACGGGTTGGAAGAAGTTTAGGGAGCTGCTTCCTCTGCTGACGAAGAAGGGTTTCTCTCTGCGTACGAAAGGCCGGTTATATGATGCCCGTGTGAGGAGCGCGATGCTGCATGGTAGTGAGACATGGGCAGCAACTGCAGAGGATATGCAACGGCTGGAGAGAAATGAAGCAAGCATGCTCCGTTGCATGATCAATGTCAATGTGCGTGAACGACCCAGAATGTAATGTGCGAGAGAGGAGACTGCGGTGGTATGGAGGACGACCGATGGGTGAAGAAGTGCCAGGAAATGCCAGTTGAAGGAAGACGTGGTAGAGGTAGACCACGAAAAACATGGGCAGAGATGGTGAGAACAGACCTCAGATCACTGAAGTTCACGGTGGAGATGACGTCCCACCCTTGCAAGAGTAGGACGGGTCTTATTCAGCACAGCATCTCTCCACTCGTCACGCTCCTTCGTCATCTCCACCGTGAGTTTCAACGATCTGAGGTCTGTTCTCACCACTTCCGCCCATGTTTTTCGTGGTCTACCTCTACCACGTCTTCCTTCAACTGGCATTTCATGGCACTTCTTCACCCATCGGTCATCCTCCATGCGCACCACATGTCCATACCACCTCAGTCTCCTCTCCCGTACACTACATTCTATCCTTCTCAGACACAGTTTCCCTCTCAACACATTCATGCTGGGTCGTTCACGCATATTTACACTGCACATCCAACGGAGCATGCTTGCCTCATTTCTCTCCAGCCGTTGCATATCCTCTGCAGTTGCTGCCCATGTTTCACTACCATGCAGCATCGCGCTCCTCACACAGGCATCATACAACCGGCCTTTCGTACGCAGGGAGAAACCCTTCTTCGTCAGCAGAGGAAGCAGTTGCCTAAACTTCTTCCAACCCGTCCTTATTCTAGATACTATGGCTTCGGAACACCCTCCTCCCATGCTAATCTGATCCACCACTTCTATAGCGCCCTCCTGCATTTGAAAAATGTGTCTATCAATGCAACTTCTACTGTCTAATTTTACTGTACATCTACTGCATACATATTTCTCCCTACCTGTTAGTTTGCCTGCTATCCCGCTACATCTCTTGTGTACCCATGATCTGCATTGTGTGCATTTTATAGAATTTATGCCAATTCCTTTTCTGCATATCGAACATGGCCATTTCCCTGACGGAATCAGAGTTTTGTCCTCTTTTCTACTCATAAACACTTTTGTCTTAGCTAGGTTCACTCTCAGCCCTCTTGTTTCCAACTGCTGTTTCCATAGCCAGAATTTATTCTCTAGCTCCTCTACTGATTCTGCTATAAGAACCAGATCGTCAGCATAGAGAAGTTCCCATGGACAGCCAGTCTTAAACTCCTCTGTTATAGCTTGGAGGACTATAATGAACAAGAGTGGGCTGAGGACCGAACCTTGATGTACTCCTACTTGTATTTGGAATTCCTCACTAAACTCCATTCCTACCCTGACTTTACTGAGAGTACCTCTGTACAAAGTTTGCACTGTCCTCACAAGCCATTCCTCAACACCTAGCTTCCTTAGGGATCACCAGATGACAGATCGGGGTACCCTATCAAAGGCCTTCTCTAGGTCAACAAAAGCTAAGTATAGTGGCTTATTTTTCTCTAAGAACCTCTCTTGCAATTGTCTCACCAAGAAGAGGGCATCTGTTGTACTCTTCCCAGGCACAAAACCAAACTGCATCTCATCTAGTTTGACCCTTTCTCTAATTAGTTGTGCTAATATCATTTCTGCCACTTTCATAACCTGATCTATCAGTTTTATACCCCTATAATTGCTCCTCTCCAGAGCATCCCCTTTACCTTTGTAGCAATTTATGAGAATACTGCTGCACCAGTCTTTGGGTATGACACCACCATATATAGCCTGATTGAAGATGCGTGCAACCAGTTTAGTGCCTACGTCCCCTGATGCCTTCAGCATCTCAGCAACTATTCCCGATGGTCCAGCAGCCTTACCATTTTTCATTTCCTTAATCGCCTTTTGGACCCTATATTCGTCAATCTCAATAGCTGGTCCCTCTATCGGATCTAGTAAGGGTAATTTCTCTCTCACCCAATCGTTCTCCACATTCATCAGCCTCTCATAATGACATTTCCAGGCCTCCTTTTTCTGATCATTGATGACACTAAGTACACCGGTATCATCCCGGACACATTTATCTCCAACAACATCCTGATTTGCATTGACACACTGCCTTGCAATGTGGAACACCGCACGCCTCTGATCTTCCCGTCGCAGAACATTGGCAAACCTCCTACTCTCCGCCTCCCTGCGTGCTAAGTACACCTGACGTCTAGCTTCTCTCTTAGCGGCTGTATATTCTTCCCTACTCCCACCCTTTTTCCAAGCCTACCATGCTAGTCTTTTGTCTCTAATGGCCTTATCTACTGTGCTGTTCCACCACCAGGTCACTCTCTGTCTAGTTGGAGCTCTGCTCCAGCCACAAGTTTCATCAGTAGCCTGCAGCAAGTTGTCACGTAAGAAATTATATATATATAGAAAATATATATATATATATATAAAATTAATTATATATATATATATATATATATTTATTAAAATAATGACAATGTTCCACATTGCAAGGCAGTGTGTCAATGCAAATCAGGATGTTGTTGGAGATAAATGTGTCCGGGATGATACCGGTGTACTTAGTGTCATCAATGATCAGAAAAAGAAGGCCTGGAAATGTCATTAAGCAGCGATTCTTTGCTTAAACTTTAATCTGTTATTTTAATAAATATTTGCTCTACGGTTCTTATATATTTGATATATATTTTCCTTATCGAGCCCTCTTTGGATTTTAGTCTTCAATTTTATTATTATTACTATATATATATATATATATATATGTAGGAGGTGAGTTTTATTGTAGTACAATAAAGCAATGCAGATATCGGATAAGAAGCACTCTACAGTTTGTGGGACTGGAGTATGCATAATATAAGATCAAAAGATGGTTAAAGGAGTTCAATATATTTTATTATGCGCATTTCAAAAACAAACATCATCAAACAATAATATTTGTGTTTTCATCAGATAAAACAGGAGAACATGATATGAAGGCTAAAAAAACACTTGTTGATAGTGCAGTTTTAAATCAACATATGAAAAGTGGTTTTAGATTGATGTGTGATATTGGGAAAAATATTTTATTTAGAGAGGGGGGGAGAGAAAAGGATGAAAAGGGAAGGAGATGAGAGGGAGAGATGGGTGATAGAGAGAAAGAGATAGTTTTTATAACAGAGAGGAGATATATTTTATATAGAGGGGTTGAAAGCCGTTGGAAGATACTGTATAAATTAAAAATTTTTGAAAATTAACGAAGGGAGGATATGTGCGAGGAAAAAATATATTATATTTAGGGAGGGGTGGGGGTGGAAAGGATGAAAAAAAGGGGAGGAGATGAGAGTGAAGGTGGAAAGGGAGAGATGGGTGATAGAGAGAAAGAGATAGTTTTTATAACTGAGAAAAAGATATAATGTTTTAATATAGAGAGGTTGGGAACCGTTGGAAGATAATGTATAAATTAAAGGAATTTGAAAATTAACGAAGGGAAATTATGTATGGAGATAGAGAGAAAAAAATAACGAAGGGAGATTATGTATGGAGATAGAGAGAAAAGAATAATAATTGTGGGTGAATATTCAAAAGGAGAAATGTAGGAATCTTAAAATTAGCAAAGAGAAAATGTTTATGTATAGGATTTGAGAAAAAATGTGAAGTTAAAGTTTTTATATTGAATTCATATGTATTAATAATGAGTTCGTTGATGGGGAGAAAAAAATAATAATAAAATTAAGGATGAAATTGAGATTAAAAAGATTTATGATAGAGAGAAAAAATAATAATGATTGCGGATGAATACTCAAAATGTCAAAAACAAATGTTATTGTTTTACGAAGAGATGTAATGAGGGTGATGAGTAAACGGGTATTATAGAGTGTATAATGCCCTTTAAAGTAAGGTAGATGGGTATATTTTAAAGAATATATGAGTATATATTAAAAAAAATATATAATAATAAATTAAGGATGAAATTGAGATTAAAAAGATTTATGATAGAGGGAAAAAAAATAATGATTGCGGATGAATATTCAAAATGTCAAAAACAAATGTTATTGTTTTACGAGAAGATAGGATGAGGTAAATGAATAAACGAGTACTATAGAGTGTATAATGCCCTTTAAAGTAAGGTAGATGGGTATATTTTAAAGAGGTGTATGTATATGTGCCTTTGAGAAAAGATTCTAAATTGATAAAGAATTGAATATTAACTGTATACTTTGTGAAAAGTTCTATGGAATTTATGGAGGCAGATGGAAAACAAATCCGAGCGTCTATTTATTATGGATTCTAGGTTAGAGATAATGGTAAATTTTTCATTTAGGCAGAGATTACAGATTTTAGATAGAGAACTGTTCAAGTACGAGGATGCAGAAGAAATCTTTTTCCAAAAGATGTTATATTTAATGTTTTTGTCTTTTAAGGACCATATGAGTTCTGAGAGAGCAGTGTTAGTTCTTTTAAGTTTGTATTTGAAAGATGAATGATGATTATAGAGACGAGCTTTAAAAGAGGTGGAAGTGGAGCCAAAATAGGTGAAGGAGTTGGTGCTAGTTATAATTTTACATTCATAAATTAAGTTTTTATCGAGGCAATGGTTGTTTCAACAACCATTGCCTCGATAAAAACTTAATTTATGAATGTAAAATTATAACTAGCACCAACTCCTTCACCTATTTTGGCTCCACTTCCACCTCTTTTAAAGCTCGTCTCTATAATCATCATTCATCTTTCAAATACAAACTTAAAAGAACTAACACTGCTCTCTCAGAACTCATATGGTCCTTAAAAGACAAAAACATTAAATATAACATCTTTTGGAAAAAGATTTCTTCTGCATCCTCGTACTTGAACAGTTCTCTATCTAAAATCTGTAATCTCTGCCTAAATGAAAAATTTACCATTATCTCTAACCTAGAATCCATAATAAATAGACGCTCGGATTTGTTTTCCATCTGCCTCCATAAATTCCATAGAACTTTTCACAAAGTATACAGTTAATATTCAATTCTTTATCAATTTAGAATCTTTTCTCAAAGGCACATATACATACACCTCTTTAAAATATACCCATCTACCTTACTTTAAAGGGCATTATACACTCTATAGTACTCGTTTATTCATTTACCTCATCCTATCTTCTCGTAAAACAATAACATTTGTTTTTGACATTTTGAATATTCATCCGCAATCATTATTTTTTTTCCCTCTATCATAAATCTTTTTAATCTCAATTTCATCCTTAATTTATTATTATATATTTTTTTTAATATATACTCATATATTCTTTAAAATATACCCATCTACCTTACTTTAAAGGGCATTATACACTCTATAATACCCGTTTACTCATCACCCTCATTACATCTCTTCGTAAAACAATAACATTTGTTTTTGACATTTTGAGTATTCATCCGCAATCATTATTATTTTTTCTCTCTATCATAAATCTTTTTAATCTCAATTTCATCCTTAATTTTATTATTATTTTTTTCTCCCCATCAACGAACTCATTATTAATACATATGAATTCAATATAAAAACTTTAACTTCACATTTTTTCTCAAATCCTATACATAAACATTTTCTCTTTGCTAATTTTAAGATTCCTACATTTCTCCTTTTGAATATTCACCCACAATTATTATTCTTTTCTCTCTATCTCCATACATAATCTCCCTTCGTTATTTTTTTCTCTCTATCTCCATACATAATTTCCCTTCGTTAATTTTCAAATTCCTTTAATTTATACATTATCTTCCAACGGTTCCCAACCTCTCTATATTAAAACATTATATCTTTTTCTCAGTTATAAAAACTATCTCTTTCTCTCTATCACCCATCTCTCCCTTTCCACCTTCACTCTCATCTCCTCCCCTTTTTTTCATCCTTTCCACCCCCACCCCTCCCTAAATATAATATATTTTTTCCTCGCACATATCCTCCCTTCGTTAATTTTCAAAAATTTTTAATTTATACAGTATCTTCCAACGGCTTTCAACCCCTCTATATAAAATATATCTCCTCTCTGTTATAAAAACTATCTCTTTCTCTCTATCACCCATCTCTCCCTCTCATCTCCTTCCCTTTTCATCCTTTTCTCTCCCCCCCTCTCTAAATAAAATATTTTTCCCAATATCACACATCAATCTAAAACCACTTTTCATATGTTGATTTAAAACTGCACTATCAACAAGTGTTTTTTTAGCCTTCATATCATGTTCTCCTGTTTTATCTGATGAAAACACAAATATTATTGTTTGATGATGTTTGTTTTTGAAATGCGCATAATAAAATATATTGAACTCCTTTAACCATCTTTTGATCTTATATTATATATATATATATATATATATATATAGCATTGGAAGTGTGGAATGTATAAAAAGAAGAAAAGTCGAATGAAGGTACTTGTTTGAAGTCCTGTTTCTTGTTATCCAGTGGAACTACTGAGGCATCTTGACAAGCGAGGACATCTCGAAGTAATTGGAGGGATTCTTTTAAGGAGGACGTAGGGCCAAGATCTGGTGGTGGTAGTTCTACCTGAAATATATAGATGGTTAGATTAGTGGTGGTGGTGGTGGTGGTGGTGTTGTGTAGGTGGTGGTGGTGGTAGTGTTGTGTAGGTGGTGGTGGTGGTGTGGGGTGGTGGTGGTGGTGGTGGTGTTGTGTTGGTAGTGGTGGTGTTGAGGTGGTAGTTGTGGTGGTGTGGTGGTAGTGGTCTTGAGGTGGTAGTGGTGGTGGTGTGGTAGTGGTGGTAGTGTTGTGTTGGTATTGGTGGTGGTGTAGTGGTAGTGTGGTGGTGGTGGTGGTATGGTGGTAGTGTGGTGGTGGTATGGTGGTAGTGTGGTGGTGATAGTGGTGGTGTTGAGGTGGTAGTTCTACCTGAAATATTTACATAGATGGTTAGAGTAGTGGTGGTAGTAGTATAGTGGAGGTGGTAGTTCTACCTAAAATATATAGATGGTTAGATTAGTGATGGTGGTGTTGCGGTTGTGGTGGTAGTGGTGTTATTGAGGTGGTAGTTATGTGGTAGTGTTGTAGTGGTGTTGGTAGTGGTGCTGGCTCTACCTGAAACATTATACAGGTGGTTATAGTAGTTGGTAGTGGTTGCTGTGGTGGTGTTATAGTGATGGTGGTGGTGGTGGTGGTAGTGGTGTTATAGTGATGGTGGTGGTGGTGGTGTTATGGTGGTGGTGGTGGTGTTATAGTGATGGTGGTGGTAGTGGTGTTATGGTGATGGTGGTGGTGGTGGTGGTGGTGGTGTTATAGTGATGGTGGTGTTATGGTGGTGGTGGTGATGGTGGTAGTGTTATAGTGGTGATGGTGGTGGTGGTGGTGGTGTTATAGTGATGGTGGTGTTATAGTGGTGATGGTGGTGGTGGTGTTATAGTGATGGTGGTGGTGGTGTTATAGTGGTGGTGGTGTTATAGTGATGATGGTGGTGTTAGTGGTGATGGTGGTATAGTGGTGGTGATGGTGGTAGTGTTATAGTGGTGATGGTGGTAGTGTTATTGTATTGGAGGATGATGTTGTGGTGGCAGTAGTATGGTTATGTCAGCATGTGATGATATTAAATAACAACTGAGTGTGACAACAACAACAACAACAACAACAACAACTCCCTCCTTCCTCGACAGTAAGTTACCTTGTCCAGAAGTTTACTGGCGTGACAGTTTAAACTGTTAAAGAAGATCTGGTGACTAAGAACTGCCATTTCTTCGACAGTTATAGTCAATGAAGCTGAATCTCCAAGAATATGCCTGAAAAAGAAGAAAAATATCACACAAGAAAACATTATTAGTGGATTGGCAGTATCGGTGGAGGGTCGGACGCCATGCTTTGACGCATAGAGTTACGGCCCTTGCCATTCTGAGTTCAAATCCAACCAAGGTTAACTTTGCCTTTCATCCTTACGGGGTTGATAAAATAAAGTACCAGTAATGTACTGGGTAATTTCTGGCCTTGTGCCAATAGTAGAAACAATTATTATTTACCATAACCCATGCTAGCGTGGAAGATGGACGTTAAACGATGATGATGATGATGATGGTGGTGGTGGATTGGCAGTATCAGTAGAGGGTCGGACGCCATGCTTTCCAGCAAAGAGTTACGGCCCTTGCCATTCTGAGTTCAAATCCCGCCGAGGTTAACTTTGCCTTTCATCCTTACGGGGGTCGATAAAATAAAGTACCAGTAATACACTGGGATAATAGCTGGCCTTGTGCCAAAAGTAGAAACAATTATTTACCATAACCCATGCTAGCGTGGAAGATGGATGTTAAACGATGATGATGATGATGATGGTGGTGGATTGGCAGTATCGGTAGAGTTACGGCCCTCTATGGTCTGAGTTCAAATCCCGGGGTCGATAAAATAAAGTACCAGTAATGCACTGGGGCAATTGCTGGCCTTATGCCAAAAGTAGAAACAATTATTATTTACCATATATGGTCATGTGTAAGATGACCAATAAATGACAAAACAATAAATTGATAATAATGGAGTGTTGGCTAAAATGTTCTGTTTCTCCTCCTCCTCCTCCCACTTATTCTTGAGAGGGTTGTGAGGGGGTAGAGCCCTCAAACACTCCTTCTAACGAGTCCTGTCAGAAGCAACCATTTCCAATTGATCCAGCTGGATCTTCAAGCGAGACCAACCAAGCTTATGGATGTTAATCAACCATCTTGCTCGGAGTGTACACCTGGGTCTCCAGCCAAGGATCCTATCCTTAACCCTTTAGCATTTACATTACCCTATATATACTATTGTATTTTCACTGTAAAGGCTTTACTTCACATAACATTTACATTACCCTATATATACTATTGTATTTTCACAGTAAAGGCTTTACCTCACATAACATTTACATTACCCTATATATACTATTGTATTTTCACTGTAAAGGCTTTACTTCACATAATATCTCACATAACATTTACATTACTCTCTATATACTATTGTATTTTCACAATAAAGGCTTTACCTCACATAATATCTCACATAACATTTACATTACCCTATATATACTATTGTATTTTCACTGTAAAGGCTTTACTTCACATAATATCTCACATAACATTTACATTACTCTCTATATACTATTGTATTTTCACAATAAAGGCTTTACCTCACATAATATCTCACATAACATTTACATTACTCTATATATACTATTGTATTTTCACAGTAAAGGCTTTACCTCACATAATATCTCACATAACATTTACATTACTCTCTATATACTATTGTATTTTCACAATAAAGGCTTTACCTCACATACTATCTCACATAACATTTACATTACTCTATATATACTATTGTATTTTCACAGTAAAGGCTTTACCTCACATAATATCTCACATAACATTTACATTACTCTATATATACTATTGTATTTTCACAGTAAAGGCTTTACCTCACATAACATTTACATTACTCTATATATACTATTGTATTTTCACAGTAAAGGCTTTACCTCACATAACATTTACATTACTCTATATATACTATTGTATTTTCATGGTAAAGGCTTTACCTCACATAACATTTACATTACTCTATATATACTATTGTATTTTCATGGTAAAGGCTTTACCTCGCATAATATCTCATAACATTTACATTACTCTATATATACTATTGTATTTTCACAGTAAAGGCTTTACCTCACATAACATTTACATTACTCTATATATACTATTGTATTTTCATGGTAAAGGCTTTACCTCACATAATATCTCATAACATTTACATTACTCTATATATACTATTGTATTTTCATGGTAAAGGCTTTACCTCACATAATTATCTCTCATAATATCAAATCTATGAGATTTTGATATTCTTTATTTTGAGAACAATACCTTAACATCAGTATGAGTGGCTGGTTACACCTGGTTTTAACAGAAAGAGGTGAGAGAATGCTGGCTGGATACGGCCAGTTTAAATGCTAAAGGGTTAAAATGGTCTTCTTTATAGATTTGAGGCCAGATTTGACTGGGCTGGTATGAAAGGGTTAGAAAAATAAATAAATTAAAAATACAAAAATCAATACTGACCTTACAGTGTTGTGATAAAACTTCAACAAGTTATTTAGTTTATTTAACACAACAGCATCTTGTTCAGCTGCTAATACTTGGTCAACACGTACCTGAGGTGAAAGATAACAGGTAGATAATGAAGGAGATTTTATATATATATCAAGAACAATCGACTTTCCAATCTATTGTAAAACTCATTCTTTGATGTATTCATTGAACCTTGTTTAACTCTTAAATATATATATATATATATATATAAAAGGTAAACAGAAATAACAACACAATCGGTACAGTATATGGAAGGAATATATTAGTATAACGCTTGAAATAGCAGGAAGAGAGTCTTAACGTTTCGGATGGTAGTCCTTCATCAGAAGAAAGAATGAGAAATTAGAAAGATTGAAGGGACGGGCGGGGCGGAATTGGCGTTTCAGAATGTAATGGAGCTGGCGGAGAAAAGAATTGAGATTGGGTATGGTGAAGGTACTGGGGTGAGAGAGAAATAGACAGGTGAAAAGAAGGTGGAAGTAAGAAGAGTATAATGGAGGAAAAGTGATAGAGCAGCGGGATACATATATATATATACACAATATATATATATATATATATAGGCACATGGCTTGAATGGAGGCACATGGCTTAGTGGTTAGAGCATTGGCCTTCAGACCGGGTGATGTGTTGTTTCCTTGAGCAAGACACTTTATTTCACATTGCTCCAGTTTACTCAGCTGTAGAAATGAGATGACAGGGACTGGGGTCCCTATCATTCCATTGTAAAGTGGACGTGGAGGCGCCACGGCAAAAAAGCACCCAGCACTCACTGTAAATGAGGTTGGTGTTAGGAAGGGCATCCAGCTGTAGAAATCAAGCCAGAATCAGTGACCATCCCACCCTTGCAAGCAGGGAAAAGCGGACGTAAAATGATGATGATGATGATATATATATAAATATATTTAGGAAAAGAGTCAGGACCCCGACGGCTGAGCTCTGACCGTTTCGACAGCTAGGTCTGAAACGGCTGGAGCTCAGCCGTCGGGGTCCAGACTCTTTTCCTATTACCCACTCTACTACCCTAAGTATTGAGTACTCTTGTGTGTTATAGTCCATCTGTTATCTTACCACACCCTCATTGTTATATATACACATATATATATATATCACGATAAATTAACGGAGCCATAGACTCTCGTTATTCCCTGTCAATAATGTGCTCAAAGGAAAAGGAATGCTGAGCTCTTTAAAATACAATATTGTATAACATATTGTATATATATATATATATATATATATATATATATATATATATATATATATATATATATAGTAATAAATATGAAGACT
Organism: Eledone cirrhosa; assembly: GCA_964016885.1. NCBI lineage: Eukaryota > Metazoa > Mollusca > Cephalopoda > Octopoda > Eledonidae > Eledone > Eledone cirrhosa. The sequence goes on from OZ024762.1 coordinate 16,291,341, forward strand.
AAAATCCAAAGAGGGCTCGATAAGGATAAATATATATCAAATATATAAGAACCGTAGAGCAAATATTTATTAAAATAACAGATTAAAGTTTATGCAAAGAATCGCTGCTTTCACCCTTAACGGGATCTATTTTATCTGAGTTTCAGAAGATCCCGTGAAGGGTGAAAGCAGCGATTCTTTGCTTAAACTTTAATCTGTTATTTTAATAAATATATATATATATATATATTAACTTCAACAGTACGTCCTCATCAGATAAAATAAGATGATGCATGACATACCCTGACTAAGTAGGTGGTTAAGATTCAGTCATGACTACCATGACTGAATCTTAACCATCTACTATGTCAGAGTATGTCATGCATCATCTTATTTTATCTGATGAGGACGTACTGTTGAAGTTAACTCAGTACCTCTGAAATATGTATAATAAAATATACTTGATCACAAGAATATCTATTTTGTTAATATTTTGAATTAATATTAATAACTCTGGAAAACCATATCTGTTGAGCAATTCCAATCTATTGTAAAACTCATTCTTTGATTTATTCATTGAACCTTGTTTAACCTTTAAATATATATATATATATATAAAGAGAGAGAGAGAAAGATCTAACATCATAGGAAAAGTAAAGAAATATAAGGGAGAGAATATTTACCTTAAATGGACGACAGACACCTTCGGTAATATGTCCCAGAATTTTCTGGATTAATTCTGAGTCAGCTAAAATGGGAGGAAAAAAAAATCATGTATAATTATATAGCCAATATTGGATGTACGTATAGATGTACATATATATTTAGGTGCGTGTACTACTACTACTACTACTACTATCACTATTACTACTACTACTACTACTATTATTACTACTACTACTACTTGAGTTCAAATCCCGCCGAGGTTGACTTTGCCTTTCATCCTTACGGGGTCGATAAAAATAAAGTACCAGTAATGCGCTGGGTAATTGCTGGCCTTGTGCTTAAAGTAGAAACAATTATTACTACTACTACTACTATCACTACTACTACTACTAGTACAACCACTACTACTACTACTACTACTACTACCACAACCACTACTACTACCACAACCACTACTACTACTACTATTACTACTACTATGTTGTCATCGTTTAACGTCCATCTTCCACGCTAGCATAGGTTTAGACGGGAATTGTCCCGCTTGAGACAAGGTTGGTCGGGTGACCATGTCTCGCTCGTATAGGACTGTCTGGCAGGTTTTCTACGGCTGGATGCCCTTCCTAACACCAACCACCTTTACAGCGTGGACTGGGAGCCTTTTTACCGTGTTACCTACACGGCCACATTACAGCATGGACTGGGAGGTTTTTACCGTGTTACCTACACGGCCACATTACAGCGTGGACTGGGAGCCTTTTTACCGTGTTACCTACACGGCTACATTATTATTGTCTGTAATCCAGAAACCTTTGGTAATGGAGTAGTTATATTTTGTGTTCACTTTCTAATGTATATATATAAGACTTACATTTGCAAGATTTAATCAATGTTTGCAGATATTCCTTCTCAGACGCTGCAGCTTGGTGTAACCATGCCAACATATCTCCAACGTAACGCAGAGGATCATGGGAGTGTAATTCTATAGGGCGGGGGGTGCCACCAGGACCTGAATGGGGAGAGAAACATAAAAAAAAAAGTCAGTTGAGCACACATTGCATTTTCGCATGGGTTCTACAGATGGGTACACTTCCTAATGCCAACAACTTTACAGAGTGTACTGGGTGTATTTTATCATGACACCAACACTACCACTTTACAGAGTGAACTGGGTGTATTTTATCATGACACCAACACTACCAATTTATAGAGTGTACTGGGTGTATTTTATCATGACACCAACACTACCACTTTACAGAGTGTACTAGGTGTATTTTATCATGACACCAACACTACCACTTTACAGAGTGTTCTGGGTGTATTATATCATGACACCAACACACTTTACAGAGTGAACTGGGTGTATTTTATCATGACACCAACACTACCAATTTACAGAGTGTACTGGGTGTATTATATCATGACACCAACACTACCACTTTACAGAGTGAACTGGGTGTATTTTATCATGACACCAACACTACCAATTTACAGAGTGGTGTACTGGGTGTATTTCATTGTAGCACCAACACAATTCTATCTGGTGCTGTGATGATTCCGTCAATTCGCCACCTTTGTTTCATAGAACCAGGGGCAGTTTTCATATCAAAAGGATCCAAAATTGACGGGATGGTCATGGTTTGAATGTCTTTGATAACAATATCGTAGCACCAACACTGCCACTTGACAAAGGTCCTCTGGGGGAGAGACTTCACCACTGAAATGTGGGGAAGACAACAAAATAAAACATCATCATTATCACCGTTTTACGTCCATTCTTCCACGCTAGCATGGATTAGACGGGTTGTCCTGTTGTGGGCAGTGTCCGGTCGGCTGACCTTATCTTGCTCATACGGGAACAATATATAATAAATTTAAAAGAAAAACTAACTAACCTCCTCGGGTCAACGCATCTATCAGTCCTCGGACAATAGCTGTACGTCGAGCTGTGCCATATTCATCGAGGGAGTAACTGTAAAGTAAACATAGTGTCATATGTAACAACAGGGTTACTGGAGAGAGGGGTGGGGGTTATAGGGTGAGAGAGAATGAGAGTGAGAGAGAGGGTGAGAGAGAGAGTGAAAGAGAGGGTGAGTTAGTGAGTGAGAGTGAGAGAGAGGAGGGGTGAGAGAGGATGAGTGGGGTGAGAGGGAGAGAAAGAGGGGGTGAGAGTGAGAGAGAGCAAGAGAGGGTGAGAGAGAGAGTGAAAGAGAGGGGCATGAGAGAGGGTGAGTGTGAAAGAGAGGGGCATGAGAGAGGGTGAGTGAGAGAGAGGCGGTGAGATAGGGTGAGAGTGAGAGAGAGAGGAGGGGTGAGAGAGGATGAGTGGGGTGAGGGGGAGAGAAAGAGGGGGTGAGAGTGAGAGAGAACGAGAGAGAGAGTGAAAGAGAGGGGCATGAGAGAGGGTGAGTGAGAGAGAGGCGGTGAGATAGGGTGAGTTAGAGAGTGAGAGTGAGAGAGAGGAGGGGTGAGAGAGGATGAGTGGGGTGAGGGGGAGAGAAAGAGGGGGTGAGAGGGTGAGAGAGAAAGAGTATAACAATGTTACATGTAACAATAACTGGAGAGAGGGAAGAGAGAGAGTGAGGGATAGAGAGAGAGAGTATAACAATGCTACATGACAGTATGTCCTTACTTCAGCAACAATGGTCGGTCCTGGAGAGCTTCCATGGCAGAACAAAGAAGGGGGAAGATATCAGGAGAATCTCCAGTGAGGGAGCGGCATTCATCTGGAAAAGGAACAAGTCACTGAATTATATTGACACACGCACACACACACAGATATCATCATCATCATCATCATCATCTGGGCATGCCAACAAAGTCAGAAAACAGCACAGCTCCCATGACTTTTGGAAACATTTTTTCACGCTCAGAGTTGCTGAAGCATGGAACAAACTACCTGCATCAGTTGTTAGCTGTCGAGACACTGCATCCTTTAAAACCTCCATGGAACAAACTACCTGCATCAGTTGTTAGCTGTCGTGACACTGCATCCTTTAAAACCTCCATGGAACAAACTACCTGCATCAGTTATTAGCTGTCGAGACACTGCATCCTTTAAAACTTCCATGGAACAAACTACCTGCATCAGTTGTTAGCTGTCGAGACACTGCATCCTTTAAAACCTCCATGGAACAAACTACTTGCATCAGTTGTTAGCTGTCGAGACACTGCATCCTTTAAAACCTCCATGTAACAAACTACCTGCATCAGTTGTTAGTTGTCGAGACACTGCATCCTTTAAAACCTCCATGTAACAAACTACTTGCATCAGTTGTTAGCTGTCGAGACACTGCATCCTTTAAAACCTCCATGGAACAAACTACTTGCATCAGTTGTTAGCTGTCGAGACACTGCATCCTTTAAAACCTCCATGGAACAAACTACTTGCATCAGTTGTTAGCTGTCGAGACACTGCATCCTTTAAAACCTCCATGTAACAAACTACCTGCATCAGTTGTTAGTTGTCGAGACACTGCATCCTTTAAAACCTCCATGTAACAAACTACCTGCATCAGTTGTTAGTTGTCGAGACACTGCATCCTTTAAAACCTCCATGTAACAAACTACTTGCATCAGTTGTTAGCTTTCGAGACACTGCATCCTTTAAAACCTCCATGGAACAAACTACCTGCATCAGTTATTAGCTGTCGAGACACTGCATCCTTTAAAACCTCCATGGAACAAACTACTTGCATCAGTTGTTAGCTGTCGAGACACTGCATCCTTTAAAACCTCCATGTAACAAACTACCTGCATCAGTTGTTAGTTGTCGAGACACTGCATCCTTTAAAACCTCCATGTAACAAACTACCTGCATCAGTTGTTAGTTGTCGAGACACTGCATCCTTTAAAACCTCCATGTAACAAACTACTTGCATCAGTTGTTAGCTGTCGAGACACTGCATCCTTTAAAACCTCCATGTAACAAACTACTTGCATCAGTTGTTAGCTGTCGAGACACTGCATCCTTTAAAACCTCCATGGGACAAACTACCTGCATCAGTTGTTAGCTGTTGAGATACTACATCCTTTAAAACCTCCATGGAACAAACTACATGCATCAGTTGTTAGCTGTCGAGACACTGCATCCTTTAAAACCTCCATGCTTCCTGAGATTCGCCAACACTTGTGGTTGTGTAGGTGACACAATAAAAAGCACCCAGTCCACAAATAGTTTTATACAACAACACCAACAAGAGCAGCAGCAACAACAGCACCACCACCACCACTACAACAGCCCCACAACAACACCACCACCACCATCACCACTACAACACCACCACCACCATCACCACTACAACACCACCACCACCACCACCACTACAACACCACCACCACCACAACACCACCATACCACCACTACTACAACACCACCACCACCACCACCACAACAGCACCACCACCACTACCACCACTACACCACCACCATTACAACAACAACACCAACAAGAACTACAGTCAACTTACTCTGTGTCCAACGGTAAAGTCTTTCATAAGCTGATTCTTGTTGTAGAGCCATAGATTCCATTATTTCCAGCCTGGAGAACAATCAGAATTAATCATGTTATTCTTTATATGAAAACATTTCTATTTGGTTAAACATACAAAAAAAGAAAGTAGCATTAGTAAGGACTATAAATGCCATAAATGAGAGGAAAGAAAGGGGAAGGGTAAGGACTACTAGTCAAAGGGAGAGGATGACAGACTCTACACTTAGGTCGGAGTGGTGTTTCGATTGTGCCTTGCGGATTAAATGACAAAGACATTTCCGTGGACAGAAAAAGGTGAGAGAATTCTGGCTGGTTGTGGCCGGTTTAAATGCTAAAGGATTAAGGTAACATAATCCTGGTTATTTTTATTCAGAGAAGACTGCGATGGTATGGACATGTGATGCATATGGAGGATGACCGCTGGGTAAAGAAGTGCCAAGAAATCCCAGCAGAAGGAAGACACAGTAGAGGTAGACCACGAAAAACATGGGCGGAGGTGGTGAGAGCAGACGTCAGATTGCTGAAGCTCATGGAGGAGATGACGAAGGACCGTGATAATGGAGAGATGCTGTGCTGAATAGGACCCGTCCCACCCTTGCAAGCAGGGAAAAGCGGACGTAAAATGATGATGATATATATATATATATATCCAGTAAGGTTGCTATCCCTGTTACGAAGGGTACCCAGCCATAGAAAACCAAGCCAAACATGGAGTATATGAGCATGATAATGGTGATGATGATGATGATTTATCCTGTAATCTGTTTTAACAAGAAACTGTGCTATATTTACCCTGCTGTCTGTTGGTTGGTACGCAGGAGTACTTTGCAGTCGGTGTGGATCTGTTTCACCCGTGATAACACTTTGAAGAAATCCTGAAATGGTAATTTGACATAGTTCATACAACAACAACACCAACAACCATGACGGAATCTTGTATATACTAGCTTATAAGATGACCTTTTGACCTTAATTAAAACTTTTACTACCAACTTTGGTTTCATGCTACAAAACTGCAGTGTTATTTGCAGAATCAGGAGAGCGTCGGACAAGATGCTTTGCAGCATATATATTTACAGTCCTTTACCTTCTGGGTTCAAATCCCGCCAAAGTTAGCTTTGCCTTTCATCCTTACGGGGACGATAAAATAAAATACCAGTAATGCACTGGGGTTGATTTAATCGACTTTCTCCTTCGCTGCAAAATTGCTAGCCCTGTGCCCATTGTAGAAACAATCAACATTTACATTACTCTATATATACTTGTGTGTTTTCATGGTAAAGAACCACTGGACAGATTTTACGGGTAAAACCAACTTGCAGGAGACCCAGGGGTAGACCCCGAGCAAGATGGTTGGATAACATCCATGAGCTTGGCTGGTCTCGCTTGGGGATCCAACTGGATCAGTTAGAGACGGTTGCTTCTGAGAGGAACCGCTGGAAGGAGTGTTTGAGGACTCTGCCTCCTACGACCCTCTCAGGAATAGGTGGGCGAAGAAGATCATTGAAGAAAACCAAGAACAAATGGTATTACCTTGTGTAAACCTGTGGTTTTGGAACCACGCAGGACTTTACATTCCTCAGGTTTCAGTTGAAATTTATCCAAAAAAGCATCAGCAACTTGGCCTTTCATTTGTAATTTTTGGCTAAATTAGGGGACAATAAAAAAAATCAAATAATGATTAAAACAGTTATAAACAACATTTTAAAACAAATAATTAAAAAACAAAACAAAACTGTCAACTTTTTGAATATAAAACATGTTTACATGAGGAGTCAGTTGTAGAAACCAAGCAAGATTTAGTTCTGTATGAGCAAGGCATGGTCAACTAATCTGACTTGTCTCACAACGGCACAACTTGTCTAACCCATGATAGCATGGAAAATGCGTGCTTTTTGTCGTGACTCCTACATGACCACTTTACAGTGGGGGCTGGAGTCTTCACTGGATATTTATATATATATTATATATATATTTAAAGGTTAAACAAGGTTCTACGAATAAATCAAAGAATAAAGTTTTACAATAGATTGGAAGCACTCCACAGTAATGGTTTTCTGGAGTTATTAATATTAATTCAAAATATTAACAAAAATAGACATTCGTGTGGTCAAATATATTTTATACATATTTCAGAGGTACTGAGCTATCTTCAACAGTACGTCCTCATCAGATAAAATAAGATGATGCATGACATACCCTGACTAAGTAGATGGTTAAGATTCAGTCATGACTGCCATGACTGAATCTTAACCATCTATTTAGTCAGGGTATGTCATGCATCATCTTATTTTATCTGATGAGGACGTACTGTTGAAGATAGCTCAGTACCTCTGAAATATGTATAATAAAATATACTTGATCACACGAATGTCTATTTTTGTTAATATTTTGAATTAATATATTATATATATATATATATATAGATACATATATATATGTAGATAGATACATATCATCATCATCATAATTTTATGGTCTGTTTTCCTGTTTTCCCTGCTGGCGAGAGCTGTAGAAATTGTCATGTTCTGAGACTAGACAAGTCTGAGAACTACACCTAGCTTCTAGATCACATTTTACCATAGTTTCTACAGCTGGATGCCATTACTATTGCCAGCCAATTTACAGGGTGAACCGGGTGCATTTTATTGTGGCATCAACACTGGAGAAAGAGAGAGAGAACGTACTAACCTTTCACCTTGCAGTCCTGTAGTTTGGTTCAAAAGATCTCGAGTTTGTTCTTTTGCAGTCTAGAATTAAGATGAAGGAAACATTTAAATATTAAATTAACAAAGAATTTTGAATTTATTACTGACAACATTAATTATTACATTATTAAGACAGTCCACCCTGTAAAGTGGTTGTGTTGGTGACATGACAAAAAGCACCCAGTACACACTGTAAAGTGGTTGTGTTGGTGACATGACAAAAAGCATCCAGTACACACTGTAAAGTGGTTGTGTTCGTGACATGACAAAAAGCATCCAGTACACATTGTAAAGTGGTTGTGTTGGTGACATGACAAATAGCACCCGGTACACACTGTAAAGTGGTTGTGTTGGTGACATGACAAAAAGCACCCGGTACACACTGTAAAGTGGTTGTGTTGGTGACATGACAAAAAGCACCACCCAGTACACATTGTAAAGTGGTTGTGTTGGTGACATGACAAAAAGCACTCAGTACACACTCTAAAGTGGTTGTGTTGGCGACATGACAAAAAGCACCCAGTACACACTGTAAAGTGGTGGTGTTGGTGACATGACAAAAAGCACCCAGTACACACTGTAAAATGGTTGTGTTGGTGACATGACAAAAAGCACCCAGTACACACTGTAAAGTGGTTGTGTTGGTGACATGACAAAAAGCACCCAGTACACACTGTAAAGTGGTGGTGTTGGTGACATGACAAAAAGCACCCAGTACACTGTAAAGTGGTGGTGTTGGTGACATGACAAAAAGCACCCAGTACACACTGTAAAGTGGTGGTGTTGGTGACATGACAAAAAGCACCCAGTACACACTGTAAAGTGGTTGTGTTGGTGACATGACAAAAAGCACCCAGTACACACTGTAAAATGGTTGTGTTGGTGACATGACAAAAAGCACCCAGTACACACTGTAAAGTGGTTGTGTTGGTGACATGACAAAAAGCACCCAGTACACACTGTAAAGTGGTGGTGGTAGTAGTGTTATTAATGATGGTGGTAGTGGTGAGTGGTGGTGGTAGTAGTGTTATTAATGATGGTGGTAGTGGTGAGTGATGATGGCAGTGAAGGTGATGACAATGATGGTGATGGTATATTTCTACCTACCTTTAGTCTGTTGGTCATGTCCTGGCAACACTCATTCATACCCTTTACCTCGAGGTAGACGCTGTTCAGTTGCTGTGTAACAAACAATACAGAAATGTTTATATAAGTACAGACACGGCTGTATGGTTAACATCTTTGTTTGCCAACAATGTGGATCTGGGTTCAACCCCACTGTGTGTGTATATATAAATATACATATATATATACACACACACACACTACCTCCCCTCCTCCCCTTTCTTCCCGTTTGACCTGTCCATAATCCTTTTCTCGCGGGCACTTGGCCAAGCCGGTATGAATTTTTTTTCTCTCTCTCTCTCTCGTCTGCGACTTCACAGAACTTTATGTTTACTGAATTCGCAGGCCAGACCCCTTCTTCCTCCCGTTAGACCTGTGCGAAATTCCTTCCTTGCTCACATTTCAACCAGGTTTGATAGTCTTTATTCTCTCGTTCACGATTCCACCGAATTTATATTCATAGAAATCTGGGACTTGTTTCCTTCTTCATCACTTTCTGCTGCTTAAACCATTTTGTTCGTTCACCCTAGCGTCCCCCTTATTTACGTGTCCCAACGACTTTTTTTTAGCCGTTGCTCGCACCAACCTGAGGTATATGGCCTTTAATGCGACGAAATGCCTACGACGGTTGGATGGCCACTGATGAGGACAAACTTTTTCATATATATATATACATGTATGTAAAAGGTAAACAGAAATAACAACACAATCGGTATATATACATCATCATCATCAAGGTTTAGCGTCCGTGTTCCACGCTTGCATGGGTTTGGACGGGGGTTTTCCCACTTGAGGCAAGAGTGGTTGTCTTGCTCGCATATATATATATATTTATTTGCTCTATGGTTCTTATATATTTGATATATATTTATCCTTATCGAGCCCTCTTTGGATTTTAGTCTTCAAATTTATTATTATTACTATATATATATATATATATATATATATATAGTGGTAGAACACTGGAAGGTAATATCCGTAGTGGTAGAGTACTCAGTCCATGGGACGAGTTAGGTAAAAGTGGTTACACAACAGTTAGTTCACCATACCGAGAACAATTGTTTCACCTAGGCGGATCCTCAGCTCGTTACGAGCTGAGGATCCGCTAAGGTGAAACATTTGTTCTCGGTATGGTGAACTAACTGTTGTGTAACCACTTCTATATATATATATATATATAAGAGAGAGTGAGAGAAAGGAAATGAGAAAGAGATATAGAGGAAGAATCGACCCCAGTACTAGACTGGTACTTTTTTAATCGACCTCAAATAGATGAAAGGCAAAGTTGACCTCGGTAACAAAGGGGAAGTTGGCCCTCACAACAGCATAACATTCACCTCAGTGAACAATTAAATTTACTTTCAAATTTTTATTTATTTACAAACTATATAAATGCCCAAGTTTTTCATTGCTAAAGGGGACAGAAAATAAAAAGGGGCAAATGAAATAAGGATCAAGCAAGGAAGGGAGAGAGACAAGGACAGTGACAAGACCCTAATTTGGGAGGTGCCTCAGCCGCGCCCCGCTGACAAAACGGCAAAAACGTTGCCGCGGAGAATGGCCAGAGACACCCGCGGCAACAACAACCTCCACTTCATGGGGTTTCCTCCTCATCATCAAGAGGGGGAGGGGGTCACCGTCTTTCCGACTTTGGGAGGTGGGGAGGCCAGAGGTCTCCACAGAGACCCGGTACAAAAAAGAGGAATCGGTCATTGGTCAGGCCCCGGTTATTTAACTATCATTATCTTCATTGAGAGGCGGTGGATTGGCAGTATCGGTAGAGGGTTTGACGCGATACTTTGACGTATAGAGTTACGGCCCTTGCCATTCTGAGTTCAAATCCCGCCTAGGTTAACTTTGCCTTTCATCCATACGAGGTCGATAAAATAAAGTACCAGTAATAAACTGGTATAATTCCTGGCCTTGTGCCAAACGTAGAAACAATTATCTTCATTGAGGGGCGGCGGAGCTCGGATTTGTGACCGAAAATAACACAGTTGGAGGCCGAGAGCGAGCTGCCACTTGCACGCCGCGTCCCAAAATAAGAATTTGAAAGTTGAAAACAACAAAACAACCGAACTTACTTCTTCAACGACATTAAAAGCCTCAACGAATTCTTCGTTTATCGACAAATTCCTTCTTTCGATGTCACTTCGCAGGTTTCGACGAGTCCGGAGGCTATTTTCAACAAAAAATGTCGACAAAGCTTTCAAAGCTTCCAGCATCTCCTGGGAAAAAACGAAGCTTCTCTGTATGTATTTATTATTTTAGAATAAATTTACATTAACCCTTTCCTTACCAAAACAAACTGAAACCGCCCACGGTTCTACGATATAAAACTGGTTTATATTTATCTAAAAAAAAATGTGTACACACACACATGTATGTATGTATGTATGTATATATATATATACAACCTGTCTCATGGTCGGGTCATTGGCGACTAAACTGGCAACCCCACCAAGGTTTCTTGGTGAGGAGGGTGACTTTGGACATCCTGCAGGATTAAAAACAAAACCTGTCAAAGGGCCAAGGAGCTCTTAAGAGTCAATGGCCATCCAAAATCACCGGGAGAGATGACCCCTTAGCCTTTGTCAAGGCAGAATTCTAGGAGAAGGAAAACTCTGATATAACACCTGCAGCCCCGATGGTATCCAATGATGTTGACTTGTTCTTCTTTTTGGTAAATATCATCTTGGTTAAGAGAGTGGGACTGGCTTTGTGCAGTGCCTTTGCTCACTATAAAAGCTTCACGGCACAGGCATTGCTTTATATCTGGAGATCTCTCTGCACTTGTTGTCACATGGTACCATGGGCCCAGCACTATGTGTCAATAATTGTCACAAGTGTAGTGTTTGTACCAGAGTTTTCTAGTCACTGGCTGGACTAAAAAGTCACACTCGTTCAGCGCATCGGTAGGGGTTCTCCTACATGGATATAAAGTAGTGGCCGTACTCGAAAACGAGTTGGCAGCCACCATATATATATATACAGTCTTTCGTCACTTTAAAAAATATCTTCACGCACAGGCATTGCACGATAGAATTAATTAATTATTATTAATAATGGTATATCGTGCAATGGCCATACTTGATAACGAGGGGGCAGCCATCATATATATATATATATATATATATAAAGAGTCAGAATCCCGACGGCTGAGCTCCGGCCGTTTCGACAGCTAGATCCGGATCTAGCTGTCGAAACGGCCGGAGCTCAGCCGTCGGGATCCTGACTCTTTTCCTATTACCCACTCTACTATCCTAAGTACTCTGGTTGGATATGGTCCACCTGGTATCTTACCCACCTTCTCTGTTGTATGTATGTGTGTGTATGTATATATATATATATATAGAGAGAGAGAGAGGGAGAGAGCAGAGAAAATAATCCAGTGATCCGAAAAGATATCCAGGTGGAAGTTCATGTAAAATCCGGGTATAAATGCTGTTTCAGGATGAAAATCCAACGAATGTTACGCGTGTATATGTGTATATATATATATATATATATATATATATATATATATATATATATATATATATATATACACAGACACAGTGAAACTCCGTTATAACGAAATTCACGGGGTAAAAAAAAAAAAGTTCGTTGTAACGAAAACTTCTGTATAACGAGATCGACCGAAACAAATGGAGCATTTGTTTGTTATTACTTCGGGGATTGAAAAAAATTCGTTATAATGGTATTTTATCGTATATATATATAAATGTGTGTGTGTGTGATCCTATAGAAGCCATTTCTATATTGAATTTGTTGTATACACTCTACTAATGTATTGAGTACCTTACTTACTGTGGTTACCCCCGATTGAACCCGGATCTCATACATACATATATATATATATATATATATATATATATATATATGTAAATATTAAAATAACATATTAAAGTTTAAGCAAAGAATCGCTGCTTTCACCCTTAACGGGATCTTCTAAATATTTGCCCTAGGGTTCTTATATATTTGATATATATTTATCCTTATCGAGCCCTCTTTGGATTTTAGTCTTCACATTTATTATTACTATATCTATCTATCTAAGGCGGGTAAAATTCCCGAGATCCATGGACGAGTTCTCTCCAGCGGTCTCTGTCCCTCATTATCGCTGCCATATCCTGCATCTCCAACAGACCAGTGTCTGTCCTTAGGGCATCAACATATGTTAACCTTGGTCTTCCTCTTCTAGTGTGTCCATGTAGGGGCTCCCAAAGGAGCACTGAGTGCAATGTCAACTCTGGATGTCGGTGAGCATGTCCAGCCAACCTCAGTCTTCTCTGTGTCACTTTTGAGCTGACTTTTGGGATTACTATATATATATAAATATAAGTTTCTTTATATAAATATACTACCAAAATTAGATTAAAGATGCCATGTCTAGGAATATCATGTCATTCGACTTTTAATTTAATGTTAGTATATATATATATATATATATATATATATATATATATATATATACTTATATATGTGTGTGCGTGTGTGTAAATCAGACAGACAGACAATAACAATGATAATCACGGCGATAATTAATGGTTTCTAATTTATAATAATCTTATTATTCAAATCCCGCCGAGGTTAACTTTGCCTTTCATCCTTACGGGGTCGATAAAATAAAGTACCAGTAATGTAATTACTCGCCTTGTGCCAAAAGTAGAAACAATTATTATTATTATTAGGCAGAGGGCCAGTAATTTTGGGGAGAGTGTGTATGTGTGGGGGAGAAACCGACCCTACCCTCTCCTCGTTTCCTCCCCCAGTCCAGTACTTCACTGCTCTGCTGGTACTTTCTTCATCATCATCATTGTCGTCGTTTAACGTCCATCTTAAATATTTTAAATATCCCGGGAAGGATCAAAGACAAAGTCTAATCACTCCCCCCCCCCCCCCCCGTGCTTCCCACCCGCCGTCGGGATCGATTAGAAGATCAGAGCTGATTGAAAAAATCCGAACAAATACTGTAAAGAAAACATTTTTTTTTTGTATGTCCGGCGACGCTCAACCGATTCTACACTTGTCAATTATTTATTTACATTTTACCTACCTTGTCATTGTCAATTCTAGTTTCAAGTATTTTATTCAGCTTCCGGGTAAGTGGGTTGTTATTAGATTGCTGTCCATGAGAAGAAACAGAGTCGGTTGTGCCATTTCTATCAGCCATTTCTATGACACTAAGGTGACAACGTGGAACTAACTAAAACACAACGGTGATATCACTATACATTACTATTTGATATAACCTAGCTTAATCAATGATTCATATATATATCCCAGCTTATATATACTTTTTATTTCTTATCTGGCCTTTTAAGTTATTGGAAATACTCAGCAAAATAAATAAAGATTGATTGGAAAATATTAAAATGTCGTGTATGTAATGTAACCCGTTTTGACGGTTGTTTGTTGTTTTGTTAGTTAGGAACCTTTTACGGTTGACACCGCTAGCCACCATAGATTGGCTACCTGTGAGAATGGGGAGATAATTGAGAAGATAGGAGAGAAAGAGAGAGGGTGGTGGAGGGAAAGAAAGAGAGAGGGTGGTGGAGAGGAAAGGAGAGAGGGTGGTGGAGGAAAAAGAGAGAGAGGGTAGAGGAAAGAGATAGAGAGGGTAGAGGAAAGAGATAGAGGGTGGAAGGAAAGAGAGGCAGAGAGAGAGAGAGGGTGGAAGGAAGAAAAGAAAGCGAGGGTAGAAGGGAGAGATGGAGAGATAGAGAGGAAGGTTTGGAGTGAAAAAGAGGAAGAGATAGAGCGAGTAACATACAGAGCATGAGTGGGAAAGAGAGACAGAAGGTAAGAGATAAAGAGGGTGAGAGAGGGAAAGAGAGACAGAAAGTAAGAGATAAAGAGGATGAGAGACAGAAAGGAGGTAAGAGATAAAGAGGATGAGAGAGAGAGAGAGAAAGGAGGTAAGAGATAAAGAGGATGAGAGAGAAAGGGGGGTAAGAGATAAAGAGGATGAGAGAGAAAGAGACAGATGGTAAGAGATAAAGAGGATGTGAGAGAGAGAAAGAGAGACAGATGGTAAGAGATAAAGAGGATGTGAGAGAGAGAAAGAGAGACAGATGGTAAGAGATAAAGAGGATGTGAGAGAGAGAAAGAGAGACAGATGGTAAGAGATAAAGAGGATGAGAGAGAGAAAGAGAGACAGAGGTTAAGAGATAAAGAGGATGAGAGAGAGAAAGAGGGTAAGAGATAAAGAAGATGAGAGAGAGATAAAGAGGATGAGAGAGAGAGACAGAAGGTAAGAGATAAAGAGGATGAGAGAGAGAGACAGAAGGTAAGAGATAAAGAGGATGTGAGAGAGAGAAAGAGAGACAGATGGTAAGAGATAAAGAGGGTTAGAGAGAGAAAGAGCGTAAAAAAGAACAATACAAGAATAAAAGAAAGACTAAAGTAGCAGCAGCGACAGTAAACCAATCCCGATAACTCTTACTGGTAAATAGTCAACTTAATAACGTAGAATTAATTCATGCTTTAAAAAGTCTGGGTCGAGCTCTCCCTTATGTCAAGCGTCAATTGTTTTCACATAAACAAATATTTCTTGTGGATCTGACCCTTAGTTTCCTTTTCTTTTTTTTCGTTGCCAAATTTATTTCCAACCCACCCCCTAAAAAATGGGTAATAACAACATCAAGCTACACATTGAGACAGCTTCTAAAACTGGGGCCTTGCAGTTGACACAACACAATCTGAAGGAACTGCCCCCAGAAATCGTGCGACTCGCTTATAACCTACGTTCTCTGGACGTCTCGAACAACAGTCTCCAGAGTTTGTGTCCACCCAATCTCGGCCAGTTTACAATGTTGAAACATCTGACAGCCAGTCACAACCACCTCCAGCAACTACCTAACGCCGAGCTGGCACAATTGAAAAAACTCGAATGTCTTTCCGTTGATTACAACCGCCTCACCCGTTTGCCACCCTCGTTGGCCAACCTGACCGCGTTAAGGACAGTTAACGTATCCAATAACAGGATTACGGTTTTCCCCGAAGAATTATGTCGTCTTAAAAACCTCGACTCCGTCAATTTCTCTTGCAACCGTATCACACAACTGCCTTCCTGTGTTAGTACTCTTCAAGTTATTGAGCTTAACTTGAACCAGAACCAGGTAACAACATATAGTTACGTGCCTCTGTGTGTTTGTATATATGTTTGTGTGTGTGTCTTATTGTGTCTATATGTTTGTTTGCGTGTCTCATTGTGTCTATATGTTTCTGTGTGTGTCTCATTGTGTCTATATGTTTGTGTGTGTGCCTCATTGTGTCTATATGTTTGTGTGTATGTCTCATTGTCTATATGTTTGTGTGTGTGTCTCATTGTGTCTATGTTTGTGTGTGTGTGTCATTGTGTCTATATGTTTGTGTGTGTGTGTCATTGTGTCTATATGTTTGTGTGTGTGTCTCATTGTGCCTATATGCTTGTGTGTGTCTCATTGTGTCTATATGTTTGTTTGTGTGCTTGTATCTATATGTTTGTGTGTGCTTGCATCTATATGTTTGTGTGTGTTTGTATCTATATGTTTGTGTGTGCTTGTATCTATATGTTTGTGTGTGTCTATGCGTTGCTCTTGTGATTGTGTGTGTGTATGTTGGTTTTGTGATTGCGTGTGAAGAGTTGTTAGGTTTATGTGTATGTATGAACCTTTTATAACCCCGCCCGTTAAAAATACGAAGATATCAGCAATGAGTTACGGCCCTTTATGGTCTGAGTTCAAATCCCGCCGAGGTTAACTTAGCCTTTCATCCTTACGGGGTCGATAAAATAAAGTACCAGTAATACACTGAGATAATTGCTGGTCTTATGCCAAAAGTAGAAACAATTATTATTATTATTAGAAACCCTTCTACAACACATACTTCGCCTCTATACTTCGTCGTTTTGGCTTTAAATCTCAACAATGTCACCCGCAAGCGGCGGAGGAGAGGAAAATATCAGAACTTCACAGAGCGCTCCCTTTTCGTGTCTGTTGCTGTCCAGACCTTTCGTATCCACGGTCCCCCGAACTGCCGCAATTCCTCCGCAAAATTGGGAAGGGTACATCGTCCCTACCACAGAAGGAGCCCCGTGAAATGGAGTGGCTGATACATCGATTATTGCTGGCTTTTCTCGACAGTCTTCGTCATTTTTCTGTGGGGCACGCCGGAGATATACCACCTAGACTGGAGTATAGAGTCTGTCACTCCATCCCAATTTCTTTTTCGCTATTTAATGATACTTTTTCTCTTTGTTTTTCGTTGTTTTATTATATGGCATAGAGTTCTGCCTTTTTACGTTCTGAGTTCAAATCCCGTTGTTTTATTTTATGACATCACAATTACTACATTAATTATCTTTTTTTTTCTTTTTGTGGCTAAAATACGATACATTCTTGGCACTGTGTAGGCAGAAGGCCTAGTGGTTAGTGTGTTGGACTCACAATCACAAGATAGCAGCTCTACCTGGAGTGACTCACTAATCTCCGAGCTACAAATCTATCCAGCGATTCTTTCCTGAGACATTCTAACCACATGTCCATAGTATCGAAGCTGTGATCTCTCAATTCGGAGAAGTAGTGGCTCTACCTGGAGTGACTCGCTGATCTCCAACCTACAAATCTATCCAGTGATTCTTTCCTGAGACATTCTAACCTCATGCCCATAGTATCGGAGCTGTGATCTCACAATTTGGAGAAATAGTGGCTATAATTGGAGCGACTCTCTTTAATTTAAAAAAAAATCTTTGATATAAATGTTATTAACGTTTCCCTTTCCTTATTTTCAGCTATCCACATTACCAGAACCCATTGCAGATTGCCCAAGACTAAAAGTCTTACGCCTCCAAGAAAACTGTCTTGACATAGCTGCTTTCACACCAAAAATCATGAAGGAATCCAAAATCTCCCTGTTTGCTGTTGATGGCAATGTTTTCGACATGAAGGATTTCTATAACATTCCAGGACATGAAAAATATATGGAACGATATACTGCAACAAAAATGAAATTCAATTAACATGCCTCCTCCTACCACCACCACATAGACCCATCCCAAAACAAAATGTTCTCATTTCTGTTAACCCACCCTCAACCTTTACCCACACAAAAAACCCCCGAAAAACTTTCTGTTAACACCTAACCCCTACCACCACTGCCACCACATACACACACAGACCCACCCTCAACCAAAATGTTACCCCACCTCGACCTTTCCTCGCAAAAACCCTAAAAAAACTAAGAAACAATCTTCCGTTGTAACTAACATATATTTTCTTTGCTCTATTTTCTTCCTTATAAAACTAAAGCTATATATTTATATACACACATGTATACATACATACACATTTATGTATTTGTGTATATATATATATATATAAACATGTGTGATATATGTATATGTATGTTTATAAACACATTTATGTCTATATATATATATATATAAACACATTTATGTCTATATATATATATATATAAACACATTTATATATATATATATATATAAATACATTTATGTATGTATATATATATGTATATAGATACATTTATGTATGTATATATATATGTATATAAATACATTTATGTATGTATATATATATGTATATAAATACATTTATGTATGTATATATATATGTATATAAATACATTTATGTATGTATATATATATGTATATAAATACATTTATGTATGTATGTATATATATATGTATATAAATACATTTATGTATGTGTATATATATATATATATATATATATATATGTATGTATATAAATACATGTATACATACATTCATTGTATATATACATTCATTATATACACACACATGTATACATCCATAGATTATAAATATATATATATTACACAGAAAATACAAAGATGATTCTTTGTATTTTCCTAATGACTGAAAATGAACAAAAGATTCCACAGCATAATACAGTTGCACATATATATATATATACACACACACACACACACAAAATATATTTACACACACACATATATATATCTATATACACACACAAAATATATTTACATACACACATTTATAGTTATATATATATACACACACACACAAAATATATTTACATACACACATTTATAGTTATATATATATACACACACACAATATATTTACATACACACATTTATAGTTATATATATATATATATATATACACACACACACATTTATAGTTATATATATATATATATATACACACACGCACACAAAATATATTTACACACACACACATAGCTATATATATATACACACACACAAAATATATTTACACACATTTATAGTTATATATATATATACACACACACAAAATATATTTACACACACACATAGTTATATATATATATATATATACACACACACATTTATAGTTATATATATATATATATATATATATACACACACGCAAAAGATATGTATATATATTTATACAAACACATATATTCATGATGTATACAACAATTCTCCATAATTTGAAAACAAAACTAACCTTTATTTAAATGTGAAAGTAAATAACAATAAAGAGCAAAGATCTCTAAAAGTGAAAATTTATTTATAGAAATGTCTTTTGTCATTATTTTTGTATTTTATATTTAATGTCCTAGGCGGTGAATTAGGGGAGACGTTAGACATCAAATAGATTGCTTTATGGTACTCATTTCTGCTTTCTGTTGAAATCCCGTCAAGGTCAAATTTGCCTTTCATCTGTTTGAGTTTGATAAAAAAAAAAATACCAGTCAAGTACTGGGGTCAATTCTTCCTCTATATCTCTGTCTCACTTCCTTTCTCTCCTTTTTCTGGAAGAAATCTGCTGTATTTACACGTGGAGAACCTGGAGAGGAGATAGGCTCTGCCAGGTCTTGTTATTGTTGCTGTTGTTTGTAAAGTAGTAAAATCCAAACTACAAGTATATTGAATATTATGTGGCAACGGCAAATGAATGCTATAAGAATCAATCAGTCGAACTCCCTCTGTCATCGCCCTCCCCCATCTCTCCGTATGGTGAGCAAATGGGGTCCCACGTCGGAATGGAGAAGGCGTTTCCCCAGAGGATGGTAAGGGAGAGCCATTCCAACTCGCGAGGCTCACACCTGCGGCTGGCCAGCCCAGAGCCTATGGTGGTGAGTAGGGAAGTAGCCCTAGGGCCGAGGACACCAGAAGTCTCCACTGCCAAGGGTAAGACCACAAACATGTCGGAGAGCAACCGGTACTTGGAGAGTTTGGCCTCCTCAGCCCGATGTGCAGCAAAACCTGGCTTAGTTGCAGACTGCACCAGGTTGTGGCTGGAGAAAGTGTTGCTGCAAGTGGCATCCCAGACGAGGAGTTTTAAAAGTGCCCTAGAAATGCTGTATGTCAATGGTGGCCCCTACGACTCCCTCAGGAGTTACGGAACCATATACACACCGTATAAAACTACAAGAGCAACACATTCTTGGTAAGTCCAAAACAGTAATAAAGTTTTCTGTTTTTGTTAGCTCTTAACTCCTGATTAAGTTTTGGGGCACCTTAGTCTCTTAGGCATTTAAATCTGGTGGACCCTACCTCTTACTATATGTGACCACAGTCAGCCTCCAAGTTGAGAGTAACTGAGAAAGAGATATAGAGGAAAAATTGACCCCAGTACTAGACTGGTATTTTATTTATCCACCTCAAAAGCATGAAAGTCAAAGTTGACCTTGGCAGGATTTGAATTCAGAATGCAGAGAACCAGAACATATACTGCAAAGCATTCTAACGACTCTCTTAATTTACTGAGTATTATAATTGCATTACATTAAAAATTAATGTCTTCACTCTACTAATGTTGCAAAGTTTCACAGCCATCTGTTTACTAGTTATTATATTATAAACATAAAGTACCAGTAATGCACTGGGTTATTGCTGGCCTTGTGCCAAAAGTAGAAACAATTATATTATAAACATTTGAATTTACAAACCTGTTTACAGATATTTTCTGCTCAGTTATTACAGGTTGTTAAGAGTTAACCCTTTCATTACTATACCAGTCCACACTGTAAAATGGTTGTGTAGGTGTCACAACAAAAGGCACACTGTAAATGTGGTCATTTTGGTGCCATGATAAAAGGCACCCAGTACACACAGTAAATGTGGTCATTTTGGTGCCATGATAAAAGGCACCCAGTACACACAGTAAATGTGGTCATTTTGGTGCCATGATAAAAGGCACCCAGTACACACAGTAAATGTGGTCATTTTGGTGCCATGATAAAAGGCACCCAGTACACACAGTAAATGTGGTCATTTTGGTGCCATGATAAAAGGCACCCAGTACACACTGTATGTGGTTGGCATTAGGAAGGAAATCCAGTTGTAGAAACCAAGTCTAAATAGGTTCAGTGTGAGCTGGAGACGGTCATCTGCTCTGGTTTGGCTCATGATCAGCCTGTTACTTATCCACGGGTTATATGGAACCTCAGTTCAAAATATATGGTACATTGTAATGCTAAAAAACGTCTGAAGTCTGTCTCAAGCCCGGAGGATCAACAGACTGGTGCTTATCTTGGTTTCATGGCATTAAGCAACTAGACTAGAGAATACTAGACTTCCCCTGGACAGGACACCAGTCCATTGCAGGGTTAAACCCTCAGTTATTACTGGTACTCATTCTCAGCTGAGTGTAAGGAGCAACGTGAAATGAAGTGTTTTGTTCAAGAACACTACATGCAACCCAGTCCAGGAATCGAACCCACAACATTATGATCAACACCTATACCATTAGGCCATGCTCCTTCCCTGTCTGTGTTATTAACATTAATTAAATTCAACTACCAATTGATCAGCTAAAATTAGCAGCTAGATCTCTACATATAATACTAGGGAGGTTACTTAATCCTTTAACTGGTAAACATGGTAAAGTCTTTACCTCACATAATATCTCACATAACATTTACATTACTCTATATATACTATTGTATTTTCATGGTAAAGGCTTTACCTCACATAATATCTCACATAACATTTACATTACTCTATATATACTATTGTATTTTCATGGTAAAGGCTTTACCTCACATAATATCTCACATAACATTTACATTACTCTATATATACTATTGTATTTTCATGGTAAAGGCTTTACCTCACATAACATTTACATTACTCTATATATACTATTGTATTTTCACAGTAAAGGCTTTACCTCACATAATATCTCATAATATTTACATTACTCTATATATACTATTGTATTTTCATGGTAAAGGCTTTACCTCACATAACATTTACATTACTCTATATATACTATTGTATTTTCACAGTAAAGGCTTACCTCACATAATATCTCACATAACATTTACATTCCTCTATATATACTATTGTATTTTCACAGTAAAGGCTTTACCTCACATAATATCTCACATAACATTTACATTACTCTATATATACTATTGTATTTTCATGGTAAAGGCTTTACCTCACATAACATTTACATTACTCTATATATACTATTGTATTTTCATGGTAAAGGCTTTACCTCACATAATATCTCACATAACATTTACATTACTCTATATATACTATTGTATTTTCATGGTAAAGGCTTTACCTCACATAATATCTCACATAACATTTACATTACTCTATATATACTATTGTATTTTCATGGTAAAGGCTTTACCTCACATAATATCTCACATAACATTTACATTACTCTATATATACTATTGTATTTTCATGGTAAAGGCTTTACCTCACATAATATCTCACATAACATTTACATTACTCTATATATACTATTGTATTTTCATGGTAAAGGCTTTACCTCACATAATATCTCACATAACATTTACATTACTCTATATATACTATTGTATTTTCATGGTAAAGGCTTTACCTCACATAATATCTCACATAACATTTACATTACTCTATATATACTATTGTATTTTCATGGTAAAGGCTTTACCTCACATAATATCTCACATAACATTTACATTACTCTATATATACTATTGTATTTTCATGGTAAAGGCTTTACCTCACATAATATCTCACATAACATTTACATTACTCTATATATACTATTGTATTTTCATGGTAAAGGCTTTACCTCACATAATATCTCACATAACATTTACATTACTCTATATATACTATTGTATTTTCATGGTAAAGGCTTTACCTCACATAATATCTCACATAACATTTACATTACTCTATATATACTATTGTATTTTCATGGTAAAGGCTTTACCTCACATAATATCTCATAACATTTACATTACTCTATATATACTATTATATTTTCATGGTAAAGGCTTTACCTCACACAACATTTACATTACTCTATATATACTATTGTATTTTCATGGTAAAGGCTTTACCTCACATAATATCTCACATAACATTTACATTACTCTATATATACTATTATATTTTCATGGTAAAGGCTTTACCTCACACAACATTTACATTACTCTATATATACTATTGTACTTGCATGGTAAAGTCTTTATCTCACATAATATCGAATCTATGAGATTTTGATATTTATTTTGAGAACAATACCTCAACGGCAGCATAATCAGTTGGTTATGGCCAGTTTGAACAGACACATGTGAGAGAATTCTGGCCAGATATGGCTAGTTTAAATGCTGAAGGGTTAATCCTTGGATGATGGAGTTAATCCATCACCTGTTCTTGAGTGTCTTTAGTGGAGTTAAATTTGGTGCAAATATTCAGATCAAACTTTTGGTTTGCGAATAGCATTATTCCCTACATTCCACCAGTCTCAAAGACCTTGAAAAGGGGTCACAGGAACTCCACTTCATCCTCTCACTAAGCTATACCAAATTATAATTAACAATAAAGGGAGAATCCTTTGTGCCAAGTATGTGACAGGCTCCTTAGTGCTAGTGATCTACATGATAAAAGCACCCAGTACACTCTGTAAAGTTGTTGCTGTTAGGAAATGCATCGAACCGTAGAAGGTTTGCCAAAGAAGGGGTTAGGAGGATCCTTCAGTTTGTGTCAAAAGACATGACAACTTCTCCTCTGCAGTTGATATGACCATATGTAAGTAGAATACAGAACCCTCAGTCTGTCAGGGAGGTCGGTAGCCCCGCTTCAATACAGACTTGGTCTATGTAGACCCATCCAACCCTTTCTAGCAGGGAAAGTGGACGTCAGATGATGATGATGATTATAGTTAACACCATTGCCTACAATAAAGTGGCAGACCTTGTGAAGTGTTGAACTGAATGTCAAACAGTTGTTTATTATTGGCAGTATCAGTAGAGAGTCGGACGCTATGCTTTGCAGCATAGAGTTACGACCCTTTACGGTCCGAGTTCATCCTTACAGGGTCAATAAAGTACCAGTAATGCACTGGCGTAATTGCTGGCCTTGTGCCAAAAGTAGAAACAATTATTTAGGCAGCCATTTTACTTTACAATCTGTACAGTGCAGAATTTAAGACAAACGAGCCCCTGTACTAGTTAAGTTATGAGATTCTGTATTAGTTAAGTTATGAGGCCCCATGCTAGTTAACGTTGCGAGCGTGTTGGCTTGCCTCAAAAATTATTAGAGAGGTTTTCCAGTGCTCCTCGTAATATCGTTATCTTTTGTTACGGCAGCGGTTCGTTTGTCACCCTTTTCGCTTGCCTTTTAACACATCTAGTCCAAGATGTGTGAATTACCTGCTTGTGTGAATGTTTTTTTCTTTTCGCTTTTTAAAAAAAAATTTGTAAAGAGGGTCGGACACCATGCTTTGACGCATAGAGTTACGGCCCTTGCCATTCTGAGTTCAAATCCCGCCGAGGTTAACTTTGCCTTTCATCCTTACGGGGTCGATAAAATAAAGTACCAGTAATGCACTGGCGTAATTGCTGGCCTTGTGCCAAAAGTAGAAACAATTATTTATAGGCAGCAAATTGGCAGAGCCGTTAGAGCGTCGGATAGAATACTTTAAGGTATTCGTTCCGGCTCTCTGCTCTCCGAGTTCAAATCCCACCGATGTCAACTTTGCTTTTCATCTATTCGAGGTCGATAAAAAAAAGTACCAGTCTTGTACTCTGGGGTCGATTCTTTTTCTATATTTCTTTCTCGTTTCCTCTCTCACTAATGCCCAAGAAAAGCCGTATGTCAATACTGCGCCTCTACGACTGTATCAGGAGTTACGGGGCCATACAATACTATTTATACAATTGTGAATAAAAAAAAAAAAAAGGTTTATTTCTTTCCAGCCGTTCTCAGGCGGGATATACTTCTCCCTATTTTGCATTTTGTGGAAGAAAAACAAGGGCAGTTCAGAAGTGGTCCTAGCCTGCGACCTGCATAGTAAAAGCAGACATGCCAACCTCGAAAAACCCAAACGGGGTGTACCACGAAAAAAAGTGTCCCAAAACGGGGAGAAATGAGGCACAATGGGGAGATTTTACATAATTGTTTCTACTTTAGGCAGAAGGCCAGCAAATTACCCCAGTGCATTACTGGTACTTTATTTTATCCACCCCGTAAGGATGAAATAATGCTATATTATTATAATAATAAAAAATGTTTCTACGTTAGGCACAAGGCCAGCAAATAACCAGTGCATTACTGGTACTTTATTTTATCGACCCCGTAAGGATGAAAGGCAAAGTCAACCTCGGCGGGATTTGAACTCAGATCGTAATGAAAGCTATACCCATTTTCGCAAGAGGAAACATCTCTCAGTCTTCTCAAAGTGTCTACAGGTCTGGTAAAAGAAATGAAGCGGTCTGCTGTCAAAATCTCAAATGTAATTATCACCGGAGAGTTATCTCCCTTAATTATTTAGTACGCGTTGGCAGATGTTTAAAGTTGGAGCAAAAGTGAGAACTGAGAGCAAAGTTTTCATCCAGTTTTAGCGCTGAAAACACAATCTAAATAACAAGAGGATATTGCACAAGAGACCACCATGAATTTGTATGAGATATTGTGAGATCCACTTGATATTGCTACCGTTGATATATCTTACTTGTAAGTATGAAGTATGACAATTAAACTCTTTTTCCGATTACTAATAATTCCGATTGTTAGTGCAGGTGTGAGGCTGTAATGTATTTATTTATTTATGTATGTGTGTGTATATATATATATATATATATATATACATACACTTTTATATATAAATTATATATATATATATATACATACACATTTATATATAAATTATATATATATACATACATACACGCACATATATACATGGTTATTTCGTCCACGTATAAATCTGTCTCTCTCTCTCATATATATATATATATATATTAATTCAAAATATTAATAAATATAGACATTCAACGTCATCAAAATATATTTTATTATATATATTTCGGAGGAACTGTGCTGGTTTTTCAGTACATCCTCATCAGATAAAATATATAAAATATATACCTCCGAATATATATATAATTGTTTCTACTTTTGGCACAAGGCCAGCAATTATCCCAGTGTATTACTGGTACTTTATAAACATAAATTTTATAATATATATAATTGTTTCTACTATTGGCACAAGGCCAGCAATTACGCAGTACATTACTGGTACTTTATTTTATAATATATATAATAAAATATATTTTGATTACGTTGAATGTCTATATTTATTAATATTTTGAATTAATATTAATAACTCCAGAAAACTTCGTTGTTGAGTGCTTCTAGTCTATTGTAAAACTATATTCATTGATTAATCAATGAACCTTGTTTAACTTTTGGTCTTATATATATATATACGAGTAGTTGTGAGGCCTTCCTGTTATAAATATATACGGTATGATACAAGATACTCTGTCAGAACTTGGCATCAATGTCTTGCAGGTTGTAACAACGATTAAATACCAGATTCTTTCGCTTTGTTTATTTATAATTCTTTCAAGTTTCTATTACTAATTAAGGTTCCTTTGATGTTTACCTAAATTAATTAATTAATTATGGTAATTACGAACCGGCGAAATGTTTTGTCTCGTATTTATTATTATCAAATCCCGTCGAGGTTAACTTTACCTTTCATCCTAAGGGGGTTCGATAAAATAAAGTACCAGTAATACACTGGGATAATTGCTGGCCTTGTGCCTATTGTAGAAACAATTATTATTATTTCTGAGTTATGTTGGGTGTAAATAACATTAAATTGTTTATAATTCTTACAGAATGAAAATATAAATACATATATAAATACATAGAACTAATGGTTTCTACTTTAAGCACAAGGCCAGCAATTTGAAGGGAGAGGGGGAGAGTCTCTTAAAACGATCCCAGTACATTACTGGTACTTTATTTTATCAACTCCGTAAGGATGAAAGGCAAAGCTAACCTCGGCGGGATTTTGAACTCAGAACGTAGAGGGCCATAACTCGATGCCACAAAGCATAGTGTCTGACGCTCTACCAATTCTGCTGCCAATACAATTAATTATTACTAGCGGTTCTCTGCTATTTTTTTACCATCTTCTATGGTTCCTGCGTTCAAATCTCTCCGAGGTCAACTTTCGTTTTTCTTTTATCTTTCCGAGGATGATTGAAATACAGTGACATTCCGTTATAACGAAATTTGCGGAGTATAAAAAAAATTCGTTGTAACGAAATTTTTTTTATAACGCGATCGACCTAACACATCGAACGTGTAGACGTGGATTGAAAAAAAAAATTTGTTATACTGAAAAATTCGTTATAACGGAATTTTACCCGTATAGTACCAGTCACATGCTGAGGACGAAAAGGGTTCGATATAATCGACCAACAGCAACAACAACAGCAACAACAAAAGGAGGTTATTGGTCCAGTGTTTAAATTAGGAACCTGTATTAGTTAGGTGTAACATTGTTGTGACAACATATGGTGTAACACACCAAGTGTGACACCATTGTTGTGACAACGGATGGTGCAACAAGGCAAGTGTGACAACATATGATGCAATGTGACCCAGTTATCACTCGATAGGGTGAAAATATGAAGATCGCTTGTCTTTCCTTATCTCTCATGTGATTATATATATATGTATATATATATATATATATATATGTATATATATATATATATGTGTATATATATGTATATATATATAATATTAATTCAAAATGGAGACATTCACGTACTCAAAATATGTTTTATTATATATATTTCAGAGGTACTGTGGTGTTTTTTCAGTGCGTCCTCATCAGATAAAATATATAAATTAATATTAATAATTCCAGAAAACCACTGTTGAGTGCTTCTAATCTATTGTAAAACTATATTCATTGATTAATCAATGAATCTAGTTTAACTTTTGGTTATATATATATATATATATATGATATATATATGCATATATATATGTGTATGTGTATGAAACTAAATATATACACTTTAACTTGCTTGATTGCGTAATTTTGTATATATATATAATTGAGATAAGCGGAAGAAGCAAACATTAAACAATCTTTTAAATAAATTAAAATAAGATTTAAATATTCACCTGTCCAAAATGCTATTACTGTCGGTTTCGCTTCACTAAGATTGGAGATCCAGAGAATTTCCAACGAATATACCATTGAACAACAAATGTATTATAGACACCCTATACATTTCCATGGGTACTTAGTACCTGTGGGGATATTAATCTCATTTTATATATTTATATATATATATGTATTATCATCATCATCATCTTTGTTTAACGTCCATCTTCCGCGCTAGCATGGGTTATATATATCATCATTTCATTTTCATCATCATTTCATTTTACGTCCACTTTTCCCTGCTTGCAAGGGTGGGACGGGAACTGATTCTGGCTTGATTTCTACAGCTGGATGCCCTTCCTAACACCAACCTCATTTACAGTGAGTGCTGGGTGTTTTTTTGCCGTGGCACCTCCACGACCACTTTGCAGTGGTCACCTGTCAGACGTCACCTGTCAGCCGACAGCCGTCACCAGTCAGCTGTCAGACATCACCAGTCCGACGTCACCCGTCAGCCGTCATTTCTAAAGCTGAGTAAACTGGAGCAATGTGAAATAAAGTGTCTTGCTCAAGGAAAAAACACATCACCTGGTCTGAGAATTGAACTCACAACCTTTCGATTGCAAGCCTAATGCTCTAACCACTAAGCCATGTGCCTCCATAATATATATATAGTAATAATATATATATAAAAAATATATAAAACCATAGAGCAAATATTTATTAAAATAACAGATTAAAGTTTAAGCAAAGAATCGCTGCTTTCACCCTTAACGGGATCTGAAACTTCTGGAGTTTCAGAAGATCCCGTTAAGGGTGAAAGCAGCAATTCTTTGCTTAAACTTTAATCTGTTATTTTAATAAATATATATATATATATATAACATACATATGTATACACACATCTATGTGTGAATCCACCCTGTAGAAGCCATTTCTATATTTTAAATTTTATACATACTCTACAAATGTATTGAGTACTTTACTTAGTGTGGTTACCCCCCGATTGAAATCGGGACACACACACATACATACACACATATATAACACAAAGCATAAATCACCAACTACAGTGAATTGGCAGTATCGGTAGAATGTCGGATGCCATGCTTTCCAGCATAGTTATGTCCCTTTATGGTCCGAGTTCAAATCCCGTCGAGGTTAACTTTGTCTTTCATCATTACCGGGTCGATAAAATAAAGTACCAGTCACGCACTGGGGTCGATTTAATGGACTTTCCCTTACCCCCAAATTGCTGGCCTTGTGCCTATATAAGAAACCATTGTTAAAGAGGGCAGTGGATTCGCAGTATCGGTAGACAGTCGGACATGCTTTATGGCATAGAGTTAAGTAACACCGTGTCGTCTACAAATTCCAGCCGGCTGATTCTACAAGTTATCCCATTTAAATTTTTGTTTTAAATAAAAATATAGTATTTATGTATTTTTCTTTTTTTTCTGTTCAATCCAGAGAAGTGAATAACTCAGACGTCACCTGTCAGCCGACAGCCGTCACCAGTCAGCTGTCAGACATCACCAGTCCGACGTCACCCGTCAACCGTCATCATCAGACGTCGCCAGTCAGACGTCAGACGTCGCCTGTCGACGTCACCCATCAGCCGTCAGTCCTACCATGTCTTTCATAGAAGCTGCGTGCGGTGTGAAGTGTCATTCAAGACAACATGCTTCTCAACTAAACGCAGCATTAACTAAGGGAAACTTTGAAGAGATCAAAGCCTACTTCCAGACATGCCATGTAGCAGGACTACAAAGAGATCTCGATGGTAACTTTCCCCTCCACGTAGCAGCTAGCTGTGGTAAAGTGGACGTTGTTCAGTGGCTTCTAGATGAGAAACATGTAAATATAAATGCTGCAGACAAGGAATCAGGTTGGACTGCTTTACACAGAGCTTTATTCTACGGTCAGTTAAATGTAGCCAGGCTTCTTATTCAGGTGAGCAAACCAGAAAATATTTCTACTTCCTCTTATGTTTAATCTCGTTCAATCTGTTTCTGGGTTGTTATGTTTTTATTACTCACCCCATGTTCACCTTTACATTCTGAGTTCAGCTTTACCTTTCCTCCTTACAGGGTCAATAAAATAAAGTACCAGTAATGCACTGGCGTCGATTTAATCGACTTTCCCCTCCCCACCAAAATTGTGCCTAAATCAGAAACCATTATCTATGGATTGGCAGTATTGGTAGAGGGTGGGACGCCATGCTTTCCAGCATAGTTACGTCCCTTTACGATCTGAGTTCAAATCCCGCCGAGGTTGACTTTGCCTTTCATCCTTACGGGGTCGATAAAATAAAGTACCAGTAATGCACTAGGGTAATTGCTGGCCTTGTGCCTAAATTAGAAACAATTATCTATATATCTATAACAGAGTATGTCTGCCTGTCTGACTCCCTAAAACTCGAGAACCACCCAATCGATTTTTTTCAAACTTTGCACATGTAATACTTATGGTCCTGTGAGTGTTTTGAGCAAAAAAAAATTTCAAATAAACAAACATATTTATTTCAAGAGGCTCGATAAGGATAAATATATATAAAATATATAAGAACCGTAGAGCAAATCCCGAGCAACGCCGGGCCATTCTGCTAGTCACTACTATAAAGGGTGGTGGATTGGCAGTAGAATCGGTAGAGCATCGGACAACATGCTATATGGCATAGAGTTACGACCCTTTATGTTCTGAGTTCAAATCCCACCGAGGTTAGCTTTGCCTTTCATCCTTACGGGGTCGATAAAATAAAGTACCAGTAATGCACTGGGGTTGATTTAATCGACTTTCCCCTCCCCCAAAATTGTTGGCCTTGTGCCTATAGTAGAAACCATTATTGTTATTATTGTTGTTGTTGTTGTTATTTCCAGTATCAAGCGAACCTCGAAGCACTGGACCATGACAGACTACAACCATTGAGCCTACAGAAAGAAGATGAATTGAGAAAGAAATCTTATATTCATGAAGGTACTGTATCTGGTGTATCATATGTACCCCAGTATCAGATGTAACACATGTACCTTGTAATCTTGTACCACATGTACCCCAGTATCAAATGTCATACGTAATTCCACCTGAGATGACCTAGAGTCCCGGATAGTTGTGATCTTGTTTTATATCCTTTCTAAATATGTGAGATCATTATGCCCCACCCTGTGTGTGTGTGTATATATATATATATATATATATATATATATATATATATATATATATATATATATATATAGGAAAAGATATGACCCCGACGGCAGAGCCCAAGCCGTTTCGACGGCTATTTCTGGACAGAAATAACCGTCGAAACGGCTTGAGCTCTGCCGTCGGGGTCATACCTTTTCCTATTACCGACTCTACTACCCTAAGTATTGAGTACTCTGGTGCGTTATGGTCCATCTGGATCCTTACCACAATTCCTTCGTTATATATATAAATATATATATATATATATATATATATATCATAGATGGAGGCACATGGCTTAGTGGTTAGAGCATTGGCCTTTCAATCAAAAGGTTGTGAGTTCAATTCTCAGACCGGGTGATGTGTTGTTTCCTTGAGCAAGACACTTTATTTCACATTGCTCCAGTTTACTCAGCTGTAGAAATGAGATGAGAGGGACTGGGGTCCCTATCATTCCACAGCAAAAAAGCACCCAGCACTCACTGTAAATGAGGTTGGTGTTAGGAAGGGCATCCAGCTGTAGAAATCAAGCCAGAATCAGTTCCCGTCCCACCCTTGCTAGCAGGGAAAAGCGGACGTAAAATGAAATGAGGAAATGATGATATATATGTATATATATTTATCATTAGTACAGATTAAAAGTTTAAGCAATGATTTTCTGCTTTCACCCTAATCGGTATCATCTGAATATAGTGTATAGTGTAATTCTGGTTAACTTGCAGCACCGAATGAAGTATATCTATGGGGAGATAACCACAACAGTACTCTAGGGTTGTCGACAGAACAGAAACGAGTAATCCCTACACCTGTTGAGACCTTTCAACAACAACATATCAGCATCAAACAGGTCAGTTACCTTCAGATTTTTACATCTTCTCTCATATATATCATCATCATCATTTAATGTCTATCTTCCATGCTAGCATTCAGTGTTGACTGTGAATATATATTTTAGTCCAGAAATAGCTGTCGAAACGGCTTGAGCTCTGCCGTCGGGGTCATACTTTCTCCTATATATATATATATATATTATATATTTATAATATATATATATATATATATAAAGGAGAAAGTATGACCCGACAGCAGAGCTCAAGCCGTTTCGACAGCTATTTCTGGACTAAAATATATATCCACAGTCAACACTGTATGCTAGCATGGAAGATAGACATTAAATGATGGTGTGTATGTATATATATGTTTGTGTATATGTGTACATATATGTATATATATTATATTATATATTTATAACATAATATATATATATATATATGTACACACATGGAGGCACATGGCTTAGTGGTTAGAGCATTGGCCTTGCAATCGAAAGGTTGTGAGTTCAATTCTCAGACTGTGATGTGTTGTTTCCTTGAGCAAGACACTTTATTTCACATTGCTCCAGTTTACTCAGCTGTAGAAATGAGAAGATAGGGACTGGGGTCCATATCATACCACTGCAAAGTGGTCGTGGAGGTGCCACGGCAAAAAAGCACCCAGCACTCACTGTAAATGAGGTTGGTGTTAGGAAGGGCATCCAGCTGTAGAAATCAAGCCAGCATCAGTTCCTGTCCTACCCTTGCAAGCAGGGAAAAAGCGGACATAAAAATGAAATGAATGATGATGACACATACACAAACATATATATACATACACAGACATGCATATCTAACATTTTGTTGTGATCTTTTTTATTTTTCTACTGAATAGGTGATTCTCTGTAAATACCACACAGTGTTTCTAAGTCATTGTGGCCTTGTTTACACCTGTGGTCATGGCCAAGGTGGACGTCTCGGGCTTGGAGATGAGAAAACATATTTGGTAAGTTATAATTTTATTCTTTTAAATTTAGGAATACAGATTCTTCAATGAGATTCCATATAACTGTGGCACAGTATCACAAACTATGGGACATGTGTTGTTGAGAGAAAAGTGTGAGAGAATGAAAGAAAAAGACTGGGAGAATAAAGTATGAGAGAATGAAAGAAAAAGACTGGGAGAATAAAGTGTGAAGAAATGAGAGAACAAGACTGTGTGGGAGAATAAAGTGTGAGAAAATGAAAGAACATGACTGTGGGAGAATGAAGTGTGAGGAAATGAGAGAAAAAGACAGTGTGGGAGAATGAAGTGTGAGGAAATCAGAGAACAAGACAGTGTGGGAGAATAAATTGAGGAGAAAGGTAATAGGGAGGATGTAAACACTTCAAATGCTGCTTTGCTACATTAGTAAGATTCTCAAAATACTTATTAATGTTTCTTTCTTTGTTTTCAGACTCCCCAGTTGGTGAAATGTTTGAAAGGGGAGAAATGCTTTGCCATTGCAGCTTCTATCAATCATACTGTAATGGTGACGACCAGGTTAGTTCTTTTCCCAGTCCCTTCCACATTGAGTAACCACTAACCATACACACACACATACATGTGAACACATACAAGCACACACATATTTACATATATATGTGCACATATGTATGTGTATATGTCTATGTATATCTAAATTTCTCTCTAATTATGTTGTTTATTTGTGTCAAAGACATGACAACCTCCCTAGTGTTGGTGATCTACATGATAAATACACCCAGTACACTCTGTAAAGTGGTTGGTGATTGGCAAGTTTTTTACAGCTGGATGCCCTTCCTAACAAAGAGTCAGGCAGGGTCTTCATCTGTGTCAAAAACCTTATTGCTGGTGCCGCGATGAAATGTACACTGTAGAGTGTGAGATTATGTGTCGGCTCCCCTCCCAGCCAACCTGGAAGTCAGAGGTTCCATTAGTCTGTGGCAACCCATCCAACTCTTGCTAGCATGGAAAAATGGACATTAAATGATGGTAATTGCTTCTACTTTAACCCTTTAGCATTCACATTACTCTATATATACTATTATATTTCTATGGTAAAGGCTTTACCTCACATAATATCTCACATAACATTTACATTACTCTATATATACTATTATATTTTCATGGTAAAGGCTTTATCTCACATAATATCTCACATAACATTTACATTACTCTATATATACTATTGTATTTTCACAGTAAAGGCTTTACCTCACATAATATCTCACATAACATTTACATTACTCTATATATACTATTGTATTGTCATGGTCAAGGCTTTATCTCACATACCATTTACATTACTCTATATATACTATTATATTTTCATGGTAAAGGCTTTATCTCACATAATATCAAATCTATGAGATTTTGAAAGTATTTATTTTGAGAACAATACCTTAACATCAGTTTGAGTGACCAGTTACAGCCAGTTTCAACAGAAAAAGGTAGAGAATTCTGGCCGGTTTGATCATTAAAGAGTTAAACACAAAGCCAGCAATTTGAAGGAGAGGCGAAAGTCGATTAAATCGATCCCAGTGTATTACTGGTACTTTTTTTTATTGACTCCATAACAATGAAAGGCAAAACTAATCTCGGCAGGATTTGAACTGAGATCGTAAAGGGTTGTAACTCTGTGCTGTAAAATATGATGTCCGATGCTCTACCAATACTGTCAATCCAATGACGACGACGATGATGATGATGACATCTCTCTATCTAATTACATTATTTACTTATAGATTGAAGGGCAGTGAATTGGCAGTATCGGTAGAGGGTCGGACGCCATGTTTTGCAGCACAGTTACGTCCCTTTACGGACTGAGTTCAAATACCGCCGAGGTTAACTTTGCCTTTCATTCTTACGGGGTCGATAAAATAAAGTACCAGTAATACAATGGGGGTAATTGCTGGCCTTGTGCCAAAAGTATAAACAATTATTTACTTATAGATTCCTTTAGAAAGATTGTCAATAACTTTGAGAGGTGATTCTGATATTTATCTTCTTTTCTTCTGTCCACAGGGGTAACGTTTATTCATGTGGTTCGAATGACCATGTCCAGCTTGGCCAGAGCCCTGTACCAACAACTTGCCTCGTTCCAAAGCTGATGTGTTTGAAGAATGTTTGTAGTAGTTCTGTGATAGGAGCCAGTACAGGACAGTACCACACTGTCATCTACAGCCAGGATACTGTTTACACAGTTGGTTTTAATGGGGGACAGTTGGGTACGTTTTAACCCTTTAGCATTTACATTACTCTATATATACTATTGTATTTTCACAGTAAAGGCTTTACCTCACATAATATCTCACATAACATTTACATTACTCTATATATACTATTGTATTTTCACAGTAAAGGCTTTAACTCACATAATATCTCACATAACATTTACATTACTCTATATATACTATTGTATTTTCACAGTAAAGACTTTACCTCACATAATATCTCACATAACATTTACATTACTCTATATATACTATTGTATTTTCACAGTAAAGGCTTTAACTCACATAATATCTCACATAACATTTACATTACTCTATATATACTATTGTATTTTCACAGTAAAGGCTTTAACTCACATAATATCTCACATAACATTTACATTACTCTATATATACTATTGTATTTTCACAGTAAAGGCTTTACCTCACATAATGTCTCACATAACATTTACATTACTCTATATATACTATTGTATTTTCACAGTAAAGGCTTTACCTCACATAATATCTCGCATAACATTTACATTACTCTATATATACTATTGTATTTTCACAGTAAAGGCTTTACCTCACATAATATCTCACATAACATTTACATTACTCTATATATACTATTGTATTTTCACAGTAAAGGCTTTAACTCACATAATATCTCACATAACATTTACATTACTCTATATATACTATTGTATTTTCACAGTAAAGACTTTACCTCACATAATATCTCGCATAACATTAGATTACTCTATATATACTATTGTATTTTCACAGTAAAGGCTTTACCTCACATAATATCTCACATAACATTTACATTACTCTATATATACTATTGTATTTTCACAGTAAAGGCTTTACCTCACATAATATCTCGCATAACATTTACATTACTCTATATATACTATTGTATTTTCACAGTAAAGGCTTTACCTCACATAACATTTACATTACTCTATATATACTATTGTATTTTCACAGTAAAGGCTTTACCTCACATAATATCTCACATAACATTTACATTACTCTATATATACTATTGTATTTTCACAGTAAAGGCTTTATTTCACATAGTTATCCCACATAATATTGAATCTATGAGATTTTGATATATTTATTTTGAGAACAATACCTTAATATCAGTATGAGTGGCTGGTTACAGCCGGTTTGAATAGAAAGAGGTGACAGAGTTCTGGGCGGATAAGGCCGGTTTAAATGCTAATGGGTTAATGGAGGACTATGGAGTAAGTTTTAATGGACTGTTGGGTGGGTTTTAATGGACTGTTGGGTGGGTTTTAATGGGTATATTTTTAATGGACCATTGGGTGAATTTTAATTGGGGTTTGGATAAGTTTTAATTGAGACAGTTTTAATAGGATGATGGGTAAGTTTTAATGGACTGTTGGGTAAGTTTTAATGAGGGCAGTTGGCTAACATTTAATTGGTTCATGGGGGATTTGGAAGTGAGTAGTTATGTTTTCAAGGGGAAACGATTAGCTAAATTTTAATGGGGAAGCGGGTCAATTGACCAAGTTTCACTGGTCAGAGGCGCAATTGGCTAGATTTTAATGGATAAGTATGGCAGTAGGGTTAAGTTAGGTATCTGGTTAAAATTTTAATGGGGTGTAGCTTGGCACATAGTTATGACAAACAGCTCAGTTAGTTCGGCATGTTTTACAAGAAGAATTGATGAATATGTTTTAATGGGGAGGGAGTACTTGGGTAAGTTTTAATAGGGGGGACAGTTTTGTATATTTCAATTTCCATTCTTTTCTCTATGACAGGTCAGTTGAAAGGGGAACATTACCAGTCACAGCTCCGTCCCGTGTTGGTTTTGTCAACAACTAACCAACATATCAACTGCGTGCAAAGTTCTGATGCTGCGATTGTTTGCCTCTCTACGGAAGGAGATATTTATGTTATTCATGAATTCCGTTGCCGGAAAATCATATCAGGGTAAGGTGTAAAGATATATATATATATATATATTGTCTCCTTTGCTTCTGCTGGACACCACCAGAGGACGTTAGCTCTGGTGTTTTTTGCATAGCTACAGCTTTCTAAATGTTTACCTGTAAACGTACCGTGTTTCTTTAGAAATAGGAAATTTCTATACATATCTGTATACAACTATGCTTGAGGCTAAATCCTAATTATATTTAAATATATGTTATCATCATCATCATTTTATATATCATCATCATCATCATCTTTTCCCTGCTTGCAAGGGTGGGACGGGTCTTATTCAGCACAGCATCTCTCCACTCGTCACGGTCCTTCGTCATCTCCTCCGTGAGCTTCAGCGATCTGAGGTCTGTTCTCACCACCTCCGCCCATGTTTTTCGTGGTCTACCTCTACCACGTCTTCCTTCAACTGGCATTTCCTGGCACTTCTTCACCCATCGGTCATCCTCCATGCGCATCACATGTCCATACCACCTCAATCTCCTCTCGCACACTATCTCTCTCAACACATTGACCATGCTTGCCTCATTTCTCTCCAGCCGTCGCATATCCTCGGCAGTTGCTACTCATGTCTCACTACCATGCAGTATCGCGCACCTCACACACGCATCATATAACTGGCCTTTCGTACGCAGGGAGAAACCCTTCTTCGTCAGCAGAGGAAGCAGCTCCCTAAACTTCTTCCAACCCATCCTTATTCCAGATACTATGGCCTCGGAAAGATATATATATGAAAAGAATCAGGTCCCCGACGTTCGCTTTTCCCTGCTTGCAAGGGTGGGACAGGAACTGATTCTGGCTTGATTTCTACAGCTTGATGCCCTTCCTAACACCAACCTCATTTACAGTGAGTGCTGGGTGCTTTTTTGCCGTGGCACCTCCACGACCACTTTGCAGTGGAATGATAGGGACCCCAGTCACTATCATCTCATTTCTACAGCTGAGTAAAGTGGAGCAATGTGAAATAAAGTGTCTTGCTCAAGGAAACAACACATCACCCGGTCTGAGAATTGAATTCACAACCTTTCGATTGCAAGGCCAATGCTCTAACCACTAAGCCATGTGCCTCCATATGTATATATATTTATGGTAATATTGAGGTTTTAAAATATAGAACCTGGTAAAGATGAGGGAAGCTCTATGCTACCCAGTTTCCTTGATACAGCAGTAATTCGAAATCAGCTGAGGACTTTCTCAGCCGTTGGAGATTCTAAGACATGGTGTGCCCTGGGTATTTTAAACCTGGTGGAAACCCTGAGTGTACCATGACCGAAGGTAGCGGGAGGGGGTCTATTCCATGTAGCCACGTCCCTTTAGTCTTACCATCTCTATAGCAACCAATACAACAATACCTTGGTTCTATTTATATTACAGACTTACTACTGCTGAGAGAATTGTCTTGACTGGTGGGAACCTGAACTTGGAAGGTCTAAACCCTTCACCGTCTGCTCCTGGCACAAACAAGACGTCTTATTTGTCTAAAAATTCTGAGCTTGTTATTGTAATATTTTGTGGGAGCAAAAGAAGGGTAAGACATTCTATCTTCCTCTTCTCCTTCCTCCTCTTCGTCTTCTCCTGTCTTCTTCCTCTTCCGTCTCATTCCTCTTCCATCTCCATTTACCCTCCACTTCCCCTGTCAGCCAGGATTGTCTTCTGCATTCACCCAGTTTACACTAGGTCCACTGTATCCCTGCATGTCGTAGGAGCTGACTAAAAGCAAGGAAGGGCACCCAGCTAGAAAATATAGCCTCAAAAAGGACTCCATAATGAAAATGAAGACTATTGGTAGGGACCTTCAAAGTTAACCCTTGCTTTAGCAGGGAACATTGGCTTATTGGTAGGGGCCTTAAAGGTAACCTTTGCTTTAGCAGGGAACATTGGCTTATTGGTAGGGGCCTTAAAGGTAACCTTTGCTTTAGCAGGGAACATTGGCTTATTGGTAGGGGCCTTAAAGGTAACCCTTGCTTTAGCAGGAAACATTGGCTTATTGGTAGGGGCCTTAAAGGTAACCTTTGTTTTAGCAGGGAACATTGGCTTATTGGTAGGGGCGTTAAAGGTAACCCTTGCTTTAGCAGGGAACATTGGCTTATTGGTAGGGGCCTTAAAGGTAGCCCTTGCTTTAACAGGGAACATTGGCCTATTGGTAGGGCCCTTCAAAGTTAACGCTTGCTTTAGCAGGGAACATTGGCTTATTGATAAGGGCCTTAAAGGTAGCCCTTTCTTTAGCAGGGAACATTGGCCTTGAAACACTTGTGATATTCTTTTATTGCTTTTTAGTCACTGGACTATGGTCATGCTGGGGCACCGCCAGTACTTATTTTAAAGTCTGAAGTTTATTTTATTGATTTCTATTTGTCAAATTGTTAAGTTACAAGTACTGAAAATTCACACACAAGTCATTGGACCATGTAGTTCTGTCTGTTATGGCCATGCTGGGGCATTTAGTCAATTGTATTGGCACCAGTACTTATTTGAAAGTCTGGTGTTTATTTTATCAATCTCTGCTTGTCAAATTACTAAGTTACAAGTACTGGATCATGTAGTACTGTCTGTTATGGCCATGCTGGGGCATCACCTTCAAGCATTTAGTCAATTGTATCGACACCAGTGCTTATTTGAAAGTCTGGTGTTTATTTTATCAATCTCTGCTTGTCAAATTGCTAAGTTACAAGAACTGGACCATGTAGTACCGTCTGTTTTTGATTTGTTTTTTTTCCAGATTTGTATATGGCGTTCTTTTAGTCGGATCATGAAGTACTGTTTGTTTGATACATCGGATTTTGATGTGGCAGACATCAGTTTGTGTGACTGTAGAATTGGTATCGTCACAACTAAAGGGGAGGCTTACATCGGCAAATGGATAGACTCCCAGAAAACCTCTGAGGAGAAAGGTGAGTCTCACAACTTTCCTTTTTCCTCGATCAAAAAGATCCCAGACCTCGTTCACTTACCAAGTGCGGTGTTACTCATCATATCAGACCCCAAGGAAACAATGTTTCCATTGGTCTTTCCAGTGCTGAGACTGCCTACCAGTCGCAACTTCCAACAGACACACACACACACACACACACACACACACACACACACACACACACACACACACACACACACACACACACACACACACATTGATTTGACTCGACAAGATCCTAGAGTGTTGTGTTACTCATTGAAATCGGACCAAGGAAACAAAGTTTCCATTGGTTTTTCCATTACTGATACTATCTCCTGGTTGCAACTCCTGGCAGAAAAAGCCAAGTGAAATAAAGTGTCTTGTTGAAGGACATAACGCATCATTCAGTCTGGGAATTGAACTTGTGACCCCACAATTGTGAATACAATCCCCTAACCACTCAGCCACACATCATCCTTATATGGTTCTTTATCTCTATTTTACTGTTGTCTCTTTTTGTTATAATCTTCATCAAGTTCTCACAACTGGTACAGCCAGTCATTGGGGTACCACTGTAAATATTTTCACAGCTAACCTCTGTCACTGGTCTCTATCTTCTGTCGTGCATAGAAGGGGCATGGTGTTATAATGAGTTAAGTCCTTGATGTTGTTGGGCCGGGCCATGATCTCAACTTTCATCATGTGTAGAAGAACTTGGGTGTTGTAACCTTTCCAGTCCTTGATGTGGTCGGGTCAGGATTTTCTTTGACTGCCTCTTCTTCATTCTCCATCGACTGTGCCCCTGAATGATGGCTTTAGATACGGAGTTGTGGCAAGATATGTGCCTGTACTGGACGAGCTTCTATCTGATGCAGCCAGTCATTGGGACGCTACTGTAGATATTTTCACAGCTAGCCACTGCCACTGCCACTGGTCTCTATTCCCCATCAAGTGTAGAAGATCTGTGGTGTTGTAACCTTTGCAGTCCTTGATGCTAATAGGCCAGGTTTTATTTGACTGCCCTTACTTCTCCCTCCCTCAACTGTGCTCCTGAAAGGAATGTTTTTCTCCTGGTATATTTGCAGCTTCTCTCAGAGAGACGTGGACACCATTCAAAGACAGTTCCCAGTGGAAAGTTATGCATGATGAACTTATTTCTCTGAAGCGTCTACCTTACATTCACCGAGCTACGTATCTTGCTATGAACCACAATGGGAAGAACTTCGCTGTCACCCAAGCTGATCCTTTTGTCAGGTTCGTTACTACATCTGTCAATCATCACATCTAATTTCATTCATTAATTTGTTGAAAGGGTTTTGTTCTGTATTTTTATTTGTAGAAAATAGTGTTTTGTTTCAAGGCTACCACAATGTGAAAGGGTCAGTAAATGTTAAAAATATGATAACAATGATGAGGTTATAGGTCCTTATATATTTCAGGATAAAATGCCTTCATCAAAAGATTAACCTTTTAGAATTTAAACGGACCATATCTGGCCAGCATTCTCTCATCTTTCTGTTCAAACTGGCCGTAATTGGCCACTTATACTGACATTAAGGTATTGTTCTCAAAATAAATAATATCAAAATCTCATAGATTCAATATTATGTAAGATAAAGTCTTTATTATGAAAATACAATAGTATATATAGAGTAATGTAAATGTTATGTAAGATAAAGTCTTTACTGTGAAAATACAATAGTATATATAGAGTAATGTAAATGTTATGTGAGGTAAAGCCTTTACTATGAAAATACAATAGTATATATAGAGTAATGTAAATGCTAAAGAGTTAAAGAGGTAGCATTAAAAACATTATAAATGTAAAAAAAAGTACATTATTAGAAATCCCATATGTTATAAAACATATAGCATGGGTTGGGGTCTCAATATGTAAACTAAACAACTAATTCTGGTTTTTAAAAAAAACAATGGAGACAACCTGGAAAAATTACCAATTTTCCAACGGACCCTGCTTATTCTAAACCCCCCCCCCCTCGTTTATTCCAACCCTTCCCAGTATTTGGGACTCGAGAGTAGTCTGTTGTTGATCTTGGGTTTCACTTTAGCTATTACTATAGATCGTTTTATGTTGATATTGCCAGTGTTCCTATCCTTGGCTTGTAAT
Source organism: Eledone cirrhosa (assembly GCA_964016885.1). NCBI lineage: Eukaryota > Metazoa > Mollusca > Cephalopoda > Octopoda > Eledonidae > Eledone > Eledone cirrhosa. Next base: position 16,333,965 of record OZ024762.1, read on the forward strand.
CCTTTATAAATTCCCTTCCCCTACCAATATTTCTTGGTTTATTTTTCAGTTTAAAAAATAAAACATCCAAGAAGACATCTTGTATGACTTCTAACTTGAGGGAATTACAGGACACAAGTGATATGATATCTCCAGTACATGATCTCCAGATTGAGGTATGCCTCCCCCCCACTCTCCTTTTCTTTGTTGTCTTTCTTCTTTCCTCTGACTCCCCTATCCCATCCTCTCTTCTTTCTCCTTTTTCTCCCTTTTCATTTTCCTCTCTCTTTGCACACACACACACACACACACACACACACATATATCATCATCATTCATCATTTCATTTTACGTCCGCTTTTTCCCTGCTTGCAAAAGTGAGACGGGAACTGATTCTGGCTTGATTTCTACAGCTGGATGCCCTTCCTAACACCAACCTCATTTACAGTGAGTGCTGGGTGCTTTTTTGCCGTGGCACCTCCACGACCACTTTGCAGTGGAATGATAGGGACCCCAGTCCTATCATCTCATTTCTACAGCTGAATAAACTGGAGTAATGTGAAATAAAGTGTCTTGCTCAAGGAAACATCACATCATGATATATATATAAAAGGTAAAGTGTGTATGTATATATATATATATACACACACATATATTTCATCATTATCATCGTTTAACGTCTATCTTCCACACTAGCATGGGTTTAGAATTTATATATGTATTATCTTATTCGGTAGAGGTCCTATAATAAATATATATATATATATATATGTAAAAGGTAAACAGACAGAAATAACAACACAATCGGTACAGTATATGGCAGGGATATATTAGGTTAACGCTTGAAATAGCAGGAAGAGGGTCTTAACGTTTCGGACGCTAGTCCTTCATCAGAAGAAAGAATGAGAAATAAGATAGATTGAGGGAGATGGGCGGGTTGGAATTGAAAAAAATGTCTTTAGATAAAAATAACAGGTAGATTCATGTTGCCATCTCTTGACATGGCCTTGTATGTATGTATGTGTATGTATGTATGTATGTATTTGTGTATGTATGTATGTATGTATTTGTGTGTGTATGTATGTATGTGTATGTATTTATGTATGTGTATGTATTTATGTATGTGTATGTATGTATGTGTATGTATTTATGTATGTGTATGTATTTATGTATGTGTATGTATATGTATTTGTGTATGTATGTGTATGTATTTATGTATGTATATGTATTTGTGTATGTATGTGTATGTATTTATGTATGTGTATGTATGTATGTGTATGCATTTATGTATGTGTATGTATGTATGTGTATGTATTTATGTATGTGTATGTATTTATGTATGTATGTGTATGTATTTATGTATATGTATTTATGTATGTGTATTTATGTATGTGTATTTATGTATGTGTATTTATGTATGTGTATTTATGTATGTGTATGTATGTATGTGTATGTATGTATGTATGTGTATGTGTATGTATGTGTATGTATTTGTGTATGTATGTATGTATATGTATGTATGTGTATGTATGTCTGTATGTGTATGTATTTATGTATGTGTATGTATGTGTATGTATTTATGTATGTGTATTTATGTATGTGTATGTATGTATGTATGTATGTGTATGTATTTATGTGTATGTATGTATGTATGTATGTATTACTTATTTTCTCTATTTTTTTTCTCTTCCAGTCAGGATATCAGACATGGTCGGCCCATCGTTATATTTTAGCGTTCAACTCGAAATATTTTCGGGATTTAATTATTACTGATTCTCCGCCACAGATGGAAGATGGCGTCCAACTGATTTCCATTCCTCACATCCATCCCGACCTCGTTAGGCAGCTGTTACAGTATGTATACTCCTACCACTGTGACTTATTAACAATCGGCAAACAGTTTGTTTGGAGCACCCCTCCTCACACCCACCCCAACCAGTGGCTTCTCTCTAAAGACAACCCCTCAGAATCTACTGTGTCCACAGATCCTATCTCCCTCCTGTCACAGTTGGCCCAAAAATTTGCACTAAATGACCTCGCAGAAAGGTTGGACTGTGTTTGTCTCCGCAAGGATAAGGTCCAGTTGAAGACAAAGAGAAGAAAGGTGGAATTGACTGAACCGAAATTTGATCGAGCAGCCCTGTAAGTATTTTATCATCATCATCACCATCATCATCAGCACTGTAAGTATTTTATCATCATCATCACTAGCACTGTATTTTATCATCATCACCATCATCATCATCAGCACTGTAAGTATTTTATCATCATCATCATCATCATCATCAGCACTGTATTTTATCATCACCATCATCATCATCATCATCTTCATATCATCATCATCATCATTGTCATATCATCACCTTCATCATCATATCATCATTTAACATCCGTTTTTCCACGCTAGCATGGGTCAGACAAGTTGTCCTACTGTGAGACAAGTCAGATAAGATAACAGTGCCTTGCTCATACAGAACTGGTTCTGGCTTGGTTCCTACAGCTGGATGTCCTTCCCAACGCCAACCACTTTACAGGGTGGACTGGGTGCTTTTTGTTGTGACACCTACATGACCACATTACAGTGTGGACTGGGTGCTTTTTGACATGACACCTACATGACAACATTACAGAGTGAACTGGGTGCTTTTTACTATGACACCTACATGACAACATTACAGGGTGAACTGGGTGGTTTTAGTCATGACTCCTACATGACCACTTTACAGGGTGGACTGGGTGGTTTTTGTTGTGACACCTACACGACCACTTTACCGGTTGGACTGTGTGCTTTTTGACACTACACCTACATGACCACATTACAGGGTGGACTGGGCGCTTTTTAACACGACACCTACATGACCCCATTACAGGGTGGACTGGGTGCTTTTTGACACGACACCTACATGACCACATTACAGGGTGGACTGGGTGCTTTTTGACACGACACCTACATGACCACATTACAGGGTGGACTGGGTGCTTTTTGACACAACACCTACATGACCACATTACAGGGTGGACTGGGTGCTTTTTGTCTTGACACACACATACATACTCTCTTGCTTTCTCCCACACTCTCATCCATACTCTCTTGCTTTCTCCCACACTCTCATCCATACTCTCTTGCTTTCTCCCACACTCTCATCCTCTCTCTCGCTTTCTCCCACACTCTCATCCTCTCTCTCTCTCTCTCTTTGGTCAGGCCATTTCTAACAGACATAACCATCAAATCCAGTGAGAAAGGAGAGAAGCAGTTTAAGTGCCATAAATGTATTCTTGTTGCCCGATCAGAATATTTCAACAGTATGCTCTCCTGTGGTTGGAGAGAGGTGAGTCAGAATATTTCAACAGAGTACCAGTCTCGTACTGGGGTCAATTCTTCCTCTATATCTCACTCTCTTTATGTTAGTGTGTGTGTGTGTGTGTGTGAGTGAGATAGAGAGAGTATATATGTGTGTGGGTGTGAGAGTGTGTGTGTGTGTGTGTGAGAGAGAGAGAGAATGTGTGAGTGTGTGAAAGAGAGACTGTGTGTGAGAGAGTGTATGTGAGAGACTGAGTGTGTGTGTGAGAGAGAGAGACTGTGTGTGTGTGAGAGACTGTGTGTGTGTGTGAGAGTGTGCAAGTGTGTATACACATACAGACATGTTTAAAGTAACTTATACAACAATCAGCAATGGATGACAGCCTCCTCATCTCATTATTTCCTCCATTTCTAGACATCTACAAGTACTTTATCTTTGCCATTTCCTGCCGAAGCTTTGGGTATTTTTCTACACTACCTCTACACTAACGATGTACCCACCATGACAGGTAAGTTAACCACCTTCTAATTATTACTCCTCTTTGCACTGGTTGCCGTCGAGACCTCAGGTGTCCTGGAACCCCGTACTGCCGAGCTCCTCCGTATAATCAGAACATCAGCTGGCCATCAGAGGAAGGAGCCCCACGAGGTGGGGTGGCTGTTGCAGCAGATGTCACTGGTCATTGTCTGCAGGGAACAGCCAAAACACAGCTCTGACCTTGGCACAGAATCTGTCACCTTCTCCACTTCCCCTATCTCTATACTGTTACCTAATAGTCCTTGCTCTTTCCCTTCCTTTCTTCACATTTATGGCATTTATAGTCCTTTCCTCTACAGCCAGATCTTCCCTTCTTTAACCCTTTCACCCCTTTTTTCATTACTTAATTTTGGTTTTAGATTTTATTGATATTTCCACCATGGTATAACTTCTGTTGAATATAGTTAACATATGTTTATATATAACAGATAACAAAATATTTCCACCATGGTATAACTTCTGTTAAATATAGCTGACATAATATATTTATATATAACAGATAACAAAATATTTCTATCATTGTATAACTTCTGTAAAATATAGCTGACATAATATATTTATATATAACAGATAACAAAATATTTCCACCATGGTATAACTTCTGTTAAATATAGCTGACATAATATATTTATATATAACAGATAACAAGATATTTCCACCATGGTATAACTTCTGTTAAATATAGCTGACATAATATATTTATATATAACAGATAACAAGATATTTCCACCATGGTATAACTTCTGTTAAATATAGTTAACATATGTTTATATATAACAGATAACAAAATATTTCCACCATGGTATAACTTCTGTTAAATATAGCTGACATAATATATTTATATATAACAGATAACAAAATGTTTCTATCATTGTATAACTTCTGTAAACTATAGTTGACATAATATATTTATATATAACAGCTAACAAAATATTTCTATCATTGTATAACTTCTGTTAAATATAGCTGACATAATATATTTATATATAACAGATAACAAAATATTTCTATCATTGTATAACTTCTGTAAAATATAGCTGACATAATGTATTTATATATAACAGATAACAAAAGAAATGACTGATTAATGATATATATGTTGTAAAATGTTAATAACTTATCTTTGATGTCTGACTTTATATTCAAGATTGTAACTTATTGTGTGATATACTTGCAATGGCTGACCACACTTTGGTGTTTGATCTGAAACAACGCTGTGAATACCAAATTATTGAAATAAGTGAGTGTTCGCTTAACCCTTTAACATTTCCATTACTCTATATATACTATTGTATTTTCACAGTAAAGGTTTTATCTCACATAATATCTCACATAACATTTACATTACTCTATATATACTATTGTATTTTCATAGTAAAGACTTTACCTCACATAATATCTCTCATAACATTTGCATTACTCTATATATACTATTGTATTTTCACAGTAAAGGTTTTATCTCACATAACATTTACATTACTCTATATATACTATTGTATTTTCACAGTAAAGGCTTTACCTCACATAATATCAAATTTATGAGATTTTAATATTATTTATTTTGAGAACAATACCTTAACGTCGGTATGTATGGTCAGTTACAGCTGGTTTGAACAAAAAGAGGTGAGAGAATTCTGGCCAGATACGGCTGGTTTAAATTCTAAAGGGTTAAACCTTTTAATCTGTGCTAATAATAAATATTTACTACACACACACACACACACACATATTAGTTACAATCATGGAGGCACATAGCTTAGTGGTTAGAGCATTGGCCTTGCAATCGAAAGGTTGTGAGTTCAATTCTCAGACCGGGTGATGTGTTGTTTCCTTGAGCAAGACACTTTATTTCATATTGCTCCACTTTACTCAGCTGTAGAAATGAGATGATAGGGACTGGAGTCCATATCATTCCACTGCAAAGTGGTCATGGAGGTGCCACGGCAAAAAAGCACCCACCACTCACTGTAAATGAGGTTGGTGTTAGGAAGGGCATCCAGCTGTAGAAATCAAGCCAGAATCAGTTCTCGCTCCACCCTTGCAAGCAGGGAAAAGCGGACGTAAAATGATGATGATGATGATATATATTAGTTACAATGTGTTGATAAACCAATATTAAAGGCTCAATACATTTAATCACTAACAATTGTTTCCTCCCACCATAATATACCAATTTGCTATTAGCTAGCAGTAACCATAGGAATCATTCTAATGGTTTGTGCTAATTCGAGACCTGAGACTACAGCCATCCAAATAGTACTTTTTTTTTTTTTTTTTTTTTTTTCCCCCCCATCTGGGAGTGAAAGGCCTTCAGTTATTGTCACAACACCTTTCTAGGAGAGGGAAACTCTGAAAAAGAACCCTGCAACATCTGATGATGTTGACCAGTTCTCCTTTTCGGGTAGTGTTGTTTTTGATGCTCAGACAGTGGGATTAGTGGAGTGCAAGGCCTTTCCCCATTTAAAAACCCATCAAAGCACAGGCATTGCTTGTTCAGGATCTGTTACAGGTTCGTGTGGCTGGCCATAGCCTAAAAGTGCACCAAACTCTATAATCTGACAAGCGATTGCAACACTCTTAGCAGAGTTTGCAGCCATCACATCTGTGTGTATGTATGTATGTATGTATGTATGTATGTACACCATGTTGCCTCAACAGACTGTGAGTACCAAATCTATCTTTGTCATTTATTAGTCAACATAAAGACCATTAGCGAACTGTTGGAATTTGCTTCCATCTACCGCGCTGAGAGTCTTCTAGAGACCTGTCTTCGGGGGATTTGTGATAATATCACCTTCTTTCTTGAATTAAGGTAAGTCATCATCATCTTCATCATTGTCAACATCACCTTTGTCATCGTCACCGTTGTCATCGTCATCGTCACCATCATCATCATCATCATCTATATATTTTATGTCCTTCATCATCATCATTGTCAACATCACCGCTGTTATCGTCTTCATCATCATCTTCATTGCCATCATCATCATTGTCAACATCATCATCATCATCATCATTGTCAACATCACCGCTGTCATCGTCATCATCATCTTCATTGTCAACATCATCATCTATATATTTTATGTCCTTCATCATCATCAACATCACCGCTGTCATTGTCTTCATCATCATCATCATCAACATGCACTTTATTGTTTATTATCCTTTGTTATGTGTGTGACCAACACTGATCCCCCTCCCTCCCCAGTCTGTGACACACCTCCCTCCCCAGTCGGTGACCCCCCCCCCCCCCCAGTCAGTGACATACCTCCCTCCCTCCCCAGTATGTGACCCCCCTCCCCAGTCTGTGACACCCTCCCCAGTCAGTGTCACACCCTCCCTCCCCAGTCTGTGGACAGTTTGTCTGACATGACCCCAGACCTCCGTCCTTGGCACTAAAAGGTAAGGGGTCGCTGCTCTATTCTCTATATTTTCCACCTCTCTATAGATTGCTTGATTCAGTAACTGAAGAAACGATGAGTGAAATAACGAGATATTATAAGACAAATGTAAGTATTCCAGCAAACCTGTCCCCTTTCATTTCAATCATCATCATCGTTTTAATGTCCTCTGTCCCTGAAAGGGTTGGATAGGTCTATATAGAACAAGTCAGCACTGAAGCAGGGCTAGTCACCTCCCAGACAAGCCATGTATATAGTGTATATATACAGCATATATATAGAGTATATACAGCATATATATATAGTGTATATATATATATATATAGTATATATACAGCATATATATAGTATATATAGTTTATATACAACATATATATAGTGTATATACAACATATATCTAGTGTATATACATATATACAACATATATATAGTGTATATACAACATATATCTAGTGTATATACATATATATATAGTGTATATACACAGCATATATATATAGCATATACAACATATATATAGTATATACAACATATATATAGTATATACAACATATATATAGTATATACAACATATATATAGTATATACAGCATATATATAGTATATATACAGCATATATATAGTATATATATATAGCATATATATAGTATATATATAGCATATATATATAGCATATATATAGCATATATATAGCATATATATAGTATATATATAGCATATATATAGCATATATATATAGCATATATATAGCATATATATAGCATATATATAGCATATATATAGCATATATATAGCATATATATAGCATATATATAGCATATATATAGTATATATATAGCATATATATAGCATATATATAGTATATATATAGTATATATATAGTATATATATAGCATATATATAGTATATATATAGTATATATATAGCATATATATAGTATATATATAGCATATATACAGCATATATATAGTATATATACAGCATATATATAATGTATACAGCATATATATAATGTATACAGCATATATATAATGTATACAGCATATATATAGTATGTATATAGTATATATACAGCATATATATAGTGTATACAGCATATATATAGTGTATACAGCATATATCTAGTGTATACAGTATATATATACAGCATATATATAGTATATATACAGCATATATATAGTGTATACAGCATATATATCAACAACATAGCACTTGATGACCGATATATTCGTTTTTCTTGTGAGTGTGGGAGAGGGGGGGGGGTCCTTATTACCGTATTTTTATTGTTTCTTTCTTTCTTTTACAGTTGAAAGGTGCGGAACGTCGAATAATTACGCCCTCTAGTGACGGACCCGACAGACATTACCTCGAACAGCTTGTCAAACTCTCTAACAGTAGTAGTAGTAGTAGTTTTAGTGTTAGTAGTAGTAGTAGTAGTAGCAGCAAACACATCAACCAGAAACTTTCAAGCACTCCTGTGATTAAGAACAAAACCGGAAAACGTCGAGGTCGACATAAAAGCTCTTCTTTCAGTGAACCCAAAACCCCCGAGCAACCTGTTGTTCACAATGGCCCTCAGCTGAATAATAGTCTTACCAATAATAATAATAATAAAAACAATAATAATAATAATGATGATGATAAAAACAATACAAATAACAACAATAAGAATCATTCGGAACAAATGAAAAATGAGGTAATTTCTTTCAATGTTACTATCGTTTATTTAAATGTATATTGTGTAGGTGTCACGACAAAAAGTACCCAGCACACACTGTAAATGTGGTTGGCATTAGGAAGGGCATCCAGCCGTTGAAAACCTGCCAGATACTCTCCTATATGAGCGAGACACGGTCACCCAACCCAACTTGCCTCTAATCGGAACAAACCCGTCTAACCCATGCTAACGTGGAAGATAGACGTTAATCGATGATGATGATGACCCCTTTTTGTGAAGGTGGGTGACTTAGTGGTTAGACAATATATTAACCCCTTTTTCGTGAAGGTGGGGCTACTGACCTCCCAGACAGGCCGAGGGGTTGTTGTGTTTTTTAACACAAACTGAAGGGTCCTCCTGACCCCTGTAGATGGGATATTTATGTTTTGTCCTGAACTGGTTCTATGAATAAGATCCCCTCTAAAGACCCCCCTCATGTTTTCATGTCATTGTTTTTTTTCTATTTACAGGCTGGTGCTATAAACCAAACTAATACAGAGTCTCTAAGGTGTCAGAAGCCAGTAGCACGTGACAAAGACAATCCATGGGTTCACATTCTTTCACCAATAAAAGTTCCTGAAAAGACCCATACAGGTCCTAAACGAGCTCCTCTACCCCTACCACCGAATGTGGTAAGCCTAACCAATATTATGGCTGAACAACAGAATCAGTTACAGCCAAAAAAGTAATTTTAGTCTTTTACATTGCATGACATCATTTTACTTAGCAAAATTGTGTTAAAACATTTTAAATATTTTCCTCTGTGGACCTAATTTAGAATAGGTACACTGTATCCCAGTGTATACCTGGTTTACAATAGGTACACTGTATCCCAGTGTATACCTGGTTTACAATAGGTACACTGTATCCCAGTGTGTACCTGGTTTACATTAGGTACACTATATCCCTGTGTATCTAGTTTAGAATAGGTACACTATACCCCTGTGTATACCTGGTTTACAACAGGTACACTGTATCCCTGTATGGACCTGGTTTACAATAGGTACACTATATAGGTGTGAGCTGTCACACTCACACATATATATATATATGAAGTATTTCCGTAGGAAAGGTAAAGGAAAGGAGAGTGCTCTATGTATGCTACAGAGCTATGTAATTATGTAATAAACAACATAAGATAATTATTCCATTTACCAAAGGTTTCACGAAGCCAGACAAGCTCAACAGAGACGTCAGAAATCGCTCATCAGAATGAAAATTTAATCTTCATTCTGATGAGCGATTTCTGACGTTTCTGTTGAGTTTGTCTGGCTTCGTGAAACCTTTGGTAAATGGAATAATTGTCTTATGTTGTTTATTACATAATTATATATATATATCACCATCATAATCAACAATTTTCAATTTTATATTCCTTTTTCCACACTTGCACGAGTGAGGATTGTGTAAATCTTTGTTAATGATTTCTCTTTATATTTTTTATTGTTTAGGGAGATAAAGGGTCGATGCCAAATCTTGAAAGCAGCAAAGTCTGGAAGCCATGATACTAGTAAAAATACTTTCAGGTAGGAAATACTGATTTCCGTGCCATTGTACTGTGTGTTAATGCATTCACCCAAAAAGTAGAACTTGTCTACATCATTGGATGTAAACAAAGTCGCAGGTTTTATATCAGAGTGACCTTCTCCTAGAGAGATGTCTTAATGAAGACTAGGGCTCTCTAGCTCCACAACAACAAAAAACATACATTATATATATATATGTACACATATACACACTGTAAATGTGGATAGCATTAGGAAGGGCATCCAGCCATAGTATCCAAGCCAAAATCAGCCCCATGTGAGCAAAACACGGCCCTCTGACTAGACCTCTCACAAAGGGACAACCCGTCCTACCCATGCTAGCATGAAATATGGACGTTAAACGATGATACATGCATGCATGTATGTATATATCATAACTTATCATTTTACAATTTCTTTCATTCCTAAATTGTTATCTATCTTATTGTAGCTGGGGCTTAACAACCTGTAGAAAACAGAAACTTTCGGAAGGGTCTAACACAACAGAAGCTACATCACCCACCAGCCCTCCACCTCCACCAGTAAGTCCCTGGCAGAAGAAAACAGATCAAGCCAATTCCGAAGCCCACTTTCAGTGTAACAACCTGGCTGACATTGTGAAAGACGAGCTGGCGAAATCACAGAAACTTTTCAGAACTCAGAAAAAGTCCCTCCATTACATTCAGGTAAATCTTTCCCTTCTCACCTTCACTCGTGCGACAAATTGGTCAGAGACATTAGACCGTCAGATAGAATGGTTTGTGGTTGTAACACTTTGTATCTCGGCTCTGTAAAACACTTGAAAATTTGCATTGAGACTTTTGTCACACTGGTAACTGACTAGTACTTAGTACTACCCTCCATATTTATAGTTGTATTAAATATATAAATATAAATATTCTTATTACTATATATATATATTCTAAGGCGGGTAAAATTCCCGAGATCCATGGACGAGTTCTCTCCAGCGGTCTCTGTCCCTCATCATCGCTGCCATGTCCTGCGTCTCCAACAGACCAGTGTCTGTCCTTAGGGCATCAACATACGTTAACCTTGGTCTTCCTCTTCTAGTGTGTCCATGTAGGGGCTCCCAAAGGAGCACTGAGTGCAATGTCAACTCTGGATGTCGGTGAACATGCCCAGCTAACCTCAGTCTCCTCTGTGTCACTTTTGAGCTGACTTTTGGGATGCTCCCATACAGCTCTGAGTTTTTCATCCTCAGTGTATACTGATTAATGTAGTGGAGTCTGTGCTGCTGTATAGGTCTGAGACTTGGACACTGACCAAGAAACTCACTCAGAGGTGGATGGGTGCTACACGAGAATGCTGAGGATATATATATATATATAAGTAGAAGTTGTATTTAATTTGTTGGAAGTCCGACAAACATAAATGTTTATAACTGATTTAGAGAATTCACTATCCAGTGAATTTCCAACCGATATGGTATGATTTACATGTATGTCTCTATTTATAAAACAAACTTTGTATTTTATCTGATGAAAGTGTACCAATGTTGTCTTGGTTGCCCTTGAAATATATATAATAAAATAAATAAATATGGTTTTCATTTATTTAATATCATTGTATATATATATATATGTATATATATATATATATATATATATATACATATATATATATATATATATATATATATACATATATATATATATATATACATATACATACACACACATGCATGTGTATATCATGACTCATACACTGTTCACTTTCCTGTCATTTCTACATTATTCTATGTACTATACATGCACCTTTGATGAGTTGTAGTGCACCTGAGCACTGTACACAATAGTTTTCATTATATTATTATTTTATATAAGTTCTCCCAAGGTCAACTTTTCCTTTCATCTTTTTGATTTCGAGATTGATGAAAATAAAGTCCCAGTTTAGTACTGAGGGTCGAGATTTCTTCACCTCCTTTCATAGGCCAATTTAGTGTGTCTGAGGTTAAACTTAATAAACAGTAATTGTTTCTACTTTTGGCACAAGGCCAGCATTTAAATCAGTGCATTACTGGTACTTTATTTTATCGACCTTTCGAGGATGTTAGGCAAAGTTAACCTCGGTGGGATTTGAACTCAGACCGTAAAGGGAGGTAATTGTGCCCGACCCTCTACCGGTACTGCCAATCCATTGCCCTTTAATAATCAATAATCGTAATATTAATGGTTTCAGATTTAAGCACAAGGTCAACAATTTGGGGAAGGGGAAAGTCAATTACATTAAACCCCAGTACGTTACTGGTGCTTTATTTATTGACTCTGGAAAGATGAAAGGCTTAAGCTAACCGCGGTGATGTTAAAGGTGGTCGTGATGATGATGTTGGTGGTGGTAATGATGATGGTAATGGTGATGGTAATGATGATGATGATGATGGTGGTGGTAATGATGATGGAGGTGGTCATAATGACGATGGTGGTGGCGGCGGTGCTGTTGATGATGACGATGGTGTGATGGTGCTGATGATGATGATGATGATGATGGAGGTGGTCATGATGGTGGTGGCGGTGCTGCTGCTGATGATGACGGTGGTGGCGATTCTGATGATGATGACGACGGTGGTGGCGATTCTGATGATGATGATGCTGGTGATGATGATGATGATGATGGTAATGATGGTGATGATGTTGGTACTGATGATGCTGATATTTCTATACATTACAGATCGAGGAGAAAGCAATAACAGAACTGTTGGCATACTACACGGCTCAGGTGTCTTTTGATGAAGCAATCAGTGTTGAGAGAGAGTATGTCACCACAGAACAACCACTCTGGAATGTCAACCGTAAACTACGTTACAACGAAACCCTTCTTTTGTCCCCTTCAAAATCATAGCTGGGCTGTGACAAATACAAAAACCTGATATATATATATATATATATATAAACGTTTGTATATGTATAATAAAGCCAAAACAATGCAGGTATGGACATAGAATAAAGAAGGCAAATGCAAAAGATATTGTTGACAATTAGTCTTTTACCTTAGATTTATTTAAATAAATCTAAGGTAAAAGACTAATTGTCAACAATATCTTTTGAATTTGCATTCTTTATTCTATGTCCATACCTGCATTGTTTTGGCTTTATTATACATATACAAACGTTTATACTTCATTACACAATGCTTCAAGTGAACTATAACCTCCTCTATATATATATATATATATATATAGTAATAATAATAAATTTGAAGACTAAAATCCAAAGATGGCTCGATAAGGACAAATATATATCAAATATATAAGAACCGTAGAGCAAATATCAGATTAAAGTTTAAGCAAAGAATCGCTGCTTTCACCCTTAATGGGATCTTCTGAAACTAAAAAAATCAATCTGTGATTTTAATAAATAAATAAATATATATATATATATATATATATATATACATATATATATACATACACATATATATATACATATATGATTGACTGACTTGTCATTTTATCTGTCAGATGATCCATGCTTTTTCTCATATCTAACATATTAAGAATGTATCAAATGTAAAAATATATATATATATATATATATATATATATATATATACAAATGTAGCATATTAAATATGTTAGAGTTATGTGCTTCTCAATAAACAAGCTCAATAGACTTTATCCAGAGCAATAATAAGTCAAATATAAAAGATATACATATATCAAAATAACAGATTAAAGTTTAAGCAAAGAATCGCTGCTTTCACCCTTAACAGTATCTTCTGAATAGAGAGAGAGAGAGAGAGGATCATATATCCAGAGAAAACACAGTATATTGTATTGTATATATACTAAATACATATTACAGAGTACATATTCCTTTCTGAAATATGTATTTAGTATATATACAATACAATATACTGTGTTTTCTCTGGATATATGGTTCTCCCTCTCTCTCTCTCTATATATATATATATCTTTTATTTGACTTATATATATATATGTATCTTTTATTTGACTTATATATATATGTATCTTTTATTTGACTTATATATATATATATATGTATCTTTTATTTGACATATATATATATATATATATCTCTTTTATTTGACATATATATATATATATCTCTTTTATTTGACATATATATCTTTGACATATATATATATATATATCTTTTATTTGACATATATATATATATATATATCTTTTATTTGACATATATATATATCTTTTATTTGACATATATATATATATGTATGTCAAATAAAAGATACATATATATATATATATGTCAAATAAAAGATACATATATATATATATCTTTTATTTGACTTATATCTATATATATATCTTTTATTTGACTTATATCTATATATGTATCTTTTATTTGACATATATATATGTATCTTTTATTTGACATATATATATATATGTATCTTTTATTTGACACATATATAGATATGTATCTTTTATTTGACATATATATATATATATATATATACGTTATTCTGGGTTGAATCGGAGGTAACCACAGTAAGTAAGGTACTCAATACATAGCAGAGTATAAAGAGTATAAGAGTTTTAATATAGAAGAGATTCTACAGGACTAGAACTGTTTCATTCTTTAGAAATCATCAGGAATCTCCTGAGATTCTAAAGAATGAAACAGTTCTAGTCCTGTAGAATCTCTTCTATATATATATATATATATATATATATAATTAATGCAAAAGGAAAACCAAGGTTGTTTTTCAAATTTCACATCTATATCAGAATCTGTGTGTGTGGCTGGTATATTCTGTTATCAGTCTTAAAAGAATGGAAGAGAAAATCTTTGACTGACTGAGATTTGACTATAAAACAACAAAGGGGATGTAACTAAATACCAATAACTGAAAAATAAAAATAACAACAGTAACGAGGAATCTCTGTTAAATCAATATAGTATAGTGCAATTTTTTAATTTTGAGGTCTGAAACAGTGTTTGAGCCTCACACAGTGGTGGTAAGTAGTTCGTGCTAACTCAGTGTTGTTGAGAAAAGAAGAGATGTTACAATGATGTTTGTGAATAACCCTTGATCCAGTTTTGTATGAAATATATTGATCCACTGTCTAAAGGTATTCATTAATCCATTATTGTATGAAATATATTGATCCACTACTCAGAGTATTCCTCAATCCAGTTTTATATAATGTATATTGATCCAGTCTCAAAGTATTCCTTGATCTACTGTTGTGTGGAATACATTGAACCATTGTTACAGTAATCCTTGATCCACTGTTGTGTGGAATACATTGATCCAATGTCTCAAGGTATTTCTTGATCCACTGTTGTGTGGAATACTTTGATCCATTGTCCCATAGTAATCCTTGATCCTCTGTTGTGTGGAATACATTGATCCAGTGTCTCAAGTAATTTCTTGATCCACTGTTGTGTGAAATACTTTGATCCATTGTCCCATAGTAATCCTTGATCCTCTGTTGTGTGGAATACATTGATCCAGTGTCTCAAGTAATTTCTTGATCCACTGTTGTGTGAAATACTTTGATCCATTGTCCCATAGTAATCCTTGATCCTCTGTTGTGTGGTATATTTTGAACCATTGTCACATAGTAAAGTACTCTTTGATCTGGTGTTACAAAGTACTCCTTGTTATATCCCCCCCCCCCCCCCTCCTGTCTCTCAGGAGTTGGTTAAGCATTGTCTTTCACCTGATTTACCTGGACAGGTCAAGTAGTCAGACACTTCAAGTAATTAAAACCCCCAAAACTTTTCATTCAAAACCAATATATACTTCTTACAGTGGAAAGGGGGGGGGCTTAAATTGGGGGAGGAGGGAGAGAAGAGGAACGAAGCGAAGTATAGGAGGAGGAGTAAAAGTAAAAGAGGGGGAGTAGAGGAAGGACGGGGAAGAGGGGAGGAAGGACGGGGAAGAGGAGAGGGGAGGAAGGACGGGGAAGAGGGGAGGAAGGACGGGGAAGAGAAGAGGGGAGGAAGGACGTGGAAGAGAAGAGGGGAGGAAGGACGTGGAAGGGGGAGGACGTGGAAGAGAAAAGGGGAGGAAGGACGTGAAAGAGGAAGGGGAGGAGGAGTAATATCCAGTCAACGGTCATGTAAATAGTTAACCAAGAAGACAGAATATATTTACTTGTCGTCCTCCAATGTTGGTTCGATGGTGAGTAAACCGCAAGAGATGAGTTTATTAATCTTTTTACGGATATCTGGGTCTTTCATATACGTTTCCATGGATTCCGGTTTATTTTGTATCTCGTAAAGTATTTTTGTTATTCCCGGTTCACTTAGAATGGCCTTTAATTCAGGGTTTCTCTGTATACGTCTCTGGACCACCTCTGGGGCGGTTGGGTCCAGCCCAGATTCTTTAGAAGTGATCTTGTATCCTTTCAAAGCTTCCTTGCAGTTGCTATCAATATCTATGGCTTTTTCATATTCCAGATGAGCCTTTGAAAATGTTTTCAACTTTCGGAATAGCTTGCCCCTGATAAGATAGGCTTGGATGTATGATGGGTCGATACTTGTACAAGTTTCTGCGTCTTGCAACGAAAGTGTAAACTCTTTCATCTTGAAGTAGCAGAGAGCGCGGTTGAAGTAACGTCTCACATCGTTGGGACTTCTCTTAATCGCTTCGTTATAATGGCTAGCGGCTTTGTTGTAGTTTTCGTTTTTGAAACACTTGTTTCCCTTTTGATTTTCCGCCTCAGAAATATCGAAATTAATGTAAGCATTCTTCTGTAGATCTTCTAAGTCCAGTTCCATTTTCTGAGCAATCTTTATCACAGCAGGGTTTCTGTCTTCTATAATAGAATAATCATAAAACTTGAGAGAATTCTCCAAGTCGTTCAGTTTTTCATATGCTTTAGCCAGACGATAGTAACTCTTGGCAATGGTCTTTCTTTCCACTTTATTCTTGTCGATTAACTTCAGAGAATTTTCACAGAGTTCAATACAGTCCCGGTAGTTTCCTTGATCGATAAATACCGCTGCTTTGTTGTTAATGATTATGATATTGGTAGGGTCGTACTCCAAAGCAGTGTCGTAATGCTTCAGGGCTTCGTTAAAATTCCTAGCTTTGTATTGATTATTGCCTTTAAGTTTCTCTTCGTCACATAATTTGCTGTGGTCCTTGTTATCCATTGTTGGACGAGGGGGAAGTTGTTTGTTTGTTTGTCCAATATAAACAATCGAGTTCAAATGAACACGAAAACAATTGATTTATAAAGAAAGATATTAGTTCATCGAATATTTCCAACAGATGAACAAGAAGGATAAGACAGAAGAAGAAGGATAAGACAGAGAAAGAAGGTGAAGGATAAGGCAGAAGAAAAAGAAAGGTGAAGACGAAAAAGAAGAAAACGGTGACGAAAGGTGAAGGAGGAGAAACCGTCTAAAATGTCTTGTTATTAAAGATGAAGATATTTACTTTACATACGAGCGTTCGTTTGTCAGACATTGAACTAAATAAATATAGAGACAAAAACTACTACAACTAAACCGTTTTCAGTAAATACAGCAGATTAAAATTTAACAACCAATCAGTAATGTCATCTGCATAATACAAGTTTGGGTAAAACTAATCACTGCAGATTTTGTAGCTTATGGAAAGATCGAGAAAGCTAACGTCTGCAGCATCTAGATAAATCATACACAATTGCTAAGTAGGATCGAAAATAAACAATACATGGCAGTTGTTTATATAGATAATGAACACAACCACAAGGATATGGGCCGAACGTGGAAGAGCCGAACTCCCACTGTCATCGCCTCCATATCTCTCTCGCCCTTCCCATCTCTCTATATGGTAAGTAAATGGTGCTGGCCTCCCCACTGCCCCGGCGGACAGAATGGAGAAGGCGTTACTCCGGAGGTGGACAGATGGAGAAAACTAACGACTGCACCTTGTAGCTTATGGAAAGACCATGAAAAAAACTAACGATTTGTTGCAGTGACGAGAGTTAAGCTGTGTTAATCTGATTTCTATGGATTAACGTTTTAAAACGAAGCTACAGAAGCTGGGATGTTGTATATTGTGGTGGTGGTAGTGTGTGGTGTAGTGATGGTACTGTTGGTGTGGTGCTGGTGGTGGTAGTAGTAGTGTGTGGTGGTGGTGGTAGTGTGTGGTGATTGTGCTGGTGGTGGTGGTGGTAGTAGTAGTGTGTGGTGGTGGTAGTAGTGTGTGGTGGTGGTGGTAGTGTGTGGTGGTGGTGGTAGTGTGTGGTGGTGGTGGTGTAGTGATGGTACTGTTGTGGTGTAGTGATGGTACTGTTGATGTGGTGGTGGTAGTAGTAGTGTGTGGTAGTGGTGGTGATGGTACTGTTGGTATGGTGGTGGTGGTAGTAGTAGTGTGTGGTGGTGGTAGTGATGGTACTGTTGGTGTGGTGGTGGTGGTAGTAGTAGTGATGGTAGTGTGTGGTGATTGTGGTGGTGGTGGTAGTGTGTGGTGGTGGTGGTACTGTTGGTATGGCGGTGGTGGTGTGTGTGTGTGTGGAGGTGGTGGTGGTGGTGGTGGCGGCGTGTGTGTGGAGGAGGTGGTATTGGTGGTGGTGTGGTGGTGGTGGTGGTGTGGTGATGATAGTGGTGGTGGTGTGTGTGTGTGGAGGTGGTGGTGGTGGTGGCGGCGGCGGCGTGTGTGAGGAGGTGGTGGAAGTGTGGTGGTGGTGGTGGAGGTGGTAGTGGTGGTATTGGTGGTGGTGTGGCGGAGGTGGTGGTGGAGGTGCTGGTGGTGTGTGGCGCTCGTGGTGGTGTGGTGGTGGTGGTACTGGTGGTGGAGGTGGTGGTGGTGGTAGTGGTGGTGGTGGTGATACTGGTGGTGGTGGTACTGGTTGTGGAGGTGGTGGTGGTGGTACTGGTGGTGGATTGCCAGAATTGGTAGAGCATCGGACACCATGCTTACAGCATAGAGTTACGGCCCTTGCCATTCTGAGTTCAAATCCCGCCGGGATTAGCTTTGCCTTTCATCCTTACAGGGTCGATAAAATAAAGTACTAGTAATGCACTGGGGTTGATTTAATCGACTCCCCCCCCCCCCGAAAATTGCTGGCCTTGTGCTTATATACAAAACCATTGTTAGCATTATTATTTGTTGTTCTTCTTCCAGTAAATCTTGGCGTCATGTTGAAGAAACCCTTGCCGAAATCTAATCCAGACAAATGTTTTCAAAGACATATGGAATCTTTGTCGGTAAAGAAAAAAAAACAAAATTATATGTTCATATGTTTTATCATCATCATCATCATCACCGTTTTACGTCCATTCTTTCACGCTAGCATGGGTTAGATGGGTTGTCCTGTTGCGGGCAGTGTCCGGTCGGCTGACCTTGTCTTGCTCATACGGGAACTGATTCTGGCTTGATTTCTACAGCTGGATGCCCTTCCTAACACCAACCTCATTTACAGTGAGTGCTGGGTGCTTTTTTGCCATGGCACCTCCACGACCACTTTGCAGTGGAATGATAGGGACCCCAGTCCCTATCTTCTCATTTCTACAGCTGAGTAAACTGGTTTATATATATGTATATATATATATATATATGTGTGTGTGTGTGTGTGTGTGTGTGTGTGTTAAGTATTTCTGAAGAAAATACAAAGGAAAAAAGAGCTATTTAATTAAAAAGTGAACAACAATATATAACGACTTCATTACCAAAGGTTTCAGGACCCGAGACAATATTAATTTTACGTCTAGGTTATATATTGTGTTGTTCACTTTCTAAAATATATATATATATATATACATATATATATTTTTTTAATTACATAATAAACAGCACAATATTATTATTCCATTACCAAAGGTTTTGAGAAACTACACAATTCTTACAGAAATGTCCAATTATTTTGTCTGAGAAATGGGCTGGACGTTTCTGTAAGAATTGTCTAGTTTCTTGAAACCTTTGGTTATGGAATAATTATATTGTGTTGTTTATTATGAAATTAAATAACCCTGTTCATAGTTAGACTCTATCTACAGTAAGACTATATCTACAGTAAGACTATATCTACAGTAAGACTATATCTATAGCTTGACTATATCTACAGTAAGACTATATCTACAGTAAGACTATATCTACAGTAAGACTATATCTACAGTAAGACTATATCTACAGTAAGACTATATCTACAGTAAGACTCTATCTACAGTAAGACTCTATCTACAGTAAGACTATATCTACAGTAAGACTCTATCTACAGTAAGACTCTATCTACAGTAAGACTATATCTACAGTAAGACTATATCTACAGTAAGACTATATCTATAGCTTGACTATATCTACAGTAAGACTATATCTACAGTAAGACTATATCTACAGTAAGACTATATCTACAGTAAGACTATATCTACAGTAAGACTATATCTATAGCTTGACTATATCTACAGTAAGACTATATCTACAGTAAGACTATATCTACAGTAAGACTATATCTACAGTAAGACTATATTTACAGTAAGACTATATCTATAGCTTGACTATATCTACAGTAAGACTCTATCTACAGTAAGACTATATCTACAGTAAGACTATATCTACAGTAAGACTATATCTACAGTAAGACTCTATCTACAGTAAGACTATATCTACAGTAAGACTATATCTACAATAAGACTCTATCTACAGTAAGACTATATCTACAGTAAGACTATATCTACAGTAAGACTATATCTACAGTATGACTATATCTACAGTAAGACTCTATCTAAAGTAAGACTATATCTACAGTAAGACTATAACTACAGTAAGACTATATCTACAGTAAGACTATAACTACAGTAAGACTATATCTACAGTAAGACTCTATCTACAGTAAGACTATATCTATAGTAAGACTATATCTACAGTAAGACTATATCTACAGTAAGACTATATCTACAGTAAGACTATATCTACAGCATGACTATATCTACAGTAAGACTATATCTACAGTAAGACTATATCTACAGTAAGACTCTATCTACAGTAAGACTATATCTACAGTAAGACTATATCTACAGTAAGACTATATCTACAGTAAGACTCTATCTACAGTAAGACTATATCTACAGTAAGACTATATCTACAGTAAGACTATATCTACAGTAAGACTATATCTACAGTATGACTATATCTACAGTAAGACTATATCTACAGTAAGACTATATCTACAGTATGACTATATCTACAGTAAGACTATATCTACAGTAAGACTATATCTACAGTAAGACTATATCTACAGTAAGACTCTATCTACAGTAAGACTATATCTACAGTAAGACTCTATCTACAGTAAGACTATATCTATAGTAAGACTCTATCTACAGTAAGACTATATCTACAGTAAGACTATATCTACAGTAAGACTCTATCTACAGTAAGACTATATCTACAGTAAGACTATATCTACAGTAAGACTCTATCTAAAGTAAGACTATATCTACAGTAAGACTCTATCTACAGTAAGACTCTATCTACAGTAAGACTATATCTACAGTAAGACTATATCTACAGTAAGACTATATCTACAGTAAGACTCTATCTAAAGTAAGACTATATCTACAGTAAGACTCTACAGTAAGACTCTATCTAAAGTAAGACTATAACTAAAG
This sequence comes from Eledone cirrhosa, assembly GCA_964016885.1. Lineage (NCBI taxonomy): Eukaryota > Metazoa > Mollusca > Cephalopoda > Octopoda > Eledonidae > Eledone > Eledone cirrhosa. The sequence goes on from OZ024762.1 coordinate 16,355,981, forward strand.
CTGGAACTGACATTGGTTAAAGATAGATCTGATGTAATGTTTTTTTTATTATGTTTTATGTTGGTTTAGGTTGAGTGGACGAAACAGCCCAGCATCTGTAACGAACGCCAAATAGTCCAACTTTATTTTAAAGAGGTATATTAACCCTTTAGTATTTACATTACTCTATATATACTACTGTATTTTCACAGTAAGTGCTTTACCTCACATAATACCTCACATAACATTTACATTACTCTATATATACTACTGTATTTTCACAGTAAGTGCTTTACCTCACATAATACCTCACATAACATTTACATTACTCTATATATACTACTGTATTTTCACAGTAAGTGCTTTACCTCACATAATATCTCACATAACATTTACATTACTCTATATATACTATTGTATTTTCACAGTAAAGGCTTTACCTCACATAATACCTCACATAACATTTACATTACTCTATATATACTACTGTATTTTCACAGTAAGTGCTTTACCTCACATAATATCTCACATAACATTTACATTACTCTATATATACTATTGTATTTTCACAGTAAAGACTTTACCTCACATAATATCTCACATAACATTTACATTACTCTATATATACTATTGTATTTTCACAGTAAGTGTTTTACCTCACATAATATCTCACATAACATTTACATTACTCTATATATACTATTGTATTTTCACAGTAAGTGCTTTACCTCACATAACATTTACATTACTCTATATATACTATTGTATTTTCACAGTAAAGACTTTACCTCACATAATATCTCACATAACATTTACATTACTCTATATATACTACTGTATTTTCACAGTAAGTGCTTTACCTCACATAATATCTCACATAATATTTACATTACTCTATATATACTATTGTATTTTCACAGTAAAGACTTTACCTCACATAATATCTCACATAACATTTACATTACTCTATATATACTATTGTATTTTCACAGTAAAGGCTTTACCTCACATAATATCTCACATAACATTTACATTACTCTATATATACTATTGTATTTTCACAGTAAGTGCTTTACCTCACATAATATCTCACATAACATTTACATTACTCTATATATACTATTGTATTTTCACAGTAAGTGCTTTACGTCACATAATATCTCACATAACATTTACATTACTCTATATATACTATTGTATTTTCACAGTAAGTGCTTTACCTCACATAATGTCTCACATAACATTTACATTACTCTATATATACTATTGTATTTTCACAGTAAGTGCTTTACCTCACATAATACCTCACATAACATTTACATTACTCTATATATACTATTGTATTTTCACAGTAAGTGCTTTACCTCACATAATACCTCACATAACATTTACATTACTCTATATATACTATTGTATTTTCACAGTAAAAGCTTTACCTCACATAATACCTCACATAACATTTACATTAATCTATATATACAATTGTATTTTCACAGTAAAGGCTTTACCTCCCATAATATCTCACACAACATTTACATTACTCTATATATACTATTGTATTTTCACAGTAAAAGCTTTATCTCACATAATACCTCACATAACATTTACATTACTCTATATATACTATTGTATTTTCACAGTAAAGGCTTTATCTCACATAATACCTCACATAACATTTACATTACTCTATATATACTATTGTATTTTCACAGTAAAGGCTTTATCTCACATAATACCTCACACAACATTTACATTACTCTATATATACTATTGTATTTTCACAG
>OZ024762.1:16365243-16370243 GCA_964016885.1 Eledone cirrhosa
TATTATTATTATTGAATTGGCAGTATCGGTAGAGGGTCAGACGCCATGCTTTCTAGCATAGTTACGTCCCTTTACAGTCTGAATTCAAATCTCGCCGTGGTTAACTTTGCCTTTCATCCTTACGGGGGTCGATAAAATAAAGTACCAGTAATACACTGGGTAATTGCTGGCCTTGTGCCTAAAGTAGAAACAATTATTATTATTATTATTGAATTGGCAGTATCGGTAGAGGGTCAGACGCCATGCTTTCTAGCATAGTTACGTCCCTTTACAGTCTGAATTCAAATCTCGCCGTGGTTAACTTTGCCTTTCATCCTTACGGGGGTCGATAAAATAAAGTACCAGTAATGTACTGGGTAATTGCTGGCCTTGTGCCTAAAGTAGATACAATTATTATTATTATTTCTAGCATGTTAGAAAAAAAACCGGCTGACTTTGGTACTGGAATGAATCCTTTGAATTCAGTTGAAGTAAGTTTGGTTTGATTTTTCTTTATCTGAGTATATTACTGTAAGTATAAGTCTGTCTGTCTGTGTGTGTGTGTGTGGAGGGAAGGATGGATGGTGTGTGAGAAAAGAGAGAGAAGGATGGATGGTGTGTGTGAGAGAGATGGTATGTGTGTGTGAGAGAAAGATAGATGAGATTGTGTATGAATTTGAAAGAGAGAGAGTGTGTGTGTGTATATAGAGAGTTTGTGTATGTGTATATATACATATATATATATATAGAGAGAGAGAGAGAGTGTGTGTGTGTGTGTGTGTGTGTATATATAGAGAGTTTGTGTGTATATATATATATATATAGAGAGAGAGAGAGAGAGTGTGTGTGTGTGTATATAGAGAGTTTGTGTATGTGTATATATATATATATATATATATATATATATATATATAGAGAGAGAGAGAGAGAGAGAGAGAGAATTGGAAATAGCACGGAAAATTTATTTAAGGATCTGTTTTTCTTTTTTTCTTCTTTGATTCGTAAAAGTGACATCATCACCATCACCATCATCATCATCGTTTAACGTCTATATTCCATGCTAGCATGGGTTAGACAATATTGACATTATTGAAAACATGAGAGGAACAATTCTTTTAAAAAAAAGGAGTTTTATAAAGTATATATGGAGGCACATGGCTTAGTGGTTAGAGCATTGGCCTTGCAATCAAAAGGTTGTGAGTTCAATTCTCAGACCGGGTGATGTGTTGTTTCCTTGAGCAAGACATTTTATTTCACATTGCTCCAGTTTACTCAGCTGTAGAAATGAGATGATAGGGACTGGGGTCCCTATAATTCCACTGCAAAGTGGTCGTGGAGGTGCCACGGCAAAAAAGCACCCAGCACTCACTGTAAATGAGGTTGGTGTTAGGAAGGGCATCCAGCTGTAGAAATCAAGCGAGAATCAGTTCCTGTCCCACCCTCGCAAGCAGGGAAAAGTGAACGTAAAATGAAAAAAAAAATGAAAAAAATATAAAATATAACTGGTTTCGATGCATTATCGTGGACCATCTTAACAAATGTTGAATATTAAAATTAAAAAAAATTTAAAATTTAAAATTTTAAATTAAGTGTTGAAACAACTTTCTTGTTGTCACAACAAAGAAATAAGAAAAAGAACAGGTAGGGGAGGGGATGGCAAGAGCTCTGGTGTCGCAGAAGAGAGGAGAGGGTGAAGGGTGAGGGTGATTGGGCTTTCGGCCTCGGGCAATGGGGCAGAAGTGCTGCGCCCCGCGGACAAGACGGCAAAAGCACCCCCACGGACGATGGCCAGAGACACTCGCTGCAACAGCCACTCAGACGAGCCCCCGACGTTCAGATCTTGCGGAGGAGTGACACCCGCTGCAAAAGCCACCCAACCTCGCTGGACTCCCTCCCTCCTCAGATGGGAACACTGACGCGCCGATCTTGCGGAGGAGCTCGGCAGTACAGGGGTCCAAGTACGCCTGAGGTCTCAACGGTGACCGGTGCGAAGAGGAAGTGGCCGGACAAACCCCGGTATTTGTTTATTTTACATTCTTCTGCAAGGCGGGCCACAATGTTGGGGTTTGTGTCTGAAGTCACTAAGTTGGAGACGGCGAAGATATAGTGGAGAGAGAGAGAGAGAGGAGAGATATAGTGATAAGGGGGAGGGTTATGTTTTCTAATTCATTGATGTTTATTAATTCATTTTAATTAATTAATTTATTTTAATTAATTAATTTTTATTAATTTATTTATTGCCATATTTTAACTTCAATATTTGTGATTTATTTCTTGTTGTTGCTATTGTTGTTGCCCCTAACAGGTAAGTGATGTAGACAGAATACCAGACACAGCTTTAGACAACCATCCATATATTCACGAACCAGAACTTGACTCAACCGAAACCTGAACAGCTTTACTTTTCTGCACATCATTAATATCATCACTCTTATTATTATTATTATAGTTGCATTTATCTTGCTTTATGTTCATACGAGTTATCACCAACTCACAACCAGTGACCTCAAGAGACAACAAGGTCCGCCATGTTCAAGAAAGAACATACATACACACACATGCATCTTTAGGTGTTTAGACTCGTGATGTACTCATATTGACAGAATCTATTATTATTATTATTATCATTATTATGATTTGAAACTTCTTTTGAATTCTGCTTCTTTCCCAAACCATGTCGGAGTGTCACCCTGACACCTGAGGAGGCAACATTTGTCAATACACACACATCTTACAATCAATTATCACACAAATGATGCCACAGGGGCACAAACAACTGTAAACGTTTTTTGCAAAGTTTTTAAATTGATAATGTCCTTCTCAAGACCTAGTACCAGTAATGCACTGGGTAATTGCTGGCCTTGTGCCTAAAGTAGAAACAATTATTATTATTATTATTATCATTCTTAATGCTTTTACTCTAGCAGTTGTCATACCAATACTATACCAAAAGAGCAAGCCATAGCCAATGGCCAAATGTCCTTTGGATCATTTCTTCTCCTTCAACTTTCTAAAACCTACCTTAGAATCCTTGCTGTTCCCAGCAAGGATATTTTCTGCAATAACCCCATCCTTATTAGTATTTCCAATATTTGTCTAAAGGACAGCAATTTAGAGGTAAATGGGAGGGGAAAGTCGATTACATAAGTACCAGTATATTACTGGTACTTTATTTTATTGAGCTCTGTAAGGATGGAAGGCAAAGCTAATGTTGGCGGGATTTGAACTCAGAATGTAAAGGGACGTAACTGAGTTCAAATCCTGTTGAGGTTAGCTTTGCCTTCCATCTTTATGGGATCGATAAAATAAAGTACCAGTAACGTACTGGGGTCGATGTAATCAACCCCCTCCCCCGACCTATCCCCCCATTATTATTATTATTATTACTAATTTGATATCTCAGTCATTGATGTTATTCAACCGGGATAATTGCCCTAATGAACATCAAGTCGCTACCTGCAGCCTCAGATATTCAGGACGTATCAGAGGATCCTTGCTGTTCCCTGTAGGCATGCCTTCTGGAGTGTTCCAAAAAAGGGGACTAGGTTAAATGTTCTTTAACCAGCCTTGGAAGCTCTTTGAGATAGTACCTAGTGCTATTATTATTATTAATTATAGGGGCTGTGGATTGGCAGAATCGGTAGAGGGTCGGACACCATGCTTTGATGCATAGTTACGTCCCTTTACGATCTGAGTTCAAATCCTGCCGAGGTTGACTTTGCCTTTCATCCTTACGGGGTAGATAAAATAAAGTACCAGTAATGCACTGGGGTAATTGCTGGCCTTGTGCCAAAAGTAGAAACAATTATTATTATTATTAATAGGGGCTGTGGATTGGCAGAATCGGTAGAGGGTCGGACACCATGCTTTGATGCATAGAGTTACGGCCCTTGCCATTCTGAGTTGAAATCCCGCCGAGGTTAACTTTGCCTTTCATCCTTACGGGGTCGATAAAATAAAGTACCAGTAATACGCTGAGATAATTGCTGGCCTTGTGCCAAAAGTAGAAACAATTATTATTGATATTATTATTGAAGACGGTGGATTGGCAGTAGAATCGGTAGAGCCTCGAACACCATCCTTCGTGGCATAGAGTTACAGCCCTTAACGTTCTGAGTTCAAATCCCGCCGAGGTTAGCTTTGCTTTTCATCCTTACGGAGTCGATAAAATAAAGTACCAGTAATGTACTGAGGTCAGTTTAATTGACTTTCCCCCCTCTCCCAAAATTGCTGGCCTTGTGTCTATAATAGAAATGATTATTATTATTATTATCATTAGTTTCAAGTCATTAAGATTTTATTAAACCAATCAATATAGCTCCTTGTCAGGCCATTACAAAATTAAGACAAGGAAACCATCTGTCCTTTCTTCGCTAGTTAGTTGACAGTATATTTTGGAGGATATAACTAACTACAACAACAAGTATCAAATGCTGGACCCTATCTATCTATTTAGTTATTTCGCATTCATTATTATTATTATTATTATTATTATTATTGTGGATTGGCAGTATCGGTAGAGAGTCGGACGCCATACTTTGCAGCAAAGAGTTACGGCCCTTTGCGATCTGAGTTCAAATCCCGCCGAGGTTTTCATCCTTACGGGATCGATAAAATAAAGTACCAGTAATACACTGGGATAATTGCTGGCCTTGTGTCAAAAGTAGAAACGATTATTATTATTATTATTATTATTATTACTAACCTTTTACCATTTACATTACTCTATATATACTATTGTATTTTCACAGTAAACACTTTGCCTCACATAATTATCTCACATAAGATCGAATCTATGAGGTTTTGATATCATTTATTTTGAGAACAATACCTTAACATCAGTATGAGCGGCTGGTTACAGCCAGTTTGAACAGAAAAAGATGCGAGTTTGTATTCTGGTCGAATGCGGCCGGTTTAAATGCTAAAAGGTTAATAATGTTATTTTCTCATTTATTCACAAGGCTTCTAACTTAAGGGGAACAGGATGTTGAATAATTTGGCCCCCCCGAGTACTTTACTAA
>OZ024762.1:16375243-16380243 GCA_964016885.1 Eledone cirrhosa
TCTTTCATATACATATATATATATAACCAAAGATTAATATGGTTCATTGATTACTCAATGAATATAGTTTTACAATAGATTAAAAGGACTCTACAGGAAGTTTTCTGGAGTTATTAATATTATTCAGAATATTAATAAATGAAAATACTGCCAATACTGGAATTGAACCATCAAGACGGTTGAGGTATGTCATACATCAATTCATGTATTTTATCTGACGAGGACGTACTGAAAAAACAGCACAGTACCTTCGAAATATATATAATAAAACATATATTTTGATTATGTGAATATCTTCATTTATTAATATTCTGAATAATATATATATATATATATATATATATATATATATATAAATGAAAGGTATATATATATATATGTATCCCTATTTTATCTGATGAGAACGCAGATATCATCCCATCATGAGATTTGTTTTTGAAATGCGCATAATAAAATACTTGGAACTCTTTTAACCATCTTTTGATCTTATATTATTTATACTCCAGGGGCGGTGACTTGGCAGAATCATTAGAGGGTCTGACGCCATGCTTTGCAGCATAGAGTTACGGCCCTTTCCATTCTGAGTTCAAATCCCGCCGAGGTTAACTTTGCCTTTCATCCTTACAGGGTCGATAAAATAAAGTACCAGTAATGCACTGGGTAATTGCTGGCCTTGTGCCTAAAGTAAAAACAATTATTTATACTCCAGTCCTACAAACTGTAGAGTGCTACTTATCTGATATTTGCATTGCTTTATTGTGCTACAATAAAACTCACCTCCTACATATATATATATATATATATATATATATATGTGTGTGTGTGTGTGTGTGTGTGTGCGTGTGTGTGTATGTATGTAAAAGGTAAACAGAAATAACAACACAATCAGTACAGTATATGGAAGGGATATATTAGGTTAAGGCTTGATATAGCAGGAAGAGGGTCTTAACGTTTCGGACGCTAGTCCTTCATCGGAAGACACACATATATACCCATACACACACATATATATGCACATCTGTGCATATATATATGCAGACCAGGTGATGTGTTGTTTCCTTGAGCAAGACACTTTATTTCACATTGCTCCAGTTTACTCAGCTGTAGAAATGAGATGATAGGGACTGGGGTCTCTATTATTCCACTGTAAAGTGGTCGTGGAGGTACCACGGCAAAAAAGCACCCAGCACTCACTGTAAATGAGGTTGGTGTTAGGAAGGGCATCCAGCTGTAGAAATCAAGCCAGAATCAGTTCCCGTCCCACCCTTGCAAGCAGGGAAAAGCGGACGTAAAAAGATGATGATGATGATGAAATGATATATATATATATATATATATATATATATATATATATATATATATATATATAAAAAAAAGATATCGTGGGAGTGAGTCTATTTTGAGAAAAATAATAAATCTTTTATCACCACCACTACCACCACTACCACCATTACCACCCCCACCACCACCATCATCATCATCATCATGTTTCCCCTGCTGCTATGAGATTGGACATTATTTCTTCTACAACTTCTTTAATTCTTATTACTTTCTTATTTATTGGAAAAGCTGGCAGAACCCCCCCCCCCCCCACCTCACCGGCCCCACCGCCGTCTTTCCTTTGCTCACAACCCACCCTGCAGAGCAGTTTGGAGGAGTCACAGGTAGTGATTAGTAGCGCGTGTTGTTTAGTACACTGTTGCTATGACAACCATCAACCACCACTGCCACCACCAACACTACTACTACTACCAACACTACTACCACCATTACCATCACATGAACCACCACTACCACCAAATCTACTACCAACACCACCATCACCACCACCATCACCAATACCACCACCATCACCACCAACACCACCAATACCACCACCACCACCACCACCAATATCACCAACACCACCAATACCACCACCACCACCACCAATACCACCACCATCACCACCAACACCACCAATACCACCACCACCACCACCACCAATATCACCAACACCACCACCACCACCACCAATACCACCACCATCACCACCAATACCACCACCACCACCAATACTACCACCACCACCATCACCAATTCCACCACCACCAATACCACCATCACCAATACCACCACCATCACTACCAATACCACCACCACCACCACCACCACCACCAATACCACCACCACCACCAATACTACCACCACCACCATCACTACCAATTCCACCACCACCAATACCACCACCACAGGTTCTACCCTGCCCCATTCCCTCCTTCTCATAAAGAAGTGTGTCACTTCACCTGCCTACCACCTGTCCACCACCACTCCACTCCCTCCCCTCCCCCACCACTCTACCCCCTGCCCCACCTCACCACCACCACCACCACCACCAGCCATTTGTCATTGTTCTCTAATCTGTGCAGTGTGCAATAAAACCATTTACTCACTCTTATATATACATTATATCATATTGTGTTATATATATATATATATATGTGTGAGTGTGTGTGTGTGTATAAAATATTTATATACATATATATTATATTATTTAATAAATATACATATATAAACATTACATTACATATATACATGTAATCTCTCTCTCTCTCTCTATATATATATATATATATATATATATATATATATATAACCCATGCTAGCATGGAAAATAGACATTAAACGATGATGATGATGATATACACACACACACATATATGTATCATCATCATTGTTTAACATCCATCTTCCACGCTAGCATGGGTTAGACGGGAGTTGTGCCACTTGAGGCAAGGTTGGTTGGGTGACTGCATCTAGCTCGTATGGGACTGTCTGGCAGGTTTTCTACGGCTGGATGCCCTTCCTAACACCAACCACATTTACAGTGTGGACTGGGAGGGTTTTACCGTGTTACCTACACGGCCACATTACAGTGTGGACTGGGAACTTTTTACTGTGTTACCTACACGGCCACATTACAGCGTGGACTGGGAACTTTATACTGTGTTACCTACACGGCCACATTACAGTGTGGACTGGGAACTTTTTACTGTTACCTACACAACCACATTACAGCGTGGACTGGGAACTTTTTACTGTGTTACCTACACAACCACATTACAGCGTGGACTGGGAACTTTTTACTGTGTTACCTACACGCCCACATTACAGTGTGGACTGGGAACTTTTTACTGTGTTACCTACACGGCCACATTACAGCGTGGACTGGCAACTTTTTACTGTGTTACCTACACGGCCACATTTACAGCGTGGACTGGGAACTTTTTACTGTGTAACCTACACGGCCACATTACAGCGTGGACTGGGAACTTTTTACTGTGTTACCTACACGGCCACATTACAGCGTGGACTGGCAACTTTTTACTGTGTTACCTACACGGCCACATTTACAGCGTGGACTGGGAACTTTTTACTGTGTAACCTACACGGCCACATTACAGCGTGGACTGGGAACTTTTTACTGTGTTACCTACACAACCACATTACAGTGTGGACTGGGAACTTTTTACTGTGTTACCTACACGGCCACATTACAGTGGGGACTGGGAGTATTTTTTATATATATCGGAAAAGAGTCAGGACCCGTATATATATATATATATATATATGGCTTAGTGGTTAGAGCATTGGCCTTGCAATCAGAGGGTTGTGAGTTCAATTCTCAGACCGGGTGATGTGTTGTTTCCTTGAGCAAGACACTTTATTTCACATTGCTCCAGTTTACTCAGCTGTAGAAATGAGATGACAGGGACTGGGGTCCCTATCATTCCACTGCAAAGTGGTCGTGGAGGTGCCACGGCAAAAAAGCACCCAGCACTCACTGTAAATGAGGTTGGTGTTAGGAAGGGCATCCAGCTGTAGAGATCAGGCCAGAATCAGTTCCCGCCCCACCCTTGCAAGCAGGGAAAAAGCGGACGTAAAATGAAATGATGATGATGATATCTTAGTGTTAGCTTACATTCTTCCGCACCGTTCGGCGCATCGAGCAGTAAGTACTCGCCAACGGTCACGATCAGCGACAACTTTTTCGAGACCGTGCCAGGTGATGTTGGCTGCCATCAGGTCTCTTCCGGAACATTTGTCGCCAGGTGATCCTCGGGCAACCTCCGCCTCCGTTTTTTCCACCAGGCGGAGTCCAGTTCATCGCTGTTTTCGAATGCCGTTCTTTTGGCAGACGCAGAATATGGCGGCCAGCCAGACGGCACCGATGCTCCGTGACCACTCTCGACTCTCTGTAGCGTCCACGACTCGGCTCTCCGCAGGATCTCCTCGTTTCGCACTCGAGTCGCGCCAGGACACATGAAGGATCTTTCGCAGGCACCGCTGGTGGAAAGCGTTCAGCCATCTCTCTATTTTTGCCGTGCTCTTCCAGGTCTCGCTCGCATAAAGCACTGTCGGCAGCACGATGCTCTTTATATTATATACACTAACCATTATACTATATTATACCTTATATATATACATTATATATTTTGGGCGGTGGATTGGCAGTATCGGTGGAGAGTCGGACGCCATGCTTTCCAGCATAGTTACGACCCTTTACGATCTGAGTTCAAATCCCGCCGAGGTTGACTTTGCCTTTCATCTTTACGGGGTCGATAAAATAAAGTACCAGTAATGCACTGGGTAATTGCTGGCCTTGTGCCTAAAGTAGAAACAATTATATATTTTATATATATATATAGTTATGTAATAAACAACATAAAATAATTATTCCATTTACCAAAGGTTTCACGAAGACAGACGAGCTTGACACAGACGTCTGACTTTGGTGGTCAGAATGAAAATTTATTTAATACATACATATATATATATATACACACTCACCATTATACTTTATACTATATTATACATTATATATTATATATTTAGTATCACTTGTCATAGACTAGATATTCGTTACAACATGCTGACAGACAAAATCAAGGACAGATGAAGCCTGCAAGGGACCCTTAAAATATTGTAGGGACAACTGGCTGAAAATTGTTGGTGGTGTG
>OZ024762.1:16397743-16402743 GCA_964016885.1 Eledone cirrhosa
CTGACATGCCATCTATCTTTTTCGTGATTGCCCTTTGAGGAGCTTCAAGTTTCATGATACTTTGTTTCGTGTGGGGAGACCACAGTGGACAACAGTATTCAAGGTGTGGTCGGGCGAAAGTAGAGAAGAGAAGGATAATGGTGCGGGAATCTCTCGACTGGAAGGTTCTGAGGATCCAGGAACACATTCTGCGGGCCATGTCAACTTTGCTGCTTATATGCGTGGTCCAGCTTATGTTGCTGTCCACGGTTACTCCCAAGTCTCTGATGTTGTTAGATGCCACGAGAGTTTCCCCGGAGGGAAGGGAGTACGGGAGTTTCAGAGCATCCTCTTTTCCAAAGTGGATCAGTTCGAATTTGTCTTCGTTCAGTAACATGTTGTTCTTTTCTGCCCATTGGGTAACAGCCAGTAGGTCTGACTGAAGGCTTATCCGGTCATCCACGCCATTGATGACCTTTTGGAGCTTGGAATCATCAGCGAAAATTTTATTGTTGCTGTGTTTGATGATGTCAGTGATGTCATTAATATAGATGATGAAGAGAAGTGGGCCCAACACAGTGCCTTGTGGGACTCCACTACTGACTTTGGCTGGGCTTGATTTGACTCCCTCAACTACAACATGTTGGGTTCTGTTTGACAGGAAGCTCTTGATCCACTGCAGCAGCTTTCCAGTGACACCAATATTGGACAGCTTTCTCAGTAGAATGTTATGATCAACCCTGTCAAAGGCCTTGCTGAAATCAAGGTAGATAACATCAGTGTTGGAACCCTCTCCCAAGGCTCTCAAAATGTCATCAAAGTGATGCAGTAGTTGCGTCAGGCAATCCCTTCCATTACGGAATCCATGCTGGTTGGAGTTCAGCATATTGTTACTCTCAAGGAAGTGGGTCATTCGCGATCTCACCACTCGCTCAAATACCTTAATGATATGAGAGGTGAGTGAGATTGGACGGTAATTCACGGCAAGGGATTTGTTTCCCTTTTTGAAAACTGGGACAACAGACTGGGATAGAAGGTTTTCTGGCACATATCCAGCATCCAGTGAGTTCCGCCACAGATTGGCAAGAGGAGAAGCAAGTTGGTGTTGACACGCCTTCAAGACACAAGCAGGGAACCTATCGGGACCTACTGCTGAATTATGCTTGATTTCCTTTATTGCCGCCAAGACATCAGGGGCGCCAAACGTTATGTCCGATAAGGTGTAATGGGGAGTAACATCGCCGATACAGCCCAGATCGGCCATATCAGGATTGCTGAAAACAGAGCAGTATTGTTTCTGCAGTATCTCACCCATGGTTTTAGCATTGTCTTGAAGAGTGCCATTTTCATCAATTAGAGGGCCAACAGTAGAGCCAGTGATTTTGTGTTTTTTTGCAAATGAAAAGAACACTTTGGGATTGAGTTTGATCTTCTCAATGGCCCAGGCCTCTTCAGCTCTTCTCTGATTGTTGATGAGGGACATTATGTTGTTTTGGAGGTTATGTTTTTTAATCTCTAGTGATGAAATAGCAGTCAAGTTGATGTGTTGCTGCTGACAGTATTTCAGCTTGTTGATTTTTTTGTTCGTTCTCTTAATTTTTCTGATGAGCGTTTTTCTATTTCTAGGGATTCTGCTCTTAGATTTGTTTATAGTTCTTAATGGGGTGTGTTTAGCACATATGTTTGTAACAGTGTCCACAAATGTCTGCCAGGACTTTTTGATGTTAGTGGGTGTATGAGTGTGCGTGAAGGACCAGTCGACATGTGCAAGATCATGACTGATCGCTTCCCAGTTTGCATTGTGGAAATCCATAGCGTCAAACGGATGGACAGGAGAGATGACATTGGGTTTGTATATTGGACGGTGGAATCTCAGATCACAGAGAACCATGTCATGATCAGAGAGTAGAGTTTTCTCCACTGCAATATTGTGGATATTGTCAGTGTGATTGCTGAAAATTAAGTCTAGGACGTTTTTGTGGCACCTCGTTGGTTCGAGCACTAGTTGGGATAGGAAGAAATCATCCATGAAGTCAAGAAGCGATTCCACAGCTTCCCTGTCAGAGGTTGAGGCAGAAGAACCTGGTGGCAGGGTGTTTGTGGACCAGTCAACTCCGGGGAGGTTGAAGTCCCCCATCATTAAGATGTTGTCAGGGTGACACTCTTGGATGAAACACTTTATGCTGTTGAGGCATTCCTTGAAGCATGGTACAGGCGTTTGGGGTGGCCTATAGAGCCCAACTACTAATAGGTTGTTGGTTTGACTGAATACAGTGACTGCCTCACAGTATCCATTAGTGAATATGTTCATAGCCTCTGTTGAGAAAGAATTATGGACATAAATGGCAGTTCCGCCCTTTCTTCTGCCAGTGCGATCAGCACGGATGGCTTTGAAATTTTTCACTTTCACCTCGGCTTCCAAGTGGAGGTTACTGAGATGGGTTTCAGTGAGGACGAAGAAAGGGATGTGGTTTGGATGGACATCAATCCAGTCCTCCAGGAATTTGATCTTCCATTTTTGAGTATTGGTGGAAGGGCTGATGCCTTGGGCGTTAAGCAAAAATGTAGAGGCGAGAGTGGATGGTTTTAATTGTTTTGGTGTGTTGTTAATTTGTTTGTTTGTTAATGGCAGCAATGGGAGTTTGTGCAGTGGGGTGATAGTGGAGGGTGGTGCTGGGTGATAGCTCGAATGTTTTTTTCCAGTTCTTTTGCCAGATTCATTATGGCTAAAAAAGAGGAAGAAGTTTCCTGTTTAGAAGACTGTTGGTGACTGTGGTAGTGGTTATTTTTATGTAGGTTATGGTTTTTGTTTTTGCTTTTATTTTTAATTTTATTTTCATTTATCCGACGGGTCCCCGGGAGATGGGTAATATATATATATGTATATATATACGATATATATATACATATGTATATATATATATGTATATATATGCGTTATTCCGGTACTCTAAAAATAAACTATAGCTTTGAAGAATTAGCTTTTAATGAATTCCCTTTTCTATCAGCCAATGACCTACACCCATCCCACTCCCTACCCTCTCCTACCACCTGAAGAGACCTATAAATACCATACTTATTTTTTGATACCCAGATTCCTGATGATTTCTAAAGAATGAAACAGTTCTAGTCCTGTAGAATCTCATCTATATTAAAACTATATATATATCATCATCATCATCAGGTTTAGCGTCCGTGTTCCACGCTTGCATGGGTTTGGACGGGGTTTTCCCACTTGAAGCAAGAGTGGTTGTCTTGCTCGCATAGGACTGTCTGGCGGGTTTTCTACAGCTGGATGCCCTTCCTAACACCAACCACATTTACAGTGTGGGGCTGGGAGGTTTTTACCGTGTTGCCTACAGACCACATTACAGCGTGGACTGTCTGACGGGTTTTCTACAGCTGGATGCCCTTCCTAACACCAACCACATTTACAGTGTGGGGCTGGGAGGTTTTTACCGTGTTGCCTACACGGCCACATTACAGCGTGGACTGTCTGACGGGTTTTCTACAGCTGGATGCCCTTCCTAACACCAACCACATTTACAGTGTGGGGCTGGGAGGTTTTTACCGTGTTGCCTACACGGCCACATTTACAGCGTGGACTGTGTGTTTTTTTTGTCGTGACACCTACACGATCTCATTTGTTTCGGCCTGGATGTTGTGGGACCAACATAACTTTACATTGAAAGGGGCGGTGTGGATGGGGTGGAGGTGGTGGGACGGGGGTGTGTTTTGATAGAGATGCCTACTGACTGTAGTAGGTTTTTACTTTGTATTTAGGTAAGGCGGGTTTTCTCTATTACTGAGTACCGCCAAAGGTCTCGGTCCAGTGACATTGTCTTGGAGAGGTGTAAGCGTGTGAGGTCGGAATTGATCATGTCGTCCCAGGTTTTTCTGGGTCTGCCTACTCCGTGGCTACCGTCTATCTTTATTGCCCTGCACTTTGTTATACAGCTGTCGTCTTTCATGCGCATCATGTGACCGTACCAACGTAGCTTTCTCTCGAGTAAACAACATCTGATCCCTCTTATTTCTAATTTTTTCCTTAGTTCGTTTATGCTTATATATACATATAAATATATAGATTGTATTTCATTGAGAATATGATCACAAAAGGGTTAAATACTTTTAAAATTCTTAATATTTTCTTTAATTTTCTGTTTTTTTTTCTTTTCTACAGAGAGATAAAATGTGAACGTTGCTGAAAGGCTATTTTCTTCTAAGATATTCATTTACGAAGACTCCGCAGAAGTTATGCTACAACCTGTAACTAAAGTCATCTTCATTCCAAAGTCTAAAACTTCTTCTGTTAGAAAGAACCATACAAAGGAATATTGCAGCAATGGCAAAGAAGGTTTTGTTTCAGGCATTGAGAATGATCACATCTCTGTGTCTCCTTCCAAAACACAAGAGAATAGTCAGCACAATCACAATGGAATAGAAGAAGAAATAGAAGAAGAACAACAGAGTTCCGTTGAAGCAAAGAAAACCAATGATTGGAGATTTTCACCTCAAGAATCTAGGAATTTTATGACCATGCTTAAAACATCATTCCCGAAATCTCTTTGGAGAGAATGCCAAGACATTAAGACTTTGTCACGAGTTAATATCTTTCCTCGGAGAACATTTAAGAATATTAATCCCAGAGTATCTTGCTATGAGCCAAATTTTGTAGCAAAACAACTCCGGAATTATAAAGAAATGAATTTAACTTTACAAGGTACGGAAGATTTGAAGAAAGAGCTACACCGTGATTTAGTTTCACAAAACCCCAAGACTATTAATCTTTCTTCAAAAAGCAATCTAACATTTTTTCTTCCCAAGATTCCTTCCAAAGCTCCCTCCAACAGGAAATCTTCTGTCCCCAAACAATTTCAGCTAACAAATAACCCTTCGAAAGACTTCCACAGGAACTCTAACCAAGACTGTACTGTAGATTGCAACAAACCAAGATTACCTGTGCTCCCAAACTTACCTGTGTACGCAAACGAATCTTTGCTGGTCTCCAAAGAGCAGAA
>OZ024762.1:16410243-16417743 GCA_964016885.1 Eledone cirrhosa
CAGGACCTTCTGGCTGGGTGGGGGACATTGTGAGGTGTAGAGGGGGGTACCTAAGACATGTGGGGCCAGGACCTTCTGGCTGGGTGGGGGACATTGTGAGGTGTAGAGAGGGGTACGGAAGACATGTGGGGCCAGGACCTCCTGGCTGGCTGGGGGACATTGTGAGGTGTAGAGGGGGGTACCTAAGACATGTGGGGCCAGGACCTCCTGGCTGGCTGGGTGGGGGACATTGTGAGGTGTAGAGGGGGGTACGAAAGACATGTGGGGCCAGGACCTTCTGGCTGGGTGGGGGACATTGTGAGGTGTAGAGAGGGCTACGGAAGACATGTGGGACCAGGACCTTCTGGCTGACTGGGGGACATTGTGAGGTGTAGAGAGGGGTACCTAAGACATGTGGGGCCAGGACCTTCTGGCTGGCTGGGGGACATTGTGAGGTGTAGAGAGGGGTACGTAAGACATGTGGGGCCAGGACCTTCTGGCTGGCTGGGGGACATTGTGAGGTGTAGAGAGGGGTACCTAAGACATGTGGGGCCAGGACCTTCTGGCTGGGTGGGGGACATTGTGAGGTGTAGAGGGGGGTACGAAAGACATGTGGGACCAGGACCTTCTGGCTGGCTGGGTGGGGGACATTGTGAGGTGTAGAGAGGGGTACGTAAGACATGTGGGACCAGGACCTTCTGGCTGACTGGGGGACATTGTGAGGTGTAGAGGGGGGTACCTAAGACATGTGGGGCCAGGACCTTCTGGCTGGGTGGGGGACATTGTGAGGTGTAGAGGGGGGTACCTAAGACATGTGGGGCCAGGACCTTCTGGCTGGGTGGGGGACATTGTGAGGTGTAGAGGGGGGTACCTAAGACATGTGGGGCCAGGACCTTCTGGCTGGGTGGGGGACATTGTGAGGTGTAGAGGGGGGTACCTAAGACATGTGGGGCCAGGACCTTCTGGCTGGCTGGGGGACATTGTGAGGTGTAGAGGGGGGTACCTAAGACATGTGGGGCCAGGACCTTCTGGCTGGCTGGGGGACATTGTGAGGTGTAGAGGGGGGTACGAAAGACATGTGGGGCCAGGACCTTCTGGCTGGCTGGGGGACATTGTGAGGTGTAGAGAGGGGTACCTAAGACATGTGGGGCCAGGACCTTCTGGCTGGCTGGGGGACATTGTGAGGTGTAGAGGGGGGTACGGAAGACATGTGGGGCCAGGACCTTCTGGCTGGGTGGGGGACATTGTGAGGTGTAGAGAGGGGTACGAAAGACATGTGGGACCAGGACCTTCTGGCTGGGTGGGGGACATTGTGAGCTGTAGAGGGGGGTACGAAAGACATGTGGGGCCAGGACCTTCTGGCTGGGTGGGGGACATTGTGAGGTGTAGAGAGGGGTACGAAAGACATGTGGGGCCAGGACCTTCTGGCTGGGTGGGGGACATTGTGAGCTGTAGAGGGGGCTACGAAAGACATGTGGGGCCAGGACCTTCTGGCTGGGTGGGGGACATTGTGAGGTGTAGAGAGGGGTACGGAAGACATGTGGGGCCAGGACCTTCTGGCTGGCTGGGGGACATTGTGAGGTGTAGAGAGGGGTACGGAAGACATGTGGGGCCAGGACCTTCTGGCTGACTGGGGGACATTGTGAGGTGTAGAGAGGGGTACGGAAGACATGTGGGGCCAGGACCTTCTGGCTGGCTGGGGGACATTGTGAGGTATAGAGGGGGGTACGGAAGACATGTGGGGCCAGGACCTTCTGGCTGACTGGGGGACATTGTGAGGTGTAGAGAGGGGTACGAAAGACATGTGGGGCCAGGACCTTCTGGCTGACTGGGGGACATTGTGAGGTGTAGAGAGGGGTACGAAAGACATGTGGGGCCAGGACCTTCTGGCTGACTGGGGGACATTGTGAGGTGTAGAGGGGGGTACGGAAGACATGTGGGGCCAGGACCTTCTGGCTGGCTGGCTGGGGGACATTGTGAGGTGTAGAGGGGGGTACGAAAGACATGTGGGGCCAGGACCTTCTGGCTGGCTGGCTGGGGGACATTGTGAGGTGTAGAGAGGGGTACGAAAGACATGTGGGGCCAGGACCTTCTGGCTGGCTGGCTGGGGGACATTGTGAGGTGTAGAGGGGGGTACGGAAGACATGTGGGGCCAGGACCTTCTGGCTGGCTGGCTGGGGGACATTGTGAGGTGTAGAGAGGGGTACGAAAGACATGTGGGGCCAGGACCTTCTGGCTGGCTGGCTGGGGGACATTGTGAGGTGTAGAGGGGGGTACGGAAGACATGTGGGGCCAGGACCTTCTGGCTGGCTGGCTGGGGGACATTGTGAGGTGTAGAGGGGGGTACGAAAGACATGTGGGGCCAGGACCTTCTGGCTGGCTGGCTGGGGGACATTGTGAGGTGTAGAGAGGGGTACGTAAGACATGTGGGGCCAGGACCTTCTGGCTGGCTGGGGGACATTGTGAGGTGTAGAGAGGGGTACGGAAGACATGTGGGGCCAGGACCTTCTGGCTGGGTGGGGGACATTGTGAGGTGTAGAGGGGGGTACGTAAGACATGTGGGGTCAGGACCTTCTGGCTGGGTGGGGGACATTGTGAGGTGTAGAGAGGGGTACGGAAGACATGTGGGGCCAGGACCTTCTGGCTGGGTGGGGGACATTGTGAGGTGTAGAGAGGGGTACGGAAGACATGTGGGGCCAGGACCTTCTGGCTGGGTGGAGGACATTGTGAGGTGTAGAGAGGGGTACGGAAGACATGTGGGGCCAGGACCTTCTGGCTGACTGGGGGACATTGTGAGGTGTAGAGAGGGGTACGGAAGACATGTGGGGCCAGGACCTTCTGGCTGGGTGGGGGACATTGTGAGGTGTAGAGAGGGGTACGGAAGACATGTGGGGCCAGGACCTTCTGGCTGACTGGGGGACATTGTGAGGTGTAGAGAGGGGTACGGAAGACATGTGGGGCCAGGACCTTCTGGCTGGGTGGGGGACATTGTGAGGTGTAGAGAGGGGTACGGAAGACATGTGGGGCCAGGACCTTCTGGCTGACTGGGGGACATTGTGAGGTGTAGAGAGGGGTACGGAAGACATGTGGGGCCAGGACCTTCTGGCTGGGTGGGGGACATTGTGAGGTGTAGAGAGGGGTACGGAAGACATGTGGGGCCAGGACCTTCTGGCTGACTGGGGGACATTGTGAGGTGTAGAGAGGGGTACGGAAGACATGTGGGGCCAGGACCTTCTGGCTGGGTGGGGGACATTGTGAGGTGTAGAGGGGGGTACGGAAGACATGTGGGGCCAGGACCTTCTGGCTGGGGGACATTGTGAGGTGTAGAGGGGGGTACGTAAGACATGTGGGACCAGGACCTTCTGGCTGACTGGGGGACATTGTGAGGTGTAGAGAGGGGTACGGAAGACATGTGGGGCCAGGACCTTCTGGCTGGGGGACATTGTGAGGTGTAGAGGGGGGTACGTAAGACATGTGGGGTCAGGACCTTCTGGCTGGGTGGGTGGGGGACATTGTGAGGTGTAGAGGGGGGTACGTAAGACATGTGGGGCCAGGACCTTCTGGCTGACTGGGGGACATTGTGAGGTGTAGAGAGGGGTACGGAAGACATGTGGGGCCAGGACCTTCTGGCTGGGTGGGTGGGGGACATTGTGAGGTGTAGAGGGGGGTACGGAAGACATGTGGGGCCAGGACCTTCTGGCTGGGGGACATTGTGAGGTGTAGAGGGGGGTACGTAAGACATGTGGGACCAGGACCTTCTGGCTGACTGGGGGACATTGTGAGGTGTAGAGAGGGGTACGGAAGACATGTGGGGCCAGGACCTTCTGGCTGGGGGACATTGTGAGGTGTAGAGGGGGGTACGTAAGACATGTGGGGTCAGGACCTTCTGGCTGGGTGGGTGGGGGACATTGTGAGGTGTAGAGGGGGGTACGGAAGACATGTGGGGCCAGGACCTTCTGGCTGACTGGGGGACATTGTGAGGTGTAGAGAGGGGTACGGAAGACATGTGGGGCCAGGACCTTCTGGCTGACTGGGGGACATTGTGAGGTGTAGAGAGGGGTACGGAAGACATGTGGGGCCAGGACCTTCTGGCTGACTGGGGGACATTGTGAGGTGTAGAGAGGGGTACGGAAGACATGTGGGGCCAGGACCTTCTGGCTGGGTGGGGGACATTGTGAGGTGTAGAGAGGGGTACGGAAGACATGTGGGGCCAGGACCTTCTGGCTGGGTGGGTGGGGGACATTGTGAGGTGTAGAGGGGGGTACGGAAGACATGTGGGGCCAGGACCTTCTGGCTGACTGGGGGACATTGTGAGGTGTAGAGAGGGGTACGGAAGACATGTGGGGCCAGGACCTTCTGGCTGGGGGACATTGTGAGGTGTAGAGGGGGGTACGTAAGACATGTGGGGCCAGGACCTTCTGGCTGACTGGGGGACATTGTGAGGTGTAGAGAGGGGTACGGAAGACATGTGGGGCCAGGACCTTCTGGCTGGGGGACATTGTGAGGTGTAGAGGGGGGTACGTAAGACATGTGGGGCCAGGACCTTCTGGCTGACTGGGGGACATTGTGAGGTGTAGAGAGGGGTACGGAAGACATGTGGGGCCAGGACCTTCTGGCTGGGGGACATTGTGAGGTGTAGAGGGGGGTACGGAAGACATGTGGGACCAGGACCTTCTGGCTGGGTGGGGGACATTGTGAGGTGTAGAGGGGGCTACGGAAGACATGTGGGGCCAGGACCTTCTGGCTGGGTGGGGGACATTGTGAGGTGTAGAGGGGGCTACGGAAGACATGTGGGGCCAGGACCTTCTGGCTGGGTGGGGGACATTGTGAGGTGTAGAGAGGGGTACGGAAGACATGTGGGACCAGGACCTTCTGGCTGGGTGGGGGACATTGTGAGGTGTAGAGGGGGGTACGTAAGACATGTGGGGCCAGGACCTTCTGGCTGGGTGGGGGACATTGTGAGGTGTAGAGAGGGGTACGGAAGACATGTGGGACCAGGACCTTCTGGCTGACTGGGGGACATTGTGAGGTGTAGAGAGGGGTACGGAAGACATGTGGGGCCAGGACCTTCTGGCTGGGTGGGGGACATTGTGAGGTGTAGAGGGGGCTACGGAAGACATGTGGGGCCAGGACCTTCTGGCTGGGTGGGGGACATTGTGAGGTGTAGAGGGGGGTACGGAAGACATGTGGGGCCAGGACCTTCTGGCTGGGTGGGGGACATTGTGAGGTGTAGAGGGGGGTACGTAAGACATGTGGGACCAGGACCTTCTGGCTGGGTGGGGGACATTGTGAGGTGTAGAGGGGGGTACGGAAGACATGTGGGGCCAGGACCTTCTGGCTGGGTGGGGGACATTGTGAGGTGTAGAGGGGGCTACGGAAGACATGTGGGGCCAGGACCTTCTGGCTGGGTGGGGGACATTGTGAGGTGTAGAGAGGGGTACGTAAGACATGTGGGACCAGGACCTTCTGGCTGGGTGGGGGACATTGTGAGGTGTAGAGAGGGGTACGGAAGACATGTGGGGCCAGGACCTTCTGGCTGGGTGGGGGACATTGTGAGCTGTAGAGAGGGGTACGTAAGACATGTGGGGCCAGGACCTTCTGGCTGGCTGGCTGGGGGACATTGTGAGGTGTAGAGGGGGGTACGGAAGACATGTGGGACCAGGACCTTCTGGCTGGGTGGGGGACATTGTGAGGTGTAGAGAGGGGTACGTAAGACATGTGGGACCAGGACCTTCTGGCTGGGTGGGGGACATTGTGAGGTGTAGAGAGGGGTACGGAAGACATGTGGGGCCAGGACCTTCTGGCTGGGTGGGGGACATTGTGAGGTGTAGAGAGGGGTACGTAAGACATGTGGGACCAGGACCTTCTGGCTGGGTGGGGGACATTGTGAGGTGTAGAGAGGGGTACGGAAGACATGTGGGGCCAGGACCTTCTGGCTGACTGGGGGACATTGTGAGGTGTAGAGAGGGGTACGGAAGACATGTGGGGCCAGGACCTTCTGGCTGGGTGGGGGACATTGTGAGGTGTAGAGAGGGGTACGTAAGACATGTGGGACCAGGACCTTCTGGCTGGGTGGGGGACATTGTGAGGTGTAGAGAGGGGTACGTAAGACATGTGGGGCCAGGACCTTCTGGCTGGGTGGGGGACATTGTGAGGTGTAGAGAGGGGTACGGAAGACATGTGGGACCAGGACCTTCTGGCTGGGTGGGGGACATTGTGAGGTGTAGAGAGGGGTACGTAAGACATGTGGGACCAGGACCTTCTGGCTGGGTGGGGGACATTGTGAGGTGTAGAGAGGGGTACGGAAGACATGTGGGGCCAGGACCTTCTGGCTGACTGGGGGACATTGTGAGGTGTAGAGAGGGGTACGGAAGACATGTGGGGCCAGGACCTTCTGGCTGGGTGGGGGACATTGTGAGGTGTAGAGAGGGGTACGGAAGACATGTGGGGCCAGGACCTTCTGGCTGGGTGGGGGACATTGTGAGGTGTAGAGGGGGGTACGGAAGACATGTGGGACCAGGACCTTCTGGCTGACTGGGGGACATTGTGAGGTGTAGAGAGGGGTACGGAAGACATGTGGGGCCAGGACCTTCTGGCTGGGTGGGGGACATTGTGAGGTGTAGATGGGGGTACGGAAGACATGTGGGGCCAGGGTAGATCTCGTGAGTCGGGTCGGACCATGTGTCGAGTGGACTTCGTGTGTTGGGTGGACTTCGTGTGTTGGGGGGATCCCGTGACCGATCAGTTCTGAAGAGCAGAAGTCATTGTAGTAGAGGAGAGATCACATTTGCAGGCCCTGGTCTGTCGACAGTTATTGGTTCACGAGGGTGGGGGGTGGGGGCTTGAGAAGGTTGTGGGTGGGGATTGAGACGTTGGGGTGGGGATTAAGAACATTGTGGGTGGAGATTGAGACGTTGGGGTGGGGATTAAGAGCGTTGTGGGTGGGGATTGAGACGCTGGGGTGGGGATTAAGAGCGTTGTGGGTGGGGATTGAGACGCTGGGGTGGGGATTAAGAGCGTTGTGGGTGGGGATTGAGACGCTGGGGTGAGAGAGCGTTGCAGGGTGGGGCTTGAAGCGTTGTGCGGTGGGGCTTAAGAAAGTGTCGGGTGGGGCTTGAGAACGGGTGGGAGTGGGGCTTGAAAACATTCACGGTTGGTACTCTAATTCGCAGTAATTCTAATAAAAAATATCACTGTGAACATTTTCCCCTAAATCTGAGAGTGTATGATTGAAAAATTAAGGACGTGGCGGGGGTGGGGTGGGGGACATTGTCATCCAAGCCCCCACCCCAGGGGCCGGAGCTGTGGACACCAGAGTAATTCTAAACCGGGCTGTTTCATAATAAAAGAAAAACATTGTGAAAATTTTCTTTTTTAAAGACTGTGAGGGGTTGGGTGGGGGCTGAGCAATGCCACCCAGGGGACCCCCACCCCGAGAGATCGAGGGGTGGGGGGGTAGTAGATTGTTTCAGTGAGGTAAAGAACTCCAAGATAATTCGTCAGGTAGCCCCGGAATTGAAG
>OZ024762.1:16420243-16425243 GCA_964016885.1 Eledone cirrhosa
CATACTTACACACACACACACACACATACACACATATATATATTGGGTACCTTTGGATAAAATTGACTTGTGTTGAAACATTCTCAATGTATCGCAAATGTCATGATAGATAGCAGACAATGTCCTCAAGACCACAGTAGCATTGCAGGGCCCACTGTAGTATTGAAGGGTCCACTGTAGTATTTTAGGGGCCAATGCTTTGTTTTCAAAAAATACCTGAAATCTAAGAGAAAGAATAAAATTTTTAAAGAAATAAATAAAACAAGCAAAGCATTTGGTCAACCGAGGAGGGGGAGAAATGAGGTGGAACAGAAATGAAACATGGATTGCAGGTTCAAATATAGTCTAGATAGATGAGAAACAAAACGAGGATGTAGTTTATGGAACACCCAAATGATTTAGAAGTCGACCTTAAGTAGGAGCAATAACATTAAGATATGAACGACACCACATGATTTGGTTTTGAAAATTTTGAAAGTAGGTTTATAAGTATGAATTTTCATAAGGACTTTGTCGTTGTCTCTGTAGCCTAGTGGTAGGTACTAGAGATGGTGGAGATCCTGGTCTTGGGTTCAATCCTAGTCAAGAGGTACATGCAACCTTTTTCAGTTTTTATTTTACAACCAATAGAAAAAAGCTGAAAAGGTTTACCAGGAACCCCTACTCCCGACGAGGATCGAACTTCAGACCAGGATCACCACCGTCTATGACTCCTCCAGCTTGGCCACCGAGACAACTACGAAAATATAATGAAAATTGATAATTATAAACCTTCTTTCAAAATCAAAGTTAAAAAGGTGTGTTGTCGTTCATAGCTTTCCTAGAGTTATTAGTAATATTTAGGGTCGACTTCTGGTCATTATGGAGAGTCTCTGGATTTCGCAAAATACGTAATATTTTTTTTATTGGAGAATGTAAGATAGTTTTCCACAAAAATTTGATTGCACTGTTTTGTTTTCACTTACGTATTTTTTGAAAATGTTATTTATTCATTATAAAAATTAAATGCTAGCATTCTATATGTAGGTGGGTCCCCTTCATCTCCTGGCAACCAATATTTTTAGACCCAGTCCGCCACTGTATATACATGTAAGAAGGAACTAATAAAAAGGCTGTGATATGTGTCCTTGGCGTGAGGAGTGGAAGAGATGTTAGCATACCTGTCAACTCTCCCCGTCCGACGGGGAGATCTCCCACCCACTTTAGGGTGGGTGCGAGATGTCTTATCTTGTGAAAATAGGTATAGCTTTCATTATATAAAACTCCCTATTTTGCCTAATTTCTCAACATTTTGGGACATTTTTTTTCCATGGTACTCCCTACTCGGGTTTTTAGAGGTTGGCAGGTTCGACGTTAGTATGGAGAGACGTTAGTAAGAGATGTTAGTAAGAGATGTTAGTAAGAGACGTTAGTAAGAGATGTTAGTAAGAGACGTTAGTAAGAGATGTTAGTAAGAGACGTTAGTAAGAGACGTTAGTAAGAGATGTTAGTAAGAGATGTTAGTAAGAGACGTAAGAGATGTTAGTAAGAGACGTTAGTAAGAGACGTTAGTAAGAGATGTTAGTAAGAGACGTTAGTAAGAGATGTTAGTAAGAGACGTTAGTAAGAGATGTTAGTAAGAGACGTTAGTAAGAGATGTTAGTAAGAGACGTTAGTAAGAGATGTTAGTAAGAGACGTTAGTAAGAGATGTTAGTAAGAGACGTTAGTAAGAGATGTTAGTAAGAGACGTTAGTAAGAGATGTTAGTAAGAGACGTTAGTAAGAGATGTTAGTAAGAGACGTTAGTAAGAGATGTTAGTAAGAGACGTTAGTAAGAGATGTTAGTAAGAGATGTTAGTAAGAGACGTTAGTAAGAGATGTTAGTAAGAGACGTTAGTAAGAGATGTTAGTAAGAGACGTTAGTAAGAGACGTTAGTAAGAGACGTTAGTAAGAGACGTTAGTAAGAGATGTTAGTAAGAGATGTTAGTAAGAGACGTTAGTAAGAGATGTTAGTAAGAGACGTTAGTAAGAGATGTTAGTAAGAGACGTTAGTAAGAGACGTTAGTAAGAGACGTTAGTAAGAGATGTTAGTAAGAGACGTTAGTAAGAGATGTTAGTAAGAGACGTAAGAGATGTTAGTAAGAGACGTTAGTAAGAGACGTTAGTAAGAGACGTTAGTAAGAGATGTTAGTAAGAGACGTAAGAGATGTTAGTAAGAGACGTTAGTAAGAGATGTTAGTAAGAGACGTTAGTAAGAGATGTTAGTAAGAGACGTTAGTAAGAGATGTTAGTAAGAGACGTAAGAGATGTTAGTAAGAGACGTTAGTAAGAGACGTTAGTAAGAGACGTTAGTAAGAGACGTTAGTAAGAGATGTTAGTAAGAGACGTTAGTAAGAGACGTTAGTAAGAGATGTTAGTAAGAGACGTAAGAGATGTTAGTAAGAGACGTTAGTAAGAGACGTTAGTAAGAGACGTTAGTAAGAGATGTTAGTAAGAGACGTTAGTAAGAGACGTTAGTAAGAGACGTAAGAGATGTTAGTAAGAGACGTTAGTAAGAGACGTTAGTAAGAGACGTTAGTAAGAGACGTTAGTAAGAGATGTTAGTAAGAGATGTTAGTAAGAGATGTTAGTAAGAGACATTAGTAAGAGATGTTAGTAAGAGATGTTAGTAAGAGATGTTAGTAAGAGACGTTAGTAAGAGACGTTAGTAAGAGACGTTAGTAAGAGATGTTAGTAAGTGACGTTAATATAGAGAGACGTTAGTTTGGAGAGGCGTTAGTCCAAAGACAAGACTCTTTTCTTATCTGACTTCCCTCATTTCTAAATATTCTAATATATATTCAGTCATTCATAAACAGAACCTTCTCGCCCCTCTCTCTCACCCCCTGTCTCTCATACCCCTCTCTCTCTCCCTCTCTCAACCCCTATCTCTCATCCCTCTCTCTCTCACCTTCTGTCTCTCGTCCCCTGTTTCTCACACCCTGTCTCTCATCCCCTGTCTCACTCCCTGTCTCTCACCCCTTGTCTCTCATCCCCTGTCTCTCATCTCTCTATCTCACACCCTGTCTCTCATCCCCTCTTTCTCATCTCTCTCTCTCAACCCCTGTCTCTCGAACCTCTCTCTCTCTCATCTCTCTCTCTCAACCCCTATCTCTCGTCCCTCTCTCTCACCCCTGTCTCTCATCTCTCTCTCTTTCACCTGCTGTCTCTCGCCCCCTGTTTCTCACCCCTGTCTCTCACCCCCTGTCTCTCGTCCCCTGTTTCTCACACCCTGTCTCTCACCCCCCGTCTCTCATCTCCTGTCTCTCATCCCCCTCTCCCTCATCTCTCTCTCTCACCCCTTGTCTCTCGTCCCTCTCTCTCTCACCCCGCTCTATTTATTATATATTAATGTGTCAACGATGTCTCATTATCGATCTCACTTTCTCTCACTCTCTTTCTTAGAAAGTCTTACTGAACACACAAGCCGAAACCTCCTGGCGCCGCGGTCCGGATTTATATATATATATATAACGAAGGAATTGTGGTAAGGGACCAGATGGACCATAACGCACCAGAGTACTCAATACATAAGGTAATAGAGTGGGTAGTAGGAAAAAGTATGACGCCGACGGCAGAGCTCAAGCCGTTTCCACGGCTAATTCTGGAGTCTAGAAATAGCCGTTGAAACGGCTTGAGCTCTGCCGTCGGGGTCATACTTTTTCCTATATATATATATATATATATGTGTGTGTCTTTCACACCCCTCCCCCACTCTCTGTGTATAAATGTACACACACACACATATATATATATATATATATATATATGTGTGTGTGTGTACATTTATACACAGGGAGGGGTGGGGGTGAAAGACACACACACACACACGCACACACACACATATATATATATATATATATATATATATATATATATATATATATGTGTGTGTTACAGAAGCTCTCTCTGTCTATTTATTTATTGTTGAACAATCTCGTTGAGTGAACAGAACTGACATATAAACAGTTGGGTGTATAGGGTGTTCAACCGTTGCTCCTCTGATCTAGATAGCCAGTGTGTGTATATATATATATATATATATAAATACGTGTGTATATATATATAAATACTGTATATATATATTCATATAAATACGTGTGTGTATATGTATACATACATACACACACACATATATATATACACATATATACATACACACACATATATATATACACACACCCACCCATATATATATACATATATATATATGTGTGTGTGTGTATATATATATGTATATTTGTATTTATGTATATATAGATATATATATATACACAGGGTGTCCCCCCCAAAATATATACACACTTCAACAGCATTCTAATAAAAGTGTGTATACATTTTGGGGGATACCCTGTATATACATATATCTATATATACATAAATACAAATATACATATATATATACACACACACACATATATATATATATATATATATATATCATTTCATCATTTCATCATTTCATTTTACGTCCGCTTTTTCCCTGCTTGCAAGGGTGGGACGGGAACTGATGCTGGCTTGATTTCTACAGTTGGATGCTCTTCCTAACACCAACCTCATTTACAGTAAGTGCTGGGTGCTTTTTTTGCCATGGCACCTCCACGACCGCTTTGCAGTGGAATGATAGGGACCCCAGTCCCTATCATCTCATTTCTACAGCTGAGTAAACTGGAGCAATGTGAAATAAAGTGTCTTGCTCAAGGAAACAACACATCACCCGGTCTGAGAATTGAACTCACAACCTTTCGATTGCAAGGCCAATGCTCTAACCACTAACCATTGTCTCCTTCATCGTGGCAATCATCTTGGTGTAGCTTCGCTGGATTGCCTCAAGCTCCATGGTTAGTTTGACACTATGGGGTGACCACAACTGGGAGCAGTAGTCCAGGCGGCTTAGGACAAATGTCCTCCATAGTGTCAACATGCTGTCTCAGTCTCTTGTCTGGAAAGTCCTCAAGATCCAGCTAGCGAGTCGTCTGCA
>OZ024762.1:16430243-16440243 GCA_964016885.1 Eledone cirrhosa
CAAAGTGGTATTTGAAAAAAAGAATCAGTTGTTGGCCGGAGAGAAAGGTGTCTGACCTCAGCCCTTTCAACCTTGTCCACCATACAACCTCTTTCGCCATAGCTATCACACAAAGGAAAACCGCCTCTCCTTCGTTTTTGAAGGAGGGTGGCGGTTTGATCATGACAATGGACTCGGTGGTCAACTGGATTGGTCCCACCCGCGACAATAGTCGTTCTACATAGCCCCACAGGTCAGTGACGCCCGGGCAGTGTTGTAGATAGATAGATAGATAGATATAACAACACAATCGGTACAGTATATGGAAGGTTAACTCTTAAAATAGCAGGAAGAGGGTCTTAACGTTATATATATATATATATATATATATATATATATATATATATATATATATATATATATATATATATATATATATATATATATATATATATATATATATATAACGAAGAGGGTGTGGTAAGAAACCAGGTGGACCATACCATACCCGAGTACTCAATACTTAGGGTAGTAGAGTGGGTAATATGAAAAGAGTCAGGACCCCAGCACTGCTGGCTTAGTTCGGATCTAGCTCAGCCGTCGGGGTCCTGACTCTTTTCATATATATATATATATCTTTACAAACATACATGGTGTTTAATTATTGTTGATAAAAAATAAAAAAAATTGACAAAATTCGACTCCAAAACGAAAAAAATAATATAACAAAAAAATTAAGTAAATTTTGTTTTTTAATCTTCAAACATTAAAAACAATTTTAAAAACTGACTTTTGAAAAAAATGTCTTATTTAAACTGTCAATACATTATTTAAATAGTCTTTTTTTTTTTTATTATTTTATTCTTTTTTTAAAAGAAGTTGTTATTTTTTTGGAAATCCATATTAAAATTTATATTCAGCGTTGAGTTTTGAATTTGGTGGGGTGTGTCTCTGTGTGTATATAACGGCTCATGGTGGTGGTGGTGGTGGTGTATGTGTGTGTGTGTGGTGGTGTATGGTGGTGGTGGTGTATGTGAGAAAAATAGCGAAGTCCTTGGTAAAACAATAACGACAGTATCTGATCCCTAATTCCTGGTGGAGTCGTGAGATTCTGTTTGTATTGGCTGACTCAACCTGGTTAAGCTCATCCCTCTTTCTTTAATAATGATTTCTACTTTAGTCACAAGGCCAACAAGTCGATTAAATCGATACCAGTGTATTACTGGTACTTTATTTTATCGACCATGTAAGGACGAAAGGCAAAAGTAGCCTCGGCGGGATTTGAACTCAGGACGTAAAGGTAATAATAATTGTTTCTACTTTTGGCACAAGGCCAGCAATTACCCCAGTGCATTACTGGTACTTTATTTTATCGACCCCGTAAGGATGAAAGGCAAAGTTAACCTCGGCGGGATTTGAACTCAAACCATAAAGGGGCGTAACTCTTTGCTGCAAAGCATAGCGTCAGACCCTCTACCGATACTGCCAATCCACCGCCCCTAAAGGTAATAATAATAGTAACAATTTCACCATTTATTTGCCAATCAATGCAGCCACAGAGAACTTAAGCGGGATTTTCGTGCGCTCCGTCGTAAACGCACTCTCTGTCCGGGATTCCATTTTAAACGAACTAATTTCTCCTTCTGAACGACTCTCGTTTATAATTGAAACCGTGTCCTGCACTTTAGATCGATTTAGTGGCCTCACTAAACACTGGAAAGCAGATCTTCTCTGTAACAGTTCATCCGTTGTTATAAGTTTCCTCATGCTGCTTAGACCGTTTTTACCAATAGTTGTGACCAAGGCGAGAGGGGTTTGACCAAGGTTAGAGGAGGAAGACGACGATAAGGACGATAAGACACAATCATCGGGAGACACTCTACCAGCTTCGTTGTGACGTTTGGCGGCGTTCTGTGACATTTCGTCGTTAATTCTGGAAGAAGTTTCCGTAGATGTGTGAAAACAACCGGTGTAGTAGCTGTCACAATTTCTATGTTCATCGTCCAACCAGTTGGGATCATCGTGGTTCGTCGATGAATATAAATTCAAGGACAGAAACTGATAGTTCAGTTTCTGTTGAGCCGCACTTCGCAATTGTAGAAGAGGTCTTTCTGTGGACAGAGAAGAGGACAGGGTCGACGTCAACGGAGGGGACGACACAACGCATGAAGAGGTAGAGGTGGGAGAGGATGAGGATAATGATAATGACGATGACGATGATGATGATGATGATGATGATGATGATGATGATGGCGAGGAGGAGGAGAAGGAGGAGGGTAAAACATCCGCTGGACACTTGGATGTCAGTGGGGGCGGCGAAGAGGTGGTGGATTGTACTCTGCAGGTCAAAGATAACGAAGGGGAAGCAGAAGACGGCTGTGGTTGTGGTTGTGGTGGTGGTGGTGGTGGTGGGGCGCTGGTAACGCTGGACGAAAGGAGCGGTGGCGGCGGTGGTGGTGGTGGTGGTGGTGGTGAAGATGACGACGACGACGGTGGTGGTTGTGGTGGTGGTGGTGGCAAGGGTGAATTCAAATATATCGGCTGGTCTGAATTGAAAGGCAGCACGTGAAACGGGTAATGGACGGAGCAGGTTTCGATCAGTTGACTGAGGGTGGCCGGACAATATCCTGACGAGGTCATGAGGTCGGAATTGTTGGCTGCAGCAAGCACAAGACTTGACTTGATTCCGGTAGCGAGTTGTTCAATCGCTCGCTCTAAACTACCACCGCATCCTTGCCACACTAGTTCCAATAGATGAGGGTTCAAGGCTGGGAAAATTCTCCCTAAGAATTCTTTCGGCGTTTGGATGGGTCCTTCGTGTAACTGTTGTTGTTGTTGCTGTTGTTGTTGTTGTTGTTGCTGTTGTTGTTGTTGTTGTTGTCGTTGCTGTTTTTCTTGTTGCTGTCGTTGATGATGCTGATGATGTTGCTGATGCTGACGTGTTCCAGGATCGTTTTCTACGACATAGCTCTGCAAGGTATTGCTGACCATAGGAAAATGTAAAGTCCCAACTGCAGAAAGTGCAGCAGCAGCAGCAGCAGCAGCAGCACTTGCGGTTGCAGCGCCCCCTGCAGTGTTTGGTGTTGATTTGGCCACAATTTCAGCCTGTTGTTCCCTCTGGTACATAACCACTTCTAGTTCTTTGTCAGCAAAACATCTCCTCTTGCGCATTCGTTCGTTCATGTAGGGCAAGACACCTCGAATGTTCTCGGAAGAAGGCAGGCACTGTAGCCGGGAACGGTAACCTAGAATAATAATAATCATCATTTATTTATTAGTGACCACAAGGGCCGAACATAGAGGACAATACAAAAAGACGGGGACAGTGGGGGGGGGGGGCTATAATATCGAGTAAAAAAATTAATAAAACAATTAATAAAAAAAAAATCAACAGAATTTCCCAATAGGGGGGTGTAGGGGGGGGGGGGGGGTACCACCCAGGGTTGAGGTTAAGAACCCCACAAATCCCAACCCACCCTCCTCTCCTAGAGCACCTTAGGAGGGCGACCCTCTCTCCCTCCATCTTTCCAGCCTACAGGCGCATGTTCAGAGCAGGCCCATTCACACGGCCCATGCTCACCACTTTCACTCAGCTTTCAACAAAATGGTTGGAAGTCCCCCCCCCCCGATTTTCCTCTTCAATAATAATGATAATAATTGTTTCTGCTTTTGGCACAAGGCCTGCAATTACCCCAGTACATTACTGGTACTTCATTTTATCGACCCCGTAAGGATGAAAGACAGAGTTAACCTCGGCGAGATTTGAACCCAGAACGTAAAGGGCCATAACTCTATGCCACCAAGCATCGCTCTACCGACTCTACCAATCCAATCCCCTAATATAATAATGATTGTTTCTACTTTTGGCACAAGGCCAGCAATTACCCAGTACATTACTGGTACTTTATTTTATCGACCCCGTAAGGATGAAAGGCAAAGTTTAACCTCGGCGGGATTTGAACTCAGATCGTAAAGGGAGGTAACTCTATGCCACGAAATAATAATAATAATAACAATGGTTCATACTATTGGCAGAAGGCCAGCCATTTTAGGGGAGGGGAGGGGGAGTCTGTTATATCGACCTCAGTATTTTACTGGTACGCGAGAAACATGAAAAGCAAAGTTGACCTTGGCAGGATTTGAAGTCAGAACGTAAAGAACTGTAAGAAAAATAACGACACTCTACCGATTTTTCTTCTCCTCCTCCACCAGCACCGCCACCACCACCATCACCATCACCATCACCATCACCACCACCACCACCACATCCCCCTTCACCACCACCACCATCACCACCACCACCACCATCACCATCACCACCACCACCAACACCGCCACCACCGCCTTCATCACCACTACCACCACCAACACCGCCACCATCACCACAACTACCGCCACCACCACAACCACCGCCATCACCACCACCACCACCACATCCTCCTTCACCACCGCCACCACCACCACCACCGCCATCATCACCACTACCACCACCAACACCGCCACCATGACCATGACCATCACCACCACCACCACTAACACCACCGCCACCACCACAACCACCGCCATCACCACCACCACCACCACATCCTCCTTCACCACCGCCACCACCACCACCACCGCCATCATCACCACTACCACCACCAACACCGCCACCATGACCATGACCATCACCACAACTACCGCCACCACCACAACCACCGCCATCACCACCACCACCACCACATCCTCCTTCACCACCGCCACCACCACCACCACCGCCATCATCACCACTACCACCACCAACACCGCCACCATGACCATGACCATCACCACCACCACCACTAACACCACCGCCACCACCACAACCACCGCCATCACCACCACCACCGCCATCACCGCCGCCACATCCCCCACCACCTTCTCTCTGAGTTCAAATCCCACAGTGGCCAACTTTGTCTCTCACCGTTTCAAGGCGGATTAAAAGAAAGCACTCGACCAGTACTGAAGTCGATACTTTCTCTTTATCTCTTTCTAACTTCCTCTCTATCTCTCTCTCTCTCTCTCTCTCTCTCTCTCTCTCTCTCTCTTTCTCTCTCTCTCTCACACACACACACACATTCTCTTTCTCTCTCTCTCTCTCTCTTCTTGAAGAAACCGGCTGTGTTCAGGCGCTGGAGAGGAGATACGTTCCACCAGGTTTTAAAATTGTACCCCACTACTACTACCCCCCACCCCACCCCACCCCAAAACGAGTATACCCGTACGGTGCCCTGACGACTCCACAAGGGGTTACGGGTCCATAGTCAGAGGACATGCAGCGTCTAAACATACAAAGACAGTAGAAATCTTACTGGATAGTATTTCTCGGGAGAGGGTATGTTGTTGTAAATGGCGCAGATTGCGATGGAGTAATTTCCGTTGTTGGAGCAGACTGGCTGCATTCTTTCCTCTGTTCTTCATATTGTTGTTGGTGTTGTTGCTGTTGTTGTTGTTGTTGCTGTTGTTGCTGTTCACCTCAGTTGCTTGATGCCTGACAATAAAGAGAATATAGTCATAGATGCGTGCATCATCCCTCTTCCCTACCCTTTCGCCCTTTCCCTCCCTCTAGTTACACACACACACACACACACACACACACACACACACACACACACACACACACACACACACACACACACACATACACACACACACTCACATATATATGGATCGATCGACTTTCGTCAAATCGGACCGAGGAAACAATGTTTCCGTTGGTCTTTCCAGTTGCTAGTACTATCTATCGGTCGCAACTCCAGGTAGAAGGAGCAACGTGAAATAAAGTGTCTTGCTCAAGGACATAACGCATCGCCCGGTCCAGGAATCGAACTCACAACCTCAAGATTGTGAATCCAATTCTCTAACCACTCAGCCACACGCCTTCACATATATATATACAGAGGATATCACAAAAAATGTATACTTAGAATGCTGTTGAAGTGTGTATACATTTTTTGGGACACCCTATATAAATATGTGTATATATATATATATATATATATATATGTAGCAAGTCGATGGACTTTCGTCAAATCGGACCGAGGAAACAATGTGGTTTTTCTCAGATGTGAGAAAAACTACAGACCCTCCATCTCAACTCTACTTTTGAATAGCAGAAGAACTGCGAAACCGGTAAAGGAACCAGAGAAAACATCACGGGCGCTCTATCTCAAAATTATTTTTGAAAAGCTTTAGAAATGCGCAACCGGTAAACACTTAAAACTAAAACTGAATACTAACCAATACTTATTACTAATTTTTACTTATTCCTAATTAAACTATTTTTCACTGGGAACAATTTGTCACCATTTTCTTTTCCTTTTACTAATATATATATATATATATATCGGATGATTATGGTTTTATTAAAAACTGAACATTAAGGATGATAAAGCGGAAATGTTACTTCTAAAAGTTGAGAATACGTGCCTTTGTCAACAATACCTATGAAACTGCCAGTTTCTTAAATATCCAATCTTATGTATATATATATATATATATATATATATATATATATATATATATATATATATATAAAAGAAATATGAGTAACTGTGTAATGTATGGCAATTCACGTTAGTGTAAAATGAATATATGAAATAAAAAGTGGAAGAAGCAGCTTACAGATTAATTGTCCTCAACGTGGTCGGTGGAGTGAAATAACATAAGTGTCTATCTATCTATCTATCTATCTATATATCTATCTATCCCTCTATTGGGGAAAAATCGACTAACTTTTTAAATTCCATTTGTGATAACATTTTACACGTTTTTATTGTATGTAAACTTCCCCCTTTGTATTTGTCCCCTTCTTTTGTGCCCCTGTGGCTAATAAAGAAATATATCTATCTATCTATCTATCAATAAATAAATAAATAAAGAAAAAGAAACATATCTATCTATCTATCTATCGATCTATATGTGTGTATATATATATATATATATATACTTTTCCTGGGTCCTGTATTTTCGTTGCTCTAGTGATGCGGCTGGACTGCCGAACGCTATATCTGATTTGCTAAGCTGTCTGAACGTATTGTTATTACTCTGGGGTTCTTTTCCCCATCCGGGTGCTAAAGCTACAGACCGATTCTGCATTCGTTAGCTTGGCCGTGTTCTAAAGCTTCGTTAATGGTGTACTAAAATTTATATATATATATATATATATATGCATGCATGTACGTATGTGACTATATATGTATCTATGTCTTTATAACAGTATATCTAGCAGACGTTAATGGTAGCAGTAGCCCAGGCTGCTGGGCTGTCAACAGCTTACACCCATCAATGACACCTTCAGATTTTATTACCGACAACTCTAATTGATTGTTTAATTTTACTGTCAAAACCAATCAAACAACACAACAGTTAGTCACACACACACACACACACACACACACACACACACACACACACACACACACACACACACACACACACACACACACACATATATATATATACACTTACAAACACAACAGTTAGTCACACACACACACACTCTCCCTCTCTCGCACTCTCCCACTAACCGTCTGTTCCATTCATACATACATACATACATACATACATACATACATACATACATACATACATACATACATACATATATATATATATATATATATATATACAATCATACATATATATATACAATCATACATATATACATACATATATATATATATACATACACACATCCATCCATACATACACAAACATACACAGACATATGTACACACATACACACGCAGATAGATACATATGCACACACACATATACATACATACACATACACACACACACACATATATATATACATATGCATATACACAATCACACATACATACATACATACATACATACATACATTCCTGTGATTATTGGGGCACTGGGATATGTTAGTAACTGCCTCAATACAAATCTTGAGAAGCTGGGCTTCACAGGAACAGAAAGAACACAACTAGTTAGGAAATTACAAGTACAATCCATTAATGGAACAGTAAAAATATGTAAAACATTCCAAAAACTTTGCATCTAATAACTGCATATACACATGTACAGATACAAAGCATATACACATGCACACATACAACTCAAAACATACACATCCACACATACAATAACATCCATATCTACACATGCATGCATGCAGACATACATACATATCTACCTAGTTGATGTTGTGTAAATTCCAATGAGAGAGTCTTGTGTCTATGTTAGAAACCGACTCTCTCTCTATTGGTAAAACTTTGTGAAATTATAAAACCAGAAGAACATACATACATACATGGTGGCTGCCAACTCGTTTTCGAGTACGGCCACTACTTTATATCCATGTAGGAGAACTCCTACCGATGCGCTGAACGAGTGTGACTTTTTAGTCCAGCCAGCGACTTGAAAAGTCTGGTACAAACAGTACACTTGTGACAATTACTGACACATAGTGCTGGGCCCATGGTACCATGTGACGACAAGTGCAAAGAGATCTCAAGATATAAAGCAATGCCTGTGCTGTGAAGCTTTTATAGTGAGCAAAGGCACTGCACAAAGCCAGTCCCACTCTCTTAACCAAGATGATATTTACCAAAAAGAAGAACAAGTCAACATCATTGGATACCATCAGAGTTGCAGGTGTTATATCAGAGTTTTCCTTCTCCTAGAATTCTGCCTTGACAAAGGCTAAGGGGTCATCTCTCCCGGTGATTTTGGATGGCCATTGACTCTTAAGAGCTTTTTTGCCCTTTGACAGGTTTTGTTTTTAGTCCTGCAGGATGTCCAAAGTCAAACTCCTCACCAAGAAACCTTGGCGGGGTTGTCAGTTTAGTCGCCAACGACCCGACCATGAGACAGGTTGTACTGGGATACATGTTACCAGTTACATACATACATACATACATACATACATACATACATACATAGATACATACATACAGATATACCAAACATAAGGAAAGATTTTTACCTTCTAAGCGCCACCTGAGCCGCCATAACTCTCTGTCGTTCCACAACCAATAGACAGTTGGCACATTGACAGTCGCGCCACCTACAGTATCGCTTATGTCCCTTTAGACACGACACTACACCGTGGTTTCGACAACGGGCACATTTCGGTGTCCGCAATAAACGGCGGACTGAGGCAACGGAAGTGACTGAATGTTGTCTGAAAGGCGCCGTCATCGTCTTCAACTGACTTCCGTCAATGGGACACAAGTCCGCTATTTTGTTGGTGGGATTTACGGGATACAAGTCCGCCATTTTGTTGGTTGAATTTACAGGACAGACGTCCGCCATTTTGTTGGTGGGATTTACAGGATATACGTCGGCCATTTTGTTGGTGGGATTTAAGGGACAGACGTCCGCCATTTTGTTGGCTTGAATTAACAAGGGTCTTGCAAGTTTCCTT
The DNA here is from genome assembly GCA_964016885.1 of Eledone cirrhosa. Taxonomy (NCBI): domain Eukaryota; kingdom Metazoa; phylum Mollusca; class Cephalopoda; order Octopoda; family Eledonidae; genus Eledone; species Eledone cirrhosa. Next base: position 16,439,644 of record OZ024762.1, read on the forward strand.
TGATTCAATGACGACGGCGGCGGCAGCGAAGTTGTTGTCGTTGTTGATGTTAATATTGTTGTTGATGCTGATGATGATGATGATGATAGTAACAACGATGATGAGGATACAGACGATAACGACGACGACGATGACGATGATGATGATGGTGACGATGAGGAGGAGGAGGGAGAGGATGAAGACGATAACGACGGCGATGTTGAATGAGGTGACAATGACGTCACGACTGGCGGCGGCTGGTGTTTTCCGTTTCGGTAAGTGTAAATCGAACTGTTTGACATTCTGTTGCCATAGTTACCAGTCCTTATGCAGTTTTCTGGTCTACATTTCACCTCCATGTTGGACCGATAACTGAAAATATTGAAAACAAAAAACAAGATTAAAAAAAAATCTATAATAAAATGTCCTTTTTTTAAAAAATTATGTAATATTCATTCATTCGCCGAGGTTAACTTTGCCTTTCATCCTTATGGGGTCGATAAAATAAAGTACCAGTAATGTACTGGGTAATTGCTGGCCTTGTGCCTAAAATAGAAACAATTATTTATTCAAAGCGCCGAGGTTAACTTTGCCTTTCATCCTTTCGGGGTCGATAAAATA
>OZ024762.1:16462743-16465243 GCA_964016885.1 Eledone cirrhosa
GGTTAGTGGGTTAGGTTAGGGGACGGGTAGCTTAGTGGTTAGTGTGTTAGGTTAGGGGACGGGTAGCTTAGTGGTTAGTGGGTTAGGTTAGGGGGCGGGTAGCTTAGTGGTTAGTGTGTTAGGTTAGGGGGCGGGTAGCTTAGTGGTTAGTGTGTTAGGTTAGGGGGCGGGTAGCTTAGTGGTTAGTTTGTTAGGTTAGGGGGCGGGTAGCTTAGTGGTTAGTTTGTTAGGTTAGGGGGCGGGTAGCTTAGTGGTTAGAGTGTTAGGTTAGGGGGCGGGTAGCTTAGTGGTTAGTTTGTTAGGTTAGGGGACGGGTAGCTTAGTGGTTAGTGTGTTAGGTTAGGGGACGGGTAGCTTAGTGGTTAGTGTGTTAGGTTAGGGGGCGGGTAGTTTAGTGGTTAGTTTATTAGGTTAGGGGACGGGTAGCTTAGTGGTTAGTGTGTTAGGTTAGGGGACGGGTAGCTTAGTGGTTAGTGTTTTAGGTTAGGGGGCGGGTAGCTTAGTGGTTAGTGTGTTAGGTTAGGGGACGGGTAGCTTAGTGGTTAGTGGGTTAGGTTAGGGGACGGGTAGCTTAGTGGTTAGTGGGTTAGGTTAGGGGACGGGTAGCTTAGTGGTTAGTGTGTTAGGTTAGGGGGCGGGTAGCTTAGTGGTTAGTGTGTTAGGTTAGGGGGCGGGTAGCTTAGTGGTTAGTGGGTTAGGTTAGGGGACGGGTAGCTTAGTGGTTAGTGTGTTAGGTTAGGGGGCGGGTAGCTTAGTGGTTAGTGTGTTAGGTTAGGGGACGGGTAGCTTAGTGGTTAGTGTTTTAGGTTAGGGGACGGGTAGCTTAGTGGTTAGTGGGTTAGGTTAGGGGACGGGTAGCTTAGTGGTTAGTGGGTTAGGTTAGGGGACGGGTAGCTTAGTGGTTAGTGTGTTAGGTTAGGGGGCGGGTAGCTTAGTGGTTAGTGTGTTAGGTTAGGGGACGGTAGCTTAGTGGTTAGTGTGTTAGGTTAGGGGACGGGTAGCTTGGTGGTTAGTGGGTTAGGTTAGGGGACGGGTAGCTTAGTGGTTAGTGTATTAGGTTAGGGGGCGGGTAGCTTAGTGGTTAGTGTGTTAGGTTAGGGGACGGTAGCTTAGTGGTTAGTGTGTTAGGTTAGGGGACGGGTAGCTTGGTGGTTAGTGTGTTAGGTTAGGGGACGGGTAGCTTAGTGGTTAGTGGGTTAGGTTAGGGGACGGGTAGCTTAGTGGTTAGTGGGTTAGGTTAGGGGACGGGTAGCTTAGTGGTTAGTGTGTTAGGTTAGAGGGCGGGTAGCTTAGTGGTTAGTGTGTTAGGTTAGGGGACGGGTAGCTTGGTGGTTAGTGTGTTAGGTTAGGGGACGGGTAGCTTAGTGGTTAGTGTGTTAGGTTAGGGGACGGTAGCTTAGTGGTTAGTGTGTTAGGTTAGGGGACGGGTAGCTTAGTGGTTAGTGTGTTAGGTTAGGGGACGGGTAGCTTAGTGGTTAGTGTGTTAGGTTAGGGGACGGGTAGCTTAGTGGTTAGTGTGTTAGGTTAGGGGGCGGGTAGCTTAGTGGTTAGTGTGTTAGGTTAGGGGACGGGTAGCTTGGTGGTTAGTGTGTTAGGTTAGGGGACGGGTAGCTTGGTGGTTAGTGTGTTAGGTTAGGGGACGGGTAGCTTGGTGGTTAGTGTGTTAGGTTAGGGGACGGGTAGCTTGGTGGTTAGTGTGTTAGGTTAGGGGACGGGTAGCTTGGTGGTTAGTGTGTTAGGTTAGGGGACGGGTAGCTTGGTGGTTAGTGTGTTAGGTTAGGGGACGGGTAGCTTGGTGGTTAGTGTGTTAGGTTAGGGGACGGGTAGCTTGGTGGTTAGTGTGTTAGGTTAGGGGACGGGTAGCTTGGTGGTTAGTGTGTTAGGTTAGGGGACGGGTAGCTTAGTGGTTAGTGTGTTAGGTTAGGGGACGGGTAGCTTGGTGGTTAGTGTGTTAGGTTAGGGGGCGGGTAGCTTAGTGGTTAGTGGGTTAGGTTAGGGGACGGGTAGCTTAGTGGTTAGTGTGTTAGGTTAGGGGACGGGTAGCTTGGTGGTTAGTGTGTTAGGTTAGGGGACGGGTAGCTTAGTGGTTAGTGTGTTAGGTTAGGGGGCGGGTAGCTTAGTGGTTAGTGTGTTAGGTTAGGGGGCGGGTAGCTTAGTGGTTAGTGGGTTAGGTTAGGGGACGGGTAGCTTAGTGGTTAGTGTGTTAGGTTAGGGGACGGGTAGCTTAGTGGTTAGTGTTTTAGGTTAGGGGGCGGGTAGCTTAGTGGTTAGTGTGTTAGGTTAGGGGACGGGTAGCTTAGTGGTTAGTGTATTAGGTTAGGGGGCGGGTAGCTTAGTGGTTAGTGTGTTAGGTTAGGGGACGGGTAGCTTAGTGGTTAGTGTGTTAGGTTAGGGGGCGGGTAGCTTAGTGGTTAGTGTGTTAGGTTAGGGGGCGGGTAGCTTAGTGGTTAGTGTTTTAGGTTTGGGGACGGGTAGCTTAGTGGTTAGCTTAGTGGTTAGT
>OZ024762.1:16472743-16475243 GCA_964016885.1 Eledone cirrhosa
ATCTTCTATACACAATCATACACACCCGTGTATATTTACCTATCTATATCTATATATATATATATATATTATGCATATATATATATATATGCATATATATATATATATATATGCATATATATATATATATATATATATATATACACACACACACACACACACTCACACATATATATATATATAAATAAAGTTGTAGTTCCTGTCTGTTTGTTTGTTCACGAACTCCTCCTATGGTTTTGGAGATAGACCCCCATAACCATATATATTCTGAAACTACATTGCCCAGGGCACTTGGATAAGTATATTTCATTTTAATCAAAGGGTTCCCCGGGGGCACAAACCCCCGCTGAAAATCTTTGCACTCGATTTATATGAAATTTAAACCATAGGTAAATGACAAGATATGATGCCTATTCACAAAAGTTTTGAATTGATATTTTGAAAAAAATTATTTACAAGAAACAAAATAAGAATAAGATTTAATAATGTAATTTTGATTTTATATATTACAAAGAATAATGTTTTCCAATTTTTCATGCATTAAATTTTACATTGAGTAATGTTGAAATGCAGAGTTTTTCTCCATAGATTATATCACTGATTTAAAATCAATCATCATTTTCTTACCCCCAAAAAATGTGTGAAACGCAGCAAGGCGCGGGTAATTCGGCTAGTATATATATATATATATGTATACACACACACACATATATATATATACATATATATTTGCATATACTTTTCAGGATCGTCTTGTTAACGTAGTTTGATGGTGATATAGAAAGTTGAGAGCTAAAACTCACCTGACAGCTAATATTATTCTAAATCTATCAATAATGTCACAAATCAATATATTGGAAGATGTCATTTATATGCAAAGAAATAAAGTCACAAAAATGGTTTTGATGTTGATTGGGAAATAGCCAGACGAGAAAATATCACATTTAATTTAATTTATAATTAAATATTTATATTTTAGATAGCTTTTAGATGGTTTATGATATATATATATATATATACATATATTATATATACATATATATATGTAATATAGATATATGGATATATATGCGTATATATATATATATATATATATATATATGTGTGTGTGTGTGTGTGTGTATATATATATATATATATATATATATATACATATGTATATATATGTGTGTGTATATATATATATATAAACTAGAAATTGGTTGACATATATATATATATATATATATATATATATATATAAATTATTAAAAAAATAATGAATAAACAAAGAAACAATTCCTTATATTAAAAAAAATTCATCATTTTACGATCGTTTCTAGGATATATATGTGTTAGAGTTGGTATGCATATTCTATAGATCTATGTACAATATTTATACAAACTATCAGAGGGAATATACATACCTACACATATATATGCTGTCTTCAGAAATGAGTTCTTCATACGGATTGGACACTACCGTAAACTTTTGGTAGATTATCTACATATATATATATATATATATATATATATAAAATAAACACATGAAACAATCACAGGGATAATTTGTAAAGTGTGTAATCACACATAGCTAGGTAGGTAACTATTTAAAGTTTAACTAGAGCTTCAAATATTACCTAAGGGGCTGATGAAACACTATAGCGATGTGTGTTGCGTCCCTTTGGGGTTTACCGGCTACATAGCCTATTCGATTCTTTTAATACCAACTCTGGTTTTTATGAAACAGAACCAATTAATTATTTTTTAATAGGTAATATTTGAAGCTCTAGTTAAACTTTAATTAGTTACCTAACTAGCTATGTGTGATTACACACTTTACAAATTATCCCCTGTGATTGTTTCATGTGTTTATTTTATATATATATATGTATATATATGTCAATCAATTTCTAGTTGATATAAAATGCTTGGATCTATTCATTGGAATCTTTGAGCTGATTCTACGGTGGATATGGCGCATGTCTCGGACATGACTCCCTTAATTTAATTTAATTAAATTAATTTTGGATATATATATATATTTATTTATATTAATTTATTTATTTATATATATATATATATATATATATATATATATGGATATTTAAGCGTATATATACATGTATATAGTTATATATATATATATATACGTTTATTTATATATATATATACGTTTATTTATATATATATATATACGTTTATTTATATATATATTTCTGCATATATCTACATGTATATACATATTTATATACAAATATATATGTACATATATATATATATCTAATACATTCAAAGCTACCACCATATCAGTAGACATAAAGTAAAGGGTTTATGCCACCTAAATTATTTACAGAAATATAAAATACACTGAAGCGAAAACCAAACCAAACCAAACCAAACTGAGTGTATTTTACTATATTTTTGCTAGCAATATTAGGACAAACTGTTCCTCCTTAAATTAAGATTTTTATCTTTAATTCTGCGTGTCAGGAACCAGCATAAGCTATAGGGTTTCTTT
>OZ024762.1:16495243-16497743 GCA_964016885.1 Eledone cirrhosa
GAAGAGGGCGCGCTCCATTTTGGCGAGCGTTTTGGCTGGACAAGGCACGACGGTCAAGCGGTAGTAGATGGCGGACGCTATAAAAGTGTTCGCCACCTCCGCTCGACCTTTCAAGGATAGTTTGCACTCGGCCCACTTCTGGGTGAGTGCAAACACCTTGGCCGTCACTTCGTTCCAGTTCTTCTCCACCTGGAGGTCCGGACCAAACCAGACCCCGAGCAGCTTTACCGGTCCTTCCGTCCAGCGTCCGACGACGCCATCGGAAGGCATCGGTCTGCCTCTCCACGATCCGAGTTGCAAACCGATGGACTTGTCCCGGTTCAGCTTCGCTCCTGTGAGACTTTCGTATTCCTTTAGTAAGGTGCCGACTTCCTCGATTTGCGAGGCGCTCGACACCATTACTGTCACGTCGTCGGCGTAGGCCGACGCCGCTTTCCGCAGTCCCGGTTCCAGAGGGATGCCCTGCAATAGCTCCAGCTTCCGCAGTAGTGGCTCGAGAGTCAGTACGTACAGAAGGGAGGAGAGAGGGCATCCCTGTCGAATGGATCGCGTAATATGGAACGGCTCCGAGAGGTAACCGTTCACCTTGACCCTTGAGCAGATGTTGCTGTTGTGCATTGCAGCAATCCAGCCCCTGAACACGGGTCCGAAGCCTGCCGCCTCGAGCACCGCATCCAGGTAACGATGGTCAACCCTATCGAAAGCCTTAGACTGATCCAAGTTGATCAGGGCCCCACCGAAGCCGGGTTTACACCCTACCCTCTCTATGATGTATCGCATGAGGTGGAGGTTGTCGTGTATGGACCTGGTCGGGATCGCGCATGTCTGCGCTTCTCCCACCAGGTTCTCGACGACAAGCGCCAGCCTCTTTGCCAACACCTTGGCCAAAATCTGTAACTCTGTGTTTAGCAGAGTTATGGGCCGGAAGTTGCCTATGTCATCCCCCTTATTCTCGTCCTTCCTGATTAGTGTGACCACGCCCCCGGTTACAGAACTGGGAATTCTCCCGTTCTGTTGCCAGTTGCAGTAGACCGCTTCCAGGAGACCGGAGAATAAGTCCGGCATTGCTACGTAAAATTCGTAGGGTAGACCGTCGAGACCTGGAGATTTGCGTTTGCCGCATTGGCTCAGCGCGTCCCCTATCTCAGTGGCTGAAATCGGCTTTTCGCAGAACTTCGCCTCACTGTCCGAGAGTCGCGGTAGGCCGTCGAGGTATGGACCGAAATCCATAGCCTCTCCCGGCGCGCCGCTCCCCCCGAACAGCCGAGCAAAGTGCCGCTGAAAAGCCGCACACATCTGCTTCGGCTCACGTATCACGCGTCCGTTTTGGTCCTTCAAAGACCGAATCGTGGACTTGTTGCCACTTTTTGCCTCCGTCACTCGGGCCCAGCTAACAGCTTTGGCTCCCTCGTTTCCCAGAGCACGTATTTTGCTTCTGACAACGCAGCCCTCGTGCTTTGCGTCGAAGAACTGGTCCAAGGCCGTTCTCGTTGCTAGCACGCTGGCTACGTTGCCACTTCTAATTGCCTCTTCTACTTTATCTACCAGTTCCTTCTCGGTTCTATTTCTATCTAACGCTAATTCTTTACTAAAAACTATCGAGTCTAATCTAACTGCCCTCTTGAGAGAGTACCACCATCTGTTGTTGACAATGGCTCCTGTCAAGTGCTGTTTAACTAAAGTGCTAATCCGTCTACTGTAGGCTTTGCTTGTCGGTAACGACAAGTTCAGCTTCCAGTAGCCGGGTCCTTGTCTATGGGTTCTATCAAGGTTGGCCATGCAGGTCACTAGTTTGTGATCTGAATAGGCAACCATGAACATTTGTGGACAGCTTAACATGTCCCTATCCTTATTTCTAACTAGAACCCTATCTAGGTACGATCTAGATGTTCCGCTACGATTACTCCACGTCCACAGTGGCGCAGTCGGAAAATCTAGTCGATATCTATCGGCCAGGTCAAATCGGTCGATTAACTGTTTGAGGCTGTTACACCCCCCTTTATCGGGACATGCTCCCACATAGTCCCAACGTGCATCTAGGATTCCATTCCAGTCCCCCACTAAAAGCAAGGAGCGGGACGTTCCCAGAAAAGTCTCTAGACGTTTGAAGAAGTCTGGCCGCGGTGTCCCGGATGGGGCATATGCGGCCACCAGCCTGAACGCTCCACTTTCACTACCGTCAACGTCTAGGACCACCAGTCGACCCTCCGGGTCCAGATGTACCGTCTGTGTTACGAGGCCCAGGTGTTTCCGCAGCAAAACGGCAACTCCGCCCCCACCCCCCGGTTGACAGAGAGATGCGTAGATCTCAAAGTCATCGAAGATGGGGGCCAGCTGTCGTAGACAGATAGATAAATTTCTTTATTAGCCACAAGGGCACAAAAGAAAGGGACGAATACAAATGGGGAGTTTACATACAGGTATATGAAAATAAAACTATTAATAAAATAACAAATAACAATTGAAATCCCCAATAGGGGGGAGGCGTTACACAGGGGTT
>OZ024762.1:16527743-16530243 GCA_964016885.1 Eledone cirrhosa
TGGTGTGGTGGTGTCGTGTAGTGGTGTGTAGTGGTGTGCTGTTGTATGGTGACAATGGGAGGTCTGGTGTGGTGGTGTGTGGTGGTGTGGTGTTGTATGGTGACAATGGGAGGTCTGGTGTAGTGGTGTGGTGTAGAGGTGTAGTGGTGTGTGGTGGTGTGCTGTTGTATGGTGACAATGGGAGGTCTGGTGTAGTGGTGTGATGGTGTGGTGTAGTGGTGTGTGGTGGTGTGGTGACAATGGGAGGTCTGGTGTAGTGGTGTCATGTAGTGGTGTGTGGTGGTGTGGTGTTGTATGGTGACAATAGGAGGTCTGGTGTAGTGGTGTGATGGTGTTGTGTAGTGGTGTAGTGGTGATGTGGTGTGGCGTGTTGTCGTGCGTGGTGACAATGGGAGGTCTGGTGTAGTGATGGTGGGGGGCCATGGTGTAGTGGTGTAGTGTGGTGATGGTGCTGTGGGGTATGGTGTAGTGGGGTGGAGTATGGTGTAGTGGTAGTGGTGTGGTGCCAGTAGGAGGTCGAATGCAGTGGAGTGGTGCCAATGGAAAGTTTGGTGTATTGTTGTACCAACTTTATCAAAACCTCATATATATACATATATATATATTATAAAATTAGTCCCTCATCAGTGATTTGCCAACCATCATTGGTATTTCATCGCATTAAAAATCAGATACCTCAGGTTGGTGCGAGCAATAACTAAAATAAGCTATTGGGACCAGTGAATCGTGTAAAGCGAGTGAGACAAGTAAACAACATAGAAGGAAAAGCAAACCGAAGGTAGGAAAAAAGCAAGCAACATGATGGTTATCCGATCAGCATAAGCTGGGTGAATTTCATGAGCAGTCAGAAAACAGACCGTCCGACGTGAATGAGATGTGATATATATATATATATATATATATATACATTATGAAGAGAGAAGAAACATTTAGATATAATTAGTAATAAAATGTATCATACCTTTAGGTATGATACATTTTAACTCTGATACTGGTTCAGTCTAGTTCAAACTGAATTGGTCTGTCCCAGTCATTCATTGAGCAACATCGGTGAAGTTGGCACCCTTAACTCACAGTTGGGTGCGGATGCATTCATGTATATATATATGTGTGTGTCCGCATGTATCTGTGTGTTTCCAAATATATATATATATATATATATATATATAGGAACGAGTAGGACCCCGACGGCTGAGCTCAAGCCGTTTCGACGGCTAATTCTGGACTAAAAAACTAGCCGTCGAAACGGCTTAAGCTCAGCCGTCGGGGTCCTACTCGTTCCTATTACCCACTCTACTACCCTAAGTATTGAGTACTTCGGTGCGTTATGGTCCACCTGGTTCCTTACCACATTTCCTTCGTTATATATATATATATTTATATATATATATATATATAAGGAAGGAGCTGTGGTAAGGAACCAGATGGACTGTAACGCACCAGAGTACTCAATACTTAGGGTAGTAGAATGTGTAATAGGAGAAAGTATGACCCCGACGGCAGAGCTCAAGCCGTTTCGACGGCTTAGTCCAGAAATAGCCGTCGAAACGGCTTGAGCTCTGCCGTCGGGGTCATACATTTTCCTATATATATATATATATATATATATATATATATATATATATAGAGAGAGAGAGAGAGAGAGAGAGAGAGAGATTGGGATTATACCAGTTTTAAACTAGTAACACCATTACATACTATATATATATATATATATATATATATATAAACAGCATGTATATACACACAGTATGTATATAATGTATATATGAGGGGAGGGCTCTTCTGGATCAAGGTTGGGGGTCGTCTTACAGTAGTCTCTACTAATGGTAACCATTAGAAACAGTAAATTTATTTGTTTAGAGTTGACTGGCACCAGTTGACCTTGGTAACTCTCTCAGACCTCCTTTGGTTCTGTCTACAACTGACCTTTCAAGGTGCTGGTGTATGTATGTGTGTGTGTGTGTGTCAGTGTATGTGTGTGTGTGTGTCAGTGTATGTGTGCATATGTATGTAAGTACTTATGTATGTAAGTACATGTATATATGTAGGTACATGTATGTAAGTACTTATGTATGTATGTACATGAGTGTATGTATGTTTGTATGTATAAGTGTATGTGTGCATATGTATGTAAGTACATGTATATATGTATGTATGTAAGTACTTATGTATGTAAGTACATGTATATATGTAGGTACATGTATGTATGTAAGTACTTATGTATGTATGTACATGAGTGTATGTATGTACATGAGTGTATGTAAGTACTTATGTATGTATGTACATGAGTGTATGTATGTTTGTATGTATAAGTGTATGTGTGCATATGTATGTAAGTACATGTATATATGTATGTATGTAAGTACTTATGTATGTAAGTACATGTATATATGTAGGTACATGTATGTATGTAAGTACTTATGTATGTATGTACATGAGTGTATGTATGTTTGTATGTATAAGTGTATGTGTGCATATGTATGTAAGTACATGTATA
>OZ024762.1:16535243-16590243 GCA_964016885.1 Eledone cirrhosa
TTGTATTTTCACACTAAAGGCCTCACATATCTCACATAGCATTTACATTACTCTATATATACTATTGTATTTTCACGGTAAAGGCTTTACCTCACATAATATCTCACATAACATTTACATTACTCTATATATACTATTGTATTTTCACAGTAAAGGCTTTACCTCACATAACATTTACATTACTCTATATATACTATTGTATTTTCACAGTAAAGGCTTTACCTCACATAACATTTACATTACTCTATATATACTATTGTATTTTCACAGTAAAGGCTTTACCTCACATAATATCTCACATAACATTTACATTACTCTATATATACTATTGTATTTTCACAGTAAAGTCTTTACCTCACATAATATCTCACATAACATTTACATTACTCTATATATACTATTGTATTTTCACAATAAAGGCTTTACCTCACATAATATCTCACATAACATTTACATTACTCTATATATACTCTTTTCATTGTACGACAACTACAGGAGAAGTACCTAGCTAAAAGTAAACCCCTATACTTAGCTTTCGTCGACTTGGAGAAAGCCTTCGACAGAGTCCCCCGTTCCATTATCTGGTGGTCTCTTAGAAAACTAGGTGTTGACGAATGGCTTGTGAGAGCTATACAAGCCATGTATAAAGAAACAGTCAGTAAGGTTAGAATTAACAACGAATATAGTGAAGAGTTTAGCGTAAAAGTTGGTGTCCATCAGGGCTCTGTTCTTAGCCCCCTACTATTTATTATTGCCCTTCAGGCTATAACAGAGGAGTTCAAGACCGGCTGCCCATGGGAACTCCTATACGCAGATGATCTAACGCTCATAGCTGAATCAATGACCGAACTAGAGAAGAAATTCCAAACATGGAAGCACGGCCTAGAATCAAAAGGCCTTAAAATTAACCTGGCTAAGACTAAAGTTCTAGTTTGTAGGAAAGAAAATAAGGCGGCGGTCCCATCTGGGAAATGGCCATGCTCAGTGTGCAGGAAAGGCGTAGGTAGAAACTCCATTTTATGTCCCAAATGCAAAGTATGGGTGCATAAAAGATGTAGTGGGATCACAGGTAAGCTAACTAAGAACATAGATTTTACATGTGGCCGGTGCTCTGGTGCAATAAGTAGCAGCAAATGCCCACAAAATACTAGCTCCTTCAACTGCGCAGAGGGTTCTATAGAAATAGTGGACAGCTTCCGTTATCTGGGTGACAAAATCAGCAGTGGGGGAGGGTGCTCTGAAAGTACAGTAGCTAGAGTCAGAACTGGATGGAAAAAGTTCAGAGAGCTTATACCACTATTAGCCGCTAGAGGGTTCTCCCTAAAAATGAAAGGCAGGTTATACGATGCCTGCATACGAACAGCAATGCTGCATGGCAGTGAGACCTGGGCATTGTGTGCAGAGGATATACGCAGACTAGAGAGGAACGAAGCTTGCATGCTCCGCTGGATGTGCAATAGTAATATACGTGAACGGCAAAGCATAAACGAACTAAGGAAAAAATTAGAAATAAGAGGGATCAGATGTTGTTTACTCGAGAGAAGGCTACGTTGGTACGGTCACGTGATGCGCATGAAAGATGACAGCTGTATAACAAAGTGCAGGGCAATAAAGATAGACGGTAGCCACGGAGTAGGCAGACCCAGAAAAACATGGGACGAGCTGATAAATTCCGACCTCACACGCTTACACCTCTCCAAGACAATGTCACTGGACCGAGACCTTTGGCGGTACTCAGTAATAGAGAAGACCCGCCTTACCTAAATACAAAGTAAAAACCTACTACAGTCAGTAGGCATCTCTATCAAAACACACCCCCGTCCCACCACCTCCACCCCACCCACACCACCCCTTTCAATGTAAAGTTATGTTGGTCCCACAACATCCGGGCCGAAACAAATGAGATCGTGTAGGTGTCACGACAAAAAACACACAGTCCACGCTGTAAATGTGGCCGTGTAGGCAACACGGTAAAAACCTCCCAGCCCCACACTGTAAATGTGGTTGGTGTTAGGAAGGGCATCCAGCTGTAGAAAACCCGCCAGACAGTCCACGCTGTAATGTGGCCGTGTAGGCAACACGGTAAAAACCTCCCAGCCCCACACTGTAAATGTGGTTGGTGTTAGGAAGGGCATCCAACTGTAGAAAACCCGCCAGACAGTCCTATGCGAGCAAGACAACCACTCTTGCCTCAAGTGGGAAAACCCTCGTCCAAACCCATGCAAGCGTGGAACACGGACGCTAAACCTGATGATGATGATGATGATGATGATACTATTATATTTTCACGGTAAAGGCTTTACCTCACATAATATCTCACATAACATTTACATTACTCTATATATACTATTGTATTTTCACAGTAAAGGCTTTACCTCACATAATATCTCACATAACATTTACATTACTCTATATATACTATTGTATTTTCACAGTAAAGGCTTTACCTCACATATTATCTCACATAACATTTACATTACTCTATATATACTATTGTATTTTCACAATAAAGGCTTTACCTCACATAATATCTCACATAACATTTACATTACTCTATATATACTATTGTATTTTCACAGTAAAGGCTTTACCTCACATAACATTTACATTACTCTATATATACTATTGTATTTTCACAGTAAAGGCTTTACCTCACATAACATTTACATTACTCTATATATACTATTGTATTTTCACAGTAAAGGCCTCACATAATATCTCACATAACATTTACATTACTCTATATATACTATTGTATTTTCACAGTAAAGGCTTTACCTCACATAATATCTCACATAACATTTACATTACTCTATATATACTATTGTATTTTCACAGTAAAGGCTTTACCTCACATAATATCTCACATAACATTTACATTACTCTATATATACTATTGTATTTTCACAATAAAGGCTTTACCTCACATAATATCTCACATAACATCTCGTATACGAGAGACGTGTGTTGACGTGTGTGAACAAGCTCGGATACCGAGTCGGATTTACTTACTCAAAAAGTGAGTTTTGATTAATTTTTTTATACTGTAATATACGTTAACCCCTTGCCTTGGTCGTCAAACTTTGAGTTTATTTATTTTCGCCCCTTTTTGGGGCGAATTTTCCAGTTAAAAATTTATTACGGCAAACTAATAGAAATGGACGGAATTTTCACATCTCATCCTAACGTGAAAGCCACGCCCCCTAAGAAAGGTGATACAGAGAAGCTAGAAGCACAAGGCTCTAAGTCTTCCCTCCTCACTTCTGCAAAAGAAACATGGAACACGGAATTAAAAGAAAAATTTGAAAAAATGGGTGAAAACCCAGAAAGTCACATAAACGCAGACAAAAACAACAACGACAATAACAGCAATAGTCACAACACCAACCAAGGAAAAAATAACGATAACACCAAACAAAGCGAACCCACTACTGGTACCTCCTTTGCACAGGCGGTCCGGAAAACACAAACCTGCAAGCAACTGGACATTACAACTCTGAGAGAAAAGATGAAGGAAGCGAAACAGTATGTAACTTTCAAAGAAGGAGGAGACTTCACAATCACCTCCCCACAAGAAATCAAAAGAGACACGACGCTAAGAACGATATCTTTCAGAACAATTTCCAACATAACAAGGAAACCAACTCAATTATCCCAAAAAGAGATTGAGCTGGTCCTAAAAAATGTGTGGAGTGATATATCGTTCATACAAAAAGGGCCACTCTATGGGAATATAACGGTCCTAATGAAGGATCAATTGACGGCCAGGAAATACTCTGTGGCACCAATTGTTTCCAAGCTACATACATTTTTCCCCACATATTTAGGGAAAAGAACGCAGAAGATAAGGGTCTCCGGAATCCGGCCAAATGCATGCATTTCCTGGGTACTAACAGGGTTTTTAGAAGACGAGGACGGAATCCTCTCAGTAGGAGAAGTCACCACAGACGTTTTCGGCGGTTTGAGCGTGGAGGTTCTGGTCCAAATGAGACCAGAACGAATCGCTAGAATACCACAGAGGGTGTCCCTCGATGGAGAAACATTTATATATATTTCAGCCGAGGGTAGGAGGCCCATATGTTACTACTGTTCAAGCAGGGGTCATCTAAGGGCTGCTTGTCCTCAATTGACAAAAAAAAAGGCTCTTTTGCCTACACCCCACACACCACCACCGCCACCACCACCACCACCACCACCTCCACCACCACCACCACAACAACAACAAAAACAACAGGGAAAAATAACACAAGACACGGCCCCACCCAAAACAACTCCCAAAACACACACAAATACAACAAAACCCCAAAATACACCACTACCCGACAGCACGGACGAGGACCCAGCGGAAACGGCACCTAGTGACGAAGAGGGGGAACCCTTCCAACCTGTAAAAAGGAAAAAAAGAAAGCACCACTCGAACATAAACGAAACAAACACACAACCACCAACAAAAACAAAACAAACAGAACAAACAAAATCCGCCCCACCCCAAAACATAACACATACAACAAAACGTAAGCACACACAAGAACAACAAACAAACACAACACAAATAAAACAGTATACATACATTAACACAAATAACAAAGAACTAGTAAAAACAATACACAAAGACCCTTTGGTGGAAACTGAAGGACAATTCTTTGCAAGCGCGGCCAACAAACCGCATTTAAAAATGATAAGACTCCCAATGGACACCTATGCAAAACTAAGAGAGAACTTTCCTGAGGACGTGGGGAAAACATGTACTCGACCCTATAACCGCGTCCTCTTGAAACGTTTCCCCACCCACACCTCACCAAACACCCCCACTCCACCACAGAACAACACCCCACCAAACAACCCCTCCAATACGCCCATGGATATTGTGCAACCTGCTCCTCAGGAGCCGAACAGGTAGGTCCTTCCTCTTTTAACCAACATGGCTGATATAAGAGTTGGGTGTCTGAATGTACGTGGCCTGGGACTGTCTTGGAAACAAGGCAAACTTTTAAACGATCTCAGGTCGCATAGAATGGATGTAATGGCTATTTGCGAGTCCAGGATCAGCAGCGAGCACCAACTGGCGCCCCTCTTCGACGACTTTGAGATCTTCGCATCTCTCTGTCAACCGGGGGGTGGGGGTGGAGTTGTCGTTCTGCTGCGAAAACACCTGGGCCTCGCCATACAGAAGGTGCACCTGGACCCGGAGGGTCGACTGGTGGTTTTAGACGTCGGCAGTAGTGAAAGTGGAGCCCTTAGACTAATAGCTGTGTACGCCCCTTTTTGGGCAGCGCGGCCGGAATACTTCCAACGTCTGGAAACTTTTCTGGGAACGTCCCGCTCCTTGCTTTTAGTGGGGGACTGGAATGGTATCCTGGATGCACGTTGGGACTATGTAGGGGCATGTGCCAATAGAGGGGGGTGTAAAAGCCTCAAAAGGTTAATCGGCCGATTTGACCTGGCCGATAGATATCGACTAGATTTTCCGACTGTACCACTATGGACGTGGACCAATCGCAGTGGAACATCTAGGTCGTACCTAGATAGGGTCCTAGTTAGAGAGAACGATAGGGACACATTTAGCTGTCCAAAAATGTTCATGGTTGACTATTCGGATCACAAGTTAGTGACCTGCATAGCCAACCTTGATAGAACCCATAGACAGGGACCCGGTTACTGGAAGCTGAACTTGTCCTTACCGAGAAGCAAAGCTTACAGTAAACGGATTAGCACGTTAGTTAAGCAGAGTTTGACAGGGGCAATTGTCAACAACAGGTGGTGGAGCTCTCTTAAGAGAGCAATTAGAATAGAATCGATAGGTTTTAGTCAGGAATTAGCAAGGGATAGGAACAAGACGGAAAGGGAATTAGTAGATAGAGTAGAAGAGGCGATTAGGAGTGGCAATGTAGCCGGCGTGCTGGCATCAAGAATGGCCTTAGACCAGTTCTTTGAGGTGAAGCATGAAGGCTGCGTTGTCAGAAGTAAAATACGTGCTCTGGGT
This sequence comes from Eledone cirrhosa, assembly GCA_964016885.1. Classification (NCBI taxonomy): domain Eukaryota; kingdom Metazoa; phylum Mollusca; class Cephalopoda; order Octopoda; family Eledonidae; genus Eledone; species Eledone cirrhosa. Next base: position 16,541,227 of record OZ024762.1, read on the forward strand.
AATGAGGGAGCCAAAGCTGTAAGCTGGGCCCGAGTGACAGAGGCAAAAAGTGGGAACAAGTCCACGATTCGGTCTTTGAAGAACCAGGATGGGCGTGTGATCCTTGAACCTGGGCAGATGTGTGCGGCCTTTCAGCGGCACTTTGCACGACTGTTCGAGAGGGGCGGCGCGCCGGGTGAGACTATGGATTTCAATCCATACCTCGACGGTCTGCCGCGCCTCTCGGACGCGGAGGCGAAGTCCTGCGAAAGGACGATTTCAGCTGCTGAGATAGGGGCGGCGCTGAGCCAATGCGGCAAACGCAAATCCCCGGGTCTCGATGGTCTACCATACGAGCTATATGTAGCAATGCCGGACTTGTTCTCCGATATCCTCGAAGCGGTCTACTGCAACTGGCAGCAGAACGGGAGAATTCCCAGTTCTGTGACCAAGGGCGTAGTTACGCTGGTGAGGAAGGATGAGAACAAGGGGGATGACATAAGTAACTTCAGGCCCATAACTCTGCTAAATACAGAGTTAAAGATTTTGGCCAAGGTGTTAGCGAAGAGGTTGGCGCTTGTCGTTGGAAACCTGGTGGGAGAAGCGCAGACATGCGCAATCCCGTCCAGGTCCATTCACGACAATCTCCACCTTATGCGATACATCATAGAGAGGGTAGGGAATGAACCCGGCTTTGGTGGGGCCCTGATCAACTTGGATCAATCTAAAGCTTTCGATAGGGTTGACCATCGTTACCTGGATGCGGTGCTCGCGGCGGCAGGCTTCGGACCCGTTTTCAGGGGTTGGATTGCTGCGATGCACAGCAGCAACGTCTGCTCAAGGGTCAAGGTGAACGGCCACCTCTCGGAGCCGTTCCAAATCATGCGATCCATCCGACAGGGATGCCCTCTCTCCTCCCTACTGTATGTGCTGGCTCTTGAGCCACTACTGCGGAAGTTGGAGCGGTTGCAGGGCATCCCTTTGGAACCGGGATTGCAGAAAGCGGCGTCGGCCTACGCCGATGACGTGACAGTAATGGTGTCGAAAACCTCGCAAATCGGTGAGATCGGCACCTTACTGGAGGAATATGAAAGGTTTACAGGAGCCAAGCTGAACCGGGACAAGTCCGTCGGTTTGCAACTCGGAACATGGAGAGGCAAACCGATGCCCTCCAACGACGTCGTCGGACGCTGGACGGAGGGCCCGGTGAAGCTGCTTGGGGTCTGGTTCGGACCAGACCTCCAGGTGGAGAAAAACTGGAACGAGGTAACGGCCAGGGTGTTTGCACTCACCCAGAAGTGGGCCCAGTGCAAACTATCCCTGAAAGGTCGAGCGGAGGTGGCGAATACTTATATAGCATCCGTCATCTACTACCGCTTGACCGTCGTGCCTTGCCCAGTGAAAAGACTCGCCAAAATGGAGTGCGCGCTGTTCCAATTTCTTTGGAACAAGCGGACCCCTTTGGTGAGGAGATCCATCTGCTGTCAACACCCTTCGAAAGGAGGGCTGGGGATGCCGTGGCTACAGATGCGTAAACACGCATTAAGGCTACGGCACCTCCAGGTATTCCTCACCGGTCAACCGGTGTGGGCCCCGTTTGTGAGGCGAGCCTTTCCCAGACTCGTCTCGCTCACCGAGCTGCAATCCTGGGTCAAGCAAAGACCGAGAAAAGTGGGCGACTGGCACATTGAATGTGCCCAGGCGCTCACGGCCCTCTGGAAAGCGGACCCGGCAATCAGTGGAGACTCCACCTCGACATTCTATAGAGGGTTGGTACGCAGCAGGTGCGACGATGCTCTCGGAGAAGCTCTAGGCATGGAGGAAGATGAACTGGCCAGTCTGTTCGGTAGGACGTTTGGCCCTGGACCGATGGACAACTTCCAAAAGTCCCTGGCTTGGCAGTGCTACCGAGGGGCTCTACCCGTTCGAGACAAGCTCCACAGGCATGGGAGCCTGGGTAGAGATCCTTTGAATAAGATCTGTCCGAGATGCGTGCATGATGACGAAACCGTTGCGCACGCATTCGTACACTGCCCAGGCATTGCTGACCTGTGGGGCTATGTGGAACGACTACTGTCGAGGGTGGGACCAATCCGGTTGACCACCGAGTCCATTGTCACGATCAAACCGCCTCCCCCTTTCAAAAACGAAGGAGAGGCGGTTTTTCTCTGTGTGGTAGCCATGGCTAAAGAAGTTGTATGGTGGACGAGGCTGAAAGGGCTGAGGTCAGACACCTTTCTCTCCGGCCAACAACTGGTCCCCTTTTTCAAATACCATTTTAAAAGAAGGATCAGAATGGAGAGAGAGGTGCTCTACCCCAGCAAGTTTTATGAAAGGTGGGTGAAAGTAGGGAGAATGGCCAGAGTGAATGGGTCTTCTCTCTATATCAGCCTGTAGGTGAAAGAAGAGGAAAAAGAGGAGACGAGGGAAGCACCTACTCTTTGTGCTCCTGAGGAGAAGGGTTACACATTTTTTCCGGGGTGTGTGCGACCCATGTTAATGCCCCCTCCCTATTGAGGACTTCGTTTGTTGTTGTTATTTCATTGTTATATTTTTGTACTCGTTAATTATATGTAAACTTCCCCCCTTGTATCTGTCCCTACCTTTTGTGCCCTAGTGGCAAATAAAGAAACCACTCTATATATACTATTGTATTTTCACAGTAAAGGCTTTACCTCACATAATATCTCACATAACATTTACATTACTCTATATATACTATTGTATTTTCACAGTAAAGGCTTTACCTCACATAATATCTCACATAACAGTTACATTACTCTATATATACTATTGTATTTTCACAATAAAGGCTTTACCTCACATAATATCTCACATAACATTTACATTACTCTATATATACTATTGTATTTTCACAGTAAAGGCTTTACCTCACATAATATCTCACATAACATTTACATTACTCTATATATACTATTGTATTTTGACAGTAAAGGCTTTACCTCACATAATATCTCACATAACATTTACATTACTCTATATATACTATTGTATTTTCACAGTAAAGGCTTTACCTCACATATCTCACATAATATTTACATTACTCTATATATACTATTGTATTTTCACAGTAAAGGCTTTACCTCACATAATACCTCACATAACATTTACATTACTCTATATATACTATTGTATTTTCACAGTAAAGGCTTTACCTTACATATCTCACATAACATTTACATTACTCTATATTTACTATTGTATTTATGGTCGGTTTGAACAGAAAGAGGTGAAAGAATTCTGGCCGGATATGGTCGGTTTAAATGCTAAAAGGTTAAAGTGTTAGAAAATGTTAAAAATAGCAGCCAAATCTACCTGTCAATAAATATTCATCTGTATCTAAATTCCATCAGAATTGTCATCTCCATATTTTAATATGTATCTCTACAAAATTTCAATTAAAAATATTCATTATTAAAATAGGTATTAAAATGTTATCGGGGGGTGGTTGTAATTTAGAAATATTTCTGTGAGCAAAGGGAAAAACATCACCATTTACTGTCCATTGTCCATGCTAGCATGGGTTAGACAGGTTGTCCTGTGAAAGAAGTCAGATCAGATGACTGTCTTGCTCACACAGAACCATTTCTGGCTTGGTTTCTACAACTGGATGCCCTTCCTAATGTCAACTTTTCTTTACCTCCCCCATCCTAAACAACCTTCATCCACACACACCCACTTCCGTGTTACCTTCTTTTCAGCATCAGTGAGGGCAAGTACTCTGTTGTCATCACGTACAAAATTCTCCCCAACAATATCACAATTTTCCCTGACACATTGTCTCGCAATCCTGAACACCTCCCACCCTTCGTCCTCGTTGGATGGATCCTATTCAGCACAGCATATATATATATATATGCATGTTTATACACCACACACATTAGGGTTATATATATATATATATATTTATATAACCCTAACCCTGTAAAGATGAAAAGCCTCACTGGCGCTGCATTATTTGAACTCAGAACAAATAAAAGCAAAATTTATTTAATTTATTTTAATATTTCAGGGTTTTCTTCTTACTTTTTTTTGGTGGGGGCTGGGATAACTAAAGTTATTGTCATATTGTTGTGTTCATATTTCAATAATTGGTCTGTTCTTTATGTCGTCAAGAAAGAGACAACTAAAGACATCGTTAGTGAAGGTAGGATGAAACTTATTAGCACGATGGCAATCAGGAACAAAATTTACTTCACATATCACTGGCTGAATTGTTTTGTTGCCTGAATTGGAGAGAAAGAAATTTTAAAAACAGTGATATCGCATCAAACAGTGATATCGCATCAGTGATATCGCATCAAACAGAGATATCTCATCAGTGGTATCTCATCAAACAGTGATATCTCATCAGTGGTATCTCATCAAACAGTGATATCTCATCAGTGGTATCTCATCAAACAGTGATATCTCATCAGTGATATCTCATCAGTGGTATCTCATCAAACATTGATATCTCATCAAACAGAGATATCTCATCAGTGATATCTCATCAGACAGTGATATCTCATCAAACAGAGATATCTCATCAAACAATGATATCTCATCAAACAATGATATCTCATCAAACAGTGATATCTCATCAGTGGTATCTCATCAAACAGTGATATCTCATCAGTGATATCTCATCAGTGATATCTCATCAAACATTGATATCTCATCAAACAGAGATATCTCATCAGTGATATCTCATCAGACAGTGATATCTCATCAAACAGAGATATCTCATCAAACAATGATATCTCATCAAACAATGATATCTCATCAAACAGTGATATCTCATCAAACAGAGATATCTCATCAAACAATGATATCTCATCAAACAATGATATCTCATCAAACAGTGATATCTCATCAGTGGTATCTCATCAAACAGTGATATCTCATCAGTGATATCTCATCAGTGATATCTCATCAAACATTGATATCTCATCAAACAGAGATATCTCATCAGTGATATCTCATCAGACAGTGATATCTCATCAAACAGAGATATCTCATCAAACAATGATATCTCATCAAACAATGATATCTCATCAAACAGTGATATCTCATCAAACAGAGATATCTCATCAGTGATATCTCATCAAACAGTGACATTTCATCAGAGATATCTCATCAAACAGTGATATCTCATCAGTGATATCTCATCAAACAGTGATATCTCATCAGTGGTATCTCATCAAACAGTGATATCGCATCAAAGAGAGATATCTCATCAGTGATATCTCATCAGACCGTGATATCTCATCAAACAGTGATATCTCATCAAACAGTGATATCTCATCAGTGGTATCTCATCAAACAGTGATATCGCATCAAACAGAGATATCCCATCAAACAGAGATATCCCATCAAACAGAGATATCTCATTAAACAGAGATATCTCATCAAACAGTGATATCCCATCAAACAGAGATATCTCATCAGTGGTATCTCATCAGACAGTGATATCTCATCAAACAGAGATATCTCATCAGTGATATCTCATCAGACAGTGATATCTCATCAAACAGAGATATCTCATCAAACAGAGATATCTCATCAAACAGTGATATTTCATCAGTGATATCTCATCAAACAGTGATATCTCATCAACCAATCAGTGACATTTCATCAAACATTTCCTCATATATCATCAGTGTCATTTCATCAAACAATCAATGGCATATCATCAATCAAACATCGACATTTCATCAATCAGACATCACATCAAACAGCAATTTCATGAAACGACATTTCATCAAACAGTGACATCTCATCAACCAATCAGTGACATTTCATCAAACAATGACATTTCATCAAACAGTGACATCTCATCAACCAATCAGTGACATTTCATCAAACAGTGACATCTCATCAACTAATCAGTGACATTTCATCAAACAGTGACATCTCATCAACCAATCAGTGACATTTCATCAAACAGTGACATCTCATCAACCAATCAGTGACATTTCATCAAACAATGAGATCTCATCAACCAATCAGTGACATTTCATCAAACAATGACATCTCATCAACCAATCAGTGACATTTCATCAAACAGTGACATCTCATCAACCAATCAGTGACATTTCATCAAACAGTGACATCTCATCAACCAATCAGTGACATTTCATCAAACAGTGACATCTCATCAACCAATCAGTGACATTTCATCAAACAGTGACATCTCATCAACCAATCAGTGACATTTCATCAAACAGTGACATCTCATCAACCAATCAGTGACATTTCATCAAACAATGAGATCTCATCAACCAATCAGTGACATTTCATCAAACAGTGACATCTCATCAACTAATCAGTGACATTTCATCAAACAGTGACATCTCATCAACCAATCAGTGACATTTCATCAAACAGTGACATCTCATCAACCAATCAGTGACATTTCATCAAACAATGAGATCTCATCAACCAATCAGTGACATTTCATCAAACAATGACATCTCATCAACCAATCAGTGACATTTCATCAAACAGTGACATCTCATCAACTAATCGGTGACATTTCATCAAACAGTGACATCTCATCAACCAATCAGTGACATTTCATCAAACAGTGACATCTCATCAATCAATCAGTGACATTTCATCAAACAATGAGATCTCATCAACCAATCAGTGACATTTCATCAAACAATGACATCTCATCAACCAATCAGTGACATTTCATCAACCAATCAGTGACATTTCATCAAACAATGACATCTCATCAACCAATCAGTGACATTTCATCAAACAGTGACATATCATCAACCAATCAGTGACATTTCATCAAACAGTGACATCTCATCAACCAATCAGTGACATTTCATCAAACAATGACATCTCATCAACCAATCAGTGACATTTCATCAAACAGTGACATATCATCAACCAATCAGTGACATTTCATCAAACAGTGACATCTCATCAACCAATCAGTGACATTTCATCAACCAATCAGTGACATTTGATCAAACAATGACATCTCATCAACCAATCAGTGACATTTCATCAAACAGTGACATCTCATCAACCAATCAGTGACATTTCATCAAACAGTGACATCTCATCAACCAATCAGTGACATTTCATCAATCAGTGACATCTCATCAACCAATCAGTGACATTTCATCAACCAATCAGTGACATTTGATCAAACAACATTTCCTCAAACACTGACATATTAATCAAACAGAGATGTTTAACATAAGTTTGTCAAGCTCACCTTTAGCATCAGTCCCCCAGTTCAACATGAAGTCAATACCATACATTGCTCGACATTGCGGGGAGTGAGGGATTCCCCTGGGGTAGGGTTCTTTCGTGGCAGCCAAAAATAAACCGCGGAAGCATTTAAAGATGTCTTTCTGAAAAATTTGATGAAAGAAAAGAGGATTGCTGTGATATTTTAAAGAAATTAGAGCGTGCGTGTGTGTGTGCGTGTGTATATGTGCATGTGTGTGTGTGTACAAACATATACAACTACGACATGAACAAGAAGAATGTTAAAAATATTCTCCTGTTACTTACTTCAATGTCTTCCCATGGGAACTCTGGATATTGACTGTCAAACATTGGTATAAACTCATCGTAGTTTACCTGACATGACAATAAATATCATTATTATATAGGGTAGATAAAATAAAGTACCAGTAATGCACTGGGTAATTGCTGGCCTTGTGCCAAAAAAGTAGAAACAATTATTATATAGGTTGATATTAACATATTGTAATAGATATATTAGATATTGTAAAGATATTGTAATAAATATATTAGATATTGTAATATATATATATTAGATATTGTAAAGATATTGTAATATAAATATATTAGATATTGTAAAGATATTGTAATAAATATATATATTAGATATTGTAAAGATATTGTAATATATATATATTAGATATTGTAAAGATATTGTAATAAATATATATATTAGATATTGTAAAGATATTGTAATAAATATATATATTAGATATTGTAAAGATATTGTAATATAAATATATTAGATATTGTAAAGATATTGTAATAAATATATTAGATATTGTAAAGATATTGTAATAAATATATTAGATATTGTAAAGATATTGTAATATATATATATTAGATATTGTAAAGATATTGTAATATATATATATTAGATATTGTAAAGATATTGTAATAAATATATTAGATATTGTAAAGATATTGTAATAAATATATTAGATATTGTAAAGATATTGTAATAAATATATTAGATATTGTAAAGATATTGTAATAAATATATTAGATATTGTAAAGATATTGTAATATATATATATTAGATATTGTAAAGATATTGTAATATATATATATTAGATATTGTAAAGATATTGTAATATATATATATATGTAAATGTGGTTGGTATTAAGAAGGGCATCCAGCCGTAGAAAACCTGCCAGATAGTCCTATATGAGTGAGACACGGTCACCCGCCCAACCTTGCCTCAAGTGGGACAACTCCCATCTAACCCATGCTAGCGTGGAAAATGAACGTTAAACGAAGATGATGAGATGATGATGACGATATATACCTATATATATATATATAGTTATGTAATAAACAACATAAGGCAATTATTTCATTTACCAGTGGTTTCTTAAAAGCAAAAAAATTTTGCTTTCAATCATCAGAATGAAAAAATCCTGGCGTATTTATTGACGTTGGATTTTAAAAAACCTATTTTGCTTTCAATCATCAGTTTAAGCTCTGTTACTTACATAGAGCACTCTTTTTCCTGGACTTTTCCGACGGAATTACTTCATTTATATATATGTTTAGTGAGTTAGTCCCAGGGTTACTTACTCCAGTAAGTACCACCGGATCCCAACTACTAAATTTAATAGAAATAAGAGATAGGAGAATTTTCATACAATTTCATTTTGTGTGAGAATTATCTCTCACTACATTTGAATAACTGAAGCATAATAAGTTTCTCAAAACGAGTATCGAAATGACTTGCGTTTATTGTAGTCCGTGAATTACATATGTGGTAAGCAAATGTATCTCGTGGTAAGACAAGGTATAATTCTGAACCATAAGATGCTTGCGCTCGATGTTGTCAGTTTGAGAGGTGCCGCCAAAAGAGAGTAAGTGAGCAAGAGAGATTGAGTGACGTCAGCACACTCCCTTATATACTGGCCAGGGGGAAGTAACTCCAATTAGTTTTTTTCTTCCCAGGCAAGGTGGCGCTAGTCGCTACAAGGCTCCCCTCCAGACGATAGTCGATAATAACCGTAAAGTCATTGTAGCGAGGAGTCGTTGAATAAGGAGCAATACTGTCATCATAGTTCAGCACATAAGACCATGATGTCTGTGTGTCCCTTACCTGTCTTAATGCAATATTGTCATCATAGTTCATCACATAAGACCATGGTGATGTCTGTGTGTCCCTTACCTGTCTTAATGCAATACTGTCATCATAGTTCATCACATAAGACCATGGTGATGTCTGTGTGTCCCTTACCTGTCTTAATGCAATACTGTCATCATAGTTCATCACAGTGAAATGTTTCTCATAGTCGTGGAAGTTGTCCAAAGAATAGGCCCTGATGTAAGAGAAGAATAACGGTAAAGTTAACATGGGGTGGCTGTAGTTGACGTGGGGTGGCTGTAGTTGACGTGGGGTGGCTGTAGTTGATGTGGGGTGGCTGTAGTTGATGTGGGGTGGCTGTAGTTGATGTGGGGTGGCTGTAGTTAAGGTGGGGTGGCTGTAGTTGATGTGGGGTGGCTGTAGTTGATGTGGGGTGGCTGTAGTTAAGGTGGGGTGGCTGTAGTTGATGTGGGGTGGCTGTAGTTGATGTGGGCTGGCTGTAGTTAAGGTGGGGTAGCTGTAGTTGATGTGGGGTGGCTGTAGTTGACGTGGGGTGGCTGTAGTTGACGTGGGGTGGCTGTAGTTGATGTGGGGTGGCTGTAGTTAAGGTGGGGTGGCTGTAGTTGACGTGGGGTGGCTGTAGTTGATGTGGGGTGGCTGTAGTTAATGTGGGGTGGCTGTAGTTGATGTGGGGTGGCTGTAGTTGACATGGGGTGGCTGTAGTTAATGTGGGGTGGCTGTAGTTGACATGGGGTGGCTGTAGTTAATGTGGGGTGGCTGTAGTTGATGTGGGGTGGCTGTAGTTAAGGTGGGGTGGCTGTAGTTGATGTGGGGTGGCTGTAGTTAAGGTGGGGTGGCTGTAGTTGATGTGGGGTGGCTGTAGTTAATGTGGGGTGGCTGTAGTTGATGTGGGGTGGCTGTAGTTGACATGGGGTGGCTGTAGTTGATGTGGGGTGGCTGTAGTTAATGTGGGGTGGCTGTAGTTGATGTGGGGTGGCTGTAGTTGACATGGGGTGGCTGTAGTTAATGTGGGGTGGCTGTAGTTGACATGGGGTGGCTGTAGTTAATGTGGGGTGGCTGTAGTTGATGTGGGGTGGCTGTAGTTAAGGTGGGGTGGCTGTAGTTGATGTGGGGTGGCTGTAGTTAAGGTGGGGTGGCTGTAGTTGATGTGGGCTGGCTGTAGTTAAGGTGGGGTGGCTGTAGTTGATGTGGGGTGGCTGTAGTTGACATGGGGTGGCTGTAGTTGATGTGGGGTGGCTGTAGTTAATGTGGGGTGGCTGTAGTTGATGTGGGGTGGCTGTAGTTAAGGTGGGGTGGCTGTAGTTGATGTGGGGTGGCTGTAGTTGATGTGGGGTGGCTGTAGTTAAGGTGGGGTGGCTGTAGTTGATGTGGGCTGGCTGTAGTTGATGTGGGCTGGCTGTAGTTGATGTGGGGTGGCTGTAGTTGACATGGGGTGGCTGTAGTTGATGTGGGGTGGCTGTAGTTAATGTGGGGTGGCTGTAGTTGATGTGGGGTGGCTGTAGTTGACATGGGGTGGCTGTAGTTAATGTGGGGTGGCTGTAGTTGACATGGGGTGGCTGTAGTTAATGTGGGGTGGCTGTAGTTGATGTGGGGTGGCTGTAGTTAAGGTGGGGTGGCTGTAGTTGATGTGGGGTGGCTGTAGTTAAGGTGGGGTGGCTGTAGTTGATGTGGGGTGGCTGTAGTTAATGTGGGGTGGCTGTAGTTGATGTGGGGTGGCTGTAGTTGACATGGGGTGGCTGTAGTTGATGTGGGGTGGCTGTAGTTAATGTGGGGTGGCTGTAGTTGATGTGGGGTGGCTGTAGTTGACATGGGGTGGCTGTAGTTAATGTGGGGTGGCTGTAGTTGACATGGGGTGGCTGTAGTTAATGTGGGGTGGCTGTAGTTGATGTGGGGTGGCTGTAGTTAAGGTGGGGTGGCTGTAGTTGATGTGGGGTGGCTGTAGTTAAGGTGGGGTGGCTGTAGTTGATGTGGGCTGGCTGTAGTTGATGTGGGCTGGCTGTAGTTGATGTGGGGTGGCTGTAGTTGACATGGGGTGGCTGTAGTTGATGTGGGGTGGCTGTAGTTAATGTGGGGTGGCTGTAGTTGATGTGGGGTGGCTGTAGTTAAGGTGGGGTGGCTGTAGTTGATGTGGGGTGGCTGTAGTTGATGTGGGGTGGCTGTAGTTAAGGTGGGGTGGCTGTAGTTGATGTGGGCTGGCTGTAGTTGATGTGGGCTGGCTGTAGTTGATGTGGGGTGGCTGTAGTTGACATGGGGTGGCTGTAGTTGATGTGGGGTGGCTGTAGTTAATGTGGGGTGGCTGTAGTTGATGTGGGGTGGCTGTAGTTGACATGGGGTGGCTGTAGTTAATGTGGGGTGGCTGTAGTTGACATGGGGTGGCTGTAGTTAATGTGGGGTGGCTGTAGTTGATGTGGGGTGGCTGTAGTTAAGGTGGGGTGGCTGTAGTTGATGTGGGGTGGCTGTAGTTAAGGTGGGGTGGCTGTAGTTGATGTGGGCTGGCTGTAGTTGATGTGGGCTGGCTGTAGTTGATGTGGGGTGGCTGTAGTTGACATGGGGTGGCTGTAGTTGATGTGGGGTGGCTGTAGTTAATGTGGGGTGGCTGTAGTTGATGTGGGGTGGCTGTAGTTAAGGTGGGGTGGCTGTAGTTGATGTGGGGTGGCTGTAGTTGATGTGGGGTGGCTGTAGTTAAGGTGGGGTGGCTGTAGTTGATGTGGGCTGGCTGTAGTTGATGTGGGCTGGCTGTAGTTGATGTGGGGTGGCTGTAGTTAACATGGGGTGGCTGTAGTTGATGTGGGGTGGCTGTAGTTAATGTGGGGTGGCTGTAGTTGATGTGGGGTGGCTGTAGTTGACATGGGGTGGCTGTAGTTAATGTGGGGTGGCTGTAGTTGACATGGGGTGGCTGTAGTTAATGTGGGGTGGCTGTAGTTGATGTGGGGTGGCTGTAGTTAAGGTGGGGTGGCTGTAGTTGATGTGGGGTGGCTGTAGTTAAGGTGGGGTGGCTGTAGTTGATGTGGGCTGGCTGTAGTTGATGTGGGCTGGCTGTAGTTGATGTGGGGTGGCTGTAGTTGACATGGGGTGGCTGTAGTTGATGTGGGGTGGCTGTAGTTAATGTGGGGTGGCTGTAGTTGATGTGGGGTGGCTGTAGTTAAGGTGGGGTGGCTGTAGTTGATGTGGGGTGGCTGTAGTTGATGTGGGGTGGCTGTAGTTAAGGTGGGGTGGCTGTAGTTGATGTGGGCTGGCTGTAGTTGATGTGGGCTGGCTGTAGTTGATGTGGGGTGGCTGTAGTTGACATGGGGTGGCTGTAGTTGATGTGGGGTGGCTGTAGTTAATGTGGGGTGGCTGTAGTTGATGTGGGGTGGCTGTAGTTGACATGGGGTGGCTGTAGTTAATGTGGGGTGGCTGTAGTTGACATGGGGTGGCTGTAGTTAATGTGGGGTGGCTGTAGTTGATGTGGGGTGGCTGTAGTTAAGGTGGGGTGGCTGTAGTTGATGTGGGGTGGCTGTAGTTAAGGTGGGGTGGCTGTAGTTGATGTGGGGTGGCTGTAGTTAATGTGGGGTGGCTGTAGTTGATGTGGGGTGGCTGTAGTTAAGGTGGGGTGGCTGTAGTTGATGTGGGGTGGCTGTAGTTAATGTGGAGTGGCTGTAGTTGATGTGGGGTGGCTGTAGTTGACATGGGGTGGCTGTAGTTGATGTGGGGTGGCTGTAGTTGATATGGGGTGGCTGTAGTTAATGTGGGGTGGCTATAGTTGATGTGAGGTGCTGTAGTTGACATGGCGTAGCTGTAGTTAATGTAGGGTGGCTGTAGTTAATGTAGGGTGGCTGTAGTTGATGTGGGGTGGCTTTAGTTGATGTGGGTGGCTGTAGTTAATGTAGGGTGGCTGTAGTTGATGTGGGGTGGCTGTAGTTAATGTGGGGTGGCTGTAGTTAACATGGGGTTGCTGTAGTTGATGTGGGGTGGCTGTAGTTGATGTGGGGTGGCTGTAGTTGACATGGGTGGCTGTAGTTGATGTGGGGTTGGATGATGTGTGGGGTTGTAGATGATGTGGGGTGGCTGTAGTTGACATGGGTGGCTGTAGTTGATGTGGGGTTGTAGTTGATGTGGGGTTGTAGATGATGTGGGGTGGCTGTAGTTAATGTGGGGTGTCTGTAGTTAACATGGGGTGGCTGTAGTTGATGTGGGGTGGCTGTAGTTGATGTGAGGTGCTGTAGTTGATATGGGGTGGCTGTAGTTAATGTGGGGTGGCTGTAGTTAACATGGAGTGACTGTAGTTGACATGGGATAGCTGTAGTTAATGTGGGGTGGCTGTAGTTGGCATGGGTGGCTGTAGTTGATATGGGGTGGCTGTAGTTGATATGGGGTGGCTGTAGTTGATGTGGGCTGGCTGTAGTTGATGTGGGGTGGCTGTAGTTGATGTGGGGTGGCTGTTGTTGATGTGGGGTGGCTGTAGTTGATGTGGGGTGGCTGTAGTTGAAATGGGGTAGCTGTAGTTGATATGGGGTGGCTGTAGTTGATGTGGGGTGGCTGTAGTTGATGTGGGGTGGCTGTAGTTGATGTGGGGTGGCTGTTGTTGATGTGGGGTGGCTGTAGTTGATGTGGGGTGGCTGTAGTTGATGTGGGGTGGCTGTAGTTGATATGGGGTGGCTGTAGTTAACATGGGGTGGCTGTTGTTGATGTGGGGTGGCTGTAGTTGATATGGGGTGGCTGTAGTTGATATGGGGTGGCTTTAGTTAATGTGGAGTGACTTTAGTTAATGTGGGGTGGCTGTAGTTACTGTAGGGTCGCTGTAGTTGTTGTAGGGTGGCTGTAGTTGATATGGTGTGGCTGTAGTTAATGTAGGGTGGCTTTAGTTACTGTAGGGTGGCTGTAGTTGATGTGGGGTGGCTGTAGTTAATATAGGGTGGCTTTAGTTACTGTAGGGTGGCTGTAGTTAATGTGGGGTGGCTGTTGTTGATGTGGGGGGAGGGGGGGGGGGGGGGGGGGTTAGTTGATGTGCGGTGGTTGTAGTTAATGTGGGGTGGCTGTAGTTACTGTAGGGTGGCTTTAGTTGATGTGGGGTGGCAGTAGTTGATGTGGGGTGGTTGTAGTTAATGTAGGGTGGCTTTAGTTACTGTAGGGTGGCTGTAGTTGATGTGGGGTGGCTGTAGTTGATGTGGGGTGGCTGTAGTTGAAGTGGGGTGGCTGTAGTTGAAGTGGGGTGGCTGTAGTTGATGTAGGGTGGCTGTAGTTGATGTAGGGTGGCTGTAGTTGATGTAGGGTGGCTGTAGTTAATGAGGGGTGGCTGTAGTTGATGTGGGGTTGCTGTAGTTGATGTAGGGTGGCTGTACTTGATGTGCGGTGGCTGAAGTTAATGTGGGGTGGCTGTAATATGGGGTGGGTGTAGGTCATACTGGTGCCAAGACAAAAATACATCCTGTCCCTCCTGTATGTGGGGGTGGTAATGCTGGTGCCATAACAAAAAATACCCAGTCCACTCTGGAAAGTGGGGTGGCAGTAGTTGTTACCACATCAAAAAAAAAGGATCCAGTCCCTTCTGCAAAAAATAATGGGGGAATGAAGAAAGATTGTAATGTGTCAGAGAAGATGGTGGGATGGGGGTATATTTGATGGGAGGGGAACTGGTTGACTTACTTGTTGCTGAATCTCAGGAAAAAACATTGATAGGCGTAGAGCTTGAGAGGTTGGACACTTCTCAAGAGAACGATGTAGCGGATGTCGAACTTGACAGATCCGACACCATCAAAGTGCATCAACAGAGGATCTTCGATGTATTTGCAAGCAACCTGTTTTAAAAGAAAGGAAAATGTATATATATAATGTTTGTTGGGTGGTGTCTTCGCACATAACACAAAAAATGAAAACTGAGAAAATTGGACACAAAATAACAATGATGTTGATACTGGTGTGATGTAGAAATAAAAACAAAGTTTGGCTAACTTTTGGTCCTGATTCTCGCAGCCTGACAATATATGGAAGCTGGTCAGTTATATGAGTATCAAGGCATCGAGCAAGATTCCAGGGTTTGCAGATCCAGAGGTTGTTCAGGTTTCTGAAAGATGAACAGATCAACAGATGTAAAGTATTATGTCAGACCAGACCAAGAGACAGGCATGGAAAAAATAGAAGAACGAGGGAAGCAGGCTACACTACATAGAGGTCAGGAGGGAAGCTAGATAAGTAGGGAAGTAGAGTACACTACATAGAGGTCAGGAGGGAAGCTAGATAAGTAGGGAAGTAGAGTACACTACATAGAGGTCAGGAGGGAAGCTAGATAAGTAGGGAAGTAGAGTACACTACATAGAGGTCAGGAGGGAAGTTAGGTGACAAGTATACTTTGCAAGTAGAGAAGCAGAAGATAAAAAATTCAAGCATGTTATGCAGCTTGAAGACTAAAAACACAAGGTATTCTAGATTGTGAGGCAGTGTGTTAGGGAAAATTGTGATATCATTGGTGAGTAGTCTATCTGTGATGATAAAGGTACACTTGCCCTCACAGACGCTGAAGAGAAAGTAGCATGGAAGAGCCATCATGAAAGATTACTGAATGAGGAGAATGTATGGGAGAAGAAAACCAGCCCATACAACCACTTTACAGGGTAGACAGGGTGCTGTTTGTCAGACCACCACCACCGTCACTTTACAGGGTAGACAGGGTGCTGTTTGTCAGACCACCACCACCGTCACTTTACAGGGTAGACAGGGTGCTGTTTGTCGTGCCACCACCACCGTCACTTTACAGGGTAGACAGGGTGCTGTTTGTCGTGCCACCACCACCGTCACTTTACAGGGTAGACAGGGTGCTGTTTGTCGTGCCACCACCACCACTGTCACTTTACAGGGTAGACAGGGTGCTGTTTGTCAGACCACCACCACCGTCAGTTTACAGGGTAGACAGGGTGCTGTTTGTCGTGCCACCACCACCGTCACTTTACAGGGTAGACAGGGTGCTGTTTGTCGTGCCACCACCACCGTCACTTTACAGGGTAGACAGGGTGCTGTTTGTCGTGCCACCACCACCGTCACTTTACAGGGTAGACAGGGTGCTGTTTGTCAGACCACCACCACCGTCACTTTACAGGGTAGACAGGGTGCTGTTTGTCGTGCCACCACCACCGTCACTTTACAGGGTAGACAGGGTGCTGTTTGTCGTGCCTCCACCACCGTCACTTTACAGGGTAGACAGGGTGCTGTTTGTCGTGCCTCCACCACCGTCACTTTACAGGGTAGACAGGGTGCTGTTTGTCGTGCCTCCACCACCGTCACTTTACAGGGTAGACAGGGTGCTGTTTGTCGTGCCTCCACCACCGTCACTTTACAGGGTAGACAGGGTGCTGTTTGTCGTGCCTCCACCACCGTCACTTTACAGGGTAGACAGGGTGCTGTTTGTCGTGCCTCCACCACCGTCACTTTACAGGGTAGACAGGGTGCTGTTTGTCGTGCCTCCACCACCGTCACTTTACAGGGTAGACAGGGTGCTGTTTGTCGTGCCACCACCACCGTCACTTTACAGGGTAGACAGGGTGCTGTTTGTCAGACCACCACCACCGTCACTTTACAGGGTAGACAGGGTGCTGTTTGTCGTGCCACCACCACCGTCACTTTACAGGGTAGACAGGGTGCTGTTTGTCAGACCACCACCACCATCACTTTACAGGGTAGACAGGGTGCTGTTTGTCGTGCCACCACCACCGTCACTTTACAGGGTAGACAGGGTGCTGTTTGTCAGACCACCACCACCGTCACTTTACAGGGTAGACAGGGTGCTGTTTGTCATGCCACCAGCACCGTCGACCACAATGAATATAAACAATGAAACAAACATTTAAATGTAACCTACCTTTTCTGTCGTTGTTGAAAGTAGGAGATAAATTGAGGCAACTCGGTGTTGAGGTTGTAGGTTATAGGCAGCCATGTTGGCCCAAAGTCCAAACTGTCTTGGTGTGTGTGTTCTGGGTCAGCATGTCGTCCTGTCACTGCCAACATGTCTTTTACGGTGACAAGAGATTCATTTGGGAATTGGTTGATCATTTGGTGCAAATTTCTGAAAGATCAAAAAATATATATATAAGGGGTGGGGAGGACTCTTCAGTTTGTGTCAAAAGGTATGACTACTTCTCCTATACACTCGTGAGATGCAGACCCCTCGTCCTGTCTCAAACAATCTCGGCACCACAATCTTTTAAAGGCTTAGAGCCTCAAAGGGGTATGATAACCTTTTAAAGGTTTAGGGTCTCAAAGGGGTATGATAACCTTTTAAGGGTTTAGGGCCTCAAAGGGGTATGATAACCTTTTAAGGGTTTAGGGCCTCAAAGGGGCATGATAACCTTTTAAAGGTTTAGGGCCTCAAAGGGGTATTATAACCTTTTAAGGGTTTAGGGCCTCAAAGGGGTATGATAACCTTTTAAAGGTTTAGGGCCTCGAAGGGGTATGATAACCTTTTAAAGGTTTAGGGTCTCAAAGGGGTATGATAACCTTTTAAGGGTTTAGGGTCTCAAAGGGGTATGATAACTTTTTAAGGGTTTAGGGCCTCAAAGAGGTATGTTAACCTTTTAAAGGTTTAGGGTCTCAAAGGGATATAATAACCTTTTAAAGGTTTAGGGTCTCAAAGAGGTATGTTAACCTTTTAAAGGTTTAGGGTCTCAAAGGGGTATGATAACCTTTTAAAGGTTTAGGGTCTCAAAGGGGTATGATAACCTTTTAAAGGTTTAGGATTCAAAGGGGTATGATAACCTTTTAAAGGTTTAGGGTCTCAAAGGAGTATGATAATTCTTTAAGGGTTTAGGGCCTCAAAAGGACTTTATGCAGCTCCACGTGTCTCTGTTAGAAGAAGTTCCTTACTTGTAGTTTTCCAAACTTTCCTTCACAAACAAAATATCAGCAGATTCTCGGTCGTTGACCACAACGAAACGTGGATCACTTAGATGACCATCCATGGTGGAGTAATCCATGTAGACCTTCAGCACGTCGTTCTTCACCACGATTGGCTCCTCATCTTCATCGGGAAGGATTATTTTAGAGCGGTATTCCTGAAGGAATACGTAAATAACTATTTCAAAATTTGTAAATAAAATCTAAAAAATGACTTCACATAAAGTGCCCCTTTTAACTCTTTACATTACTCTATATATACTATTGTGAAGGTGCATGGTTTAGTGGTTAGAGCATTGGGCTTGCAATCGAAACGTTGTGAGTTCAATTCTCGGACCGGGTGATGTGTTGTTTCCTTGAGCAAGACACTTTATTTCACATTGCTCCAGTTTACTCAGCTGTAGAAATAAGATGATAGGACTGGGGTCCCTATCATTAAATTACCCAAGACACCTCCTACGAGATATACCTTGGAGGAGGCCAGCTAAACCTGCATAGGTGTGAACTGTCACACACACATATATACTATTGTATTTTCACCGTAAAGGCTTTACCTCACATAATATCTCACATAACATTTACATTACTCTATATATACTATTGTATTTTCACCGTAAAGGCTTTACCTCACATAATATCTCACATAACATTTACATTACTCTATATATACTATTGTATTTTCACAGTAAAGGCTTTACCTCACATAATATCAAATCTACAAGATTTTGATAGCATTTATTTTGAGAACAATACGTTAAGAGGTGCCTACTGACTGTAGGTTTTGCTACTGCGTAGCGCCAAAGATCTCGGTCCAGTGACATCGTCTTAGAGAGGTGCAAATGTGTAAGGTCGGAATTTATCAAATCGTCCCAGGTTTTTCTGGGTCTACCTACTCCGTAACTACCATCAATTTTGATCGCCCTGCACTTTTTTATACAGCTGTCTTCTTTCATGCGCATCATGTGACCATACCATCGTAGTCTTCTCTCAAGTAAACAGCATCTGATCCTCTTATTCCTAATTTCTCACTTAGTTCATTTATGCTTTGCCGTTCACGTATAATTTTATTACACATCCAACGGAGCATGCATGCTTCATTCCTTTCCAGTCTGCGCAGGTCCTCTGCACACAATGCCCATGTCTCACTGCCATGTAGCATTGCTGTTCGTATACAGGCATCATACAATCTGCCTTTCATTTTTAGAGAGAAACCTTTTGTGGCCAACAGCGGTATATATAGAGTAATGTAAATGTTATGTGAGATATTATATATGAGGTAAAGCCTTTACCATGAAAATACAATAGTATATATAGAGTAATGTAAATGTTATATGAGATATTATGTGAGGTAAAGCCTTTACTGTGAAAATACAATAGTATATATAGAGTAATGTAAATGTTATATGAGATATTATGTGAGGTAAAGCCTTTACTGTGAAAATACAATAGTATATATAGAGTAATGTAAATGTTATGTGAGATATTATGTGAGGTAAAGCCTTTACTGTGAAAATACAATAGTATATATAGAGTAATGTAAATTCTAAAGGGTTAAAGGCCCTAGAAAACTTGGGGTCGAGAGAAGTTTTCAGTTATATGAAAGACATGACAGCCTCTCCTAGTGCCAGTGACATGATGACATGATAAAATACACCCAGTACACTCTGTAAAGTGATTGGTGAGAGGAAGAGCATCTAGTCATAGAAAACAAATTAAACAGGGCGTTGGGAGGACTCTACAGTTATGAGAGGAGAAGAAGAAGGGGAAAGAAAAGGGGGAAAAGAAGAAGAGGGAGAATAAGAAGCTTACTTTATAGTAGTCATCATTAGGTTCTTTAGGAATGTGACTAATATCTGTGAAGTCAAAGTGTTTCCATGGAATCAGCCGAGCGTGATGCTCCAAGCTATTCAGCTGTGTCTGAAGGTAATTCCTTGTCACTTCATCTGGATTCAATACACATAAACAAAAGTTAAAATCATTGTTCGTGTAAACATGTACATATATATATAAATATATATATAAATATATATATATATATATATATTTAAGAGTTAAACAAGATTCAATGAGTACATCAAAGAATGAGTTTTACAATAGATTGGAAGCACTCTACAGAAAAAAATATTTTCCAGAGTTGTTATTGATCACAAGAATATCTATTTTGTTAATATTTGGAATTAATATATATATATATATATATATATTAATGAAAAAGAACAAAGGAACTATTATGACATTACAACAAGTTTATTGCCGACAGCTGTTTCGTCCGACCATATGGTGGGACTTTTCAAGGCATATAACATGTGATTGTAAGTTCATTATCTACATCAACGTATCACTTAAGACTAGCAGTTTGAAATTGTGGTATACATCAGCAGCTCCACTTGTACATTGTATATGCCTTGAAAAGTCCCACCATGTGGTCGGATGAAACAGCTGTCGGCAATAAACTTGTTATAATGTCATAATAGCTCCTTTGTTCCTTTTCATTAATATTTCTGCTCTGCTTGAACGCATAGAGCTTAACTAGCTACCGTCACATATTTGGTAGGTCAGACGTGATCATCGCGATTCACATACGACCTACCATACATCTTGCTTATATATATATAACAAAATGCACCCCCGTCCCACTACCCCCACCCCATACACACCACCCCTTTCAATGTAAAGTTATGTTGGTACCACAACATCCAGCCCGAAACAAATGAGGTCGTGTAGGTGTCACGACAAAAAACACAGAGTCCACGCTGTAATGTGGCTGTGTAGGTAACACGGTAAAAACCTCCCAGTCCACACTGTAAACGTGGTTGGTGTTAGGAAGGGCATCCAGCCGTAGAAAACACGCCAGACAGTCCTATACGAGCAAGACAACCACTCTTGCTTGCCTCAAGTGGGAAAACTCTCGTCCAAACCCATGCGAGCGTGGAATATGGACGTTAAACGAAGATGATGATGATGATATATATGTGTGTGTGTCAAGTAATTCCGAAGAAAAAGCAAAGGAAAAAAGAATGCTCTATGTATAGAACAGAGCTATAGAGATTGAACAACACAAAATATAACTACTCCATTACCAAAGGTTTCAGGACCCCAGACAATGTTAACATACGTCTAGTTCGTTCATCAGACAGAGATGTTAATATTGTCGAGAGTCCTGAAACCGTTGGTAATGGAGTAGTTATATATTGTGCTGTTTACTTTCTAAATATATATATAGATATATAAGTTTGTTTTGCAAGGTTTTTGATAGACTATATATATGTTTATATCTGTATTTTTAACCGTGGGTCAATCAATGATAAACATTGATTGCCAAATACATTAACTATGGAGATATAAAAGATACAGAAGCGAAAACCAACCAAAACGAAACAGTGAGTGTGTTCTATTATTTCTGACAATATTATAACAATATGACCCTCCCCAAATATAACGATAGATCATCATCAATATCATCATCATTTTACGTCCGCTTTTCCCTGCTTGCAAGGGTGGGACGGGTCTTATTCAGCACAGCATCTCTCCACTCGTCACGGTCCCTCATCATCTCCACCGTGAGCTTCAATGATCTGAGGTCTGTTCTCACCACCTCCGCCCATGT
This sequence comes from Eledone cirrhosa, assembly GCA_964016885.1. Classification (NCBI taxonomy): domain Eukaryota; kingdom Metazoa; phylum Mollusca; class Cephalopoda; order Octopoda; family Eledonidae; genus Eledone; species Eledone cirrhosa. The sequence continues at coordinate 16,563,040 of OZ024762.1, forward strand.
TTTTCGTGGTCTACCTCTACCACGTCTTCCTTCAACTGGCAATTCCTGGTACTTCTTCACCCATCGGTCATCCTCCATGCGCATCACATGTCCATACCACCTCAGTCTCCTCTCCCGTACACTACATTCTATCCCTCTCAGACACAGTTTCTCTCTCAACACATTTATGCTGGGTCATTCACGCACATTTACACTGCACATCCAATGGAGCATGCTTGCCTCATTTCTCTCCAGCTGTCGCATATCCTCTGCAGTTGCTGCCCATGTCTCACTACCATGCAGCATCGCGCTCCTCACACAGGCATCATACAACCGGCCTTTCGTACGCAGGGAGAAACCCTTCTTCGTTAACAGAGGAAGCAGCTCCCTAAACTTCTTCCAACCCGTCCTTATTCTAGATACTATGGCCTCGGAACACCCTCCTCCCATGCTAATCTGATCTCCTAGGTACCGGAAGCTATCCACCACTTCTATAGCACCCTCTTGCATTTGAAAAATGTGTCTATCAGTGCGACTTCTACTGTCTAATTTCCCTGTACATCTACTGCCTACATATAAATATATATATATGTGTGTGTGTGTGTGTGTAAAAGGTAAACAGAAATAACAAAACAAATGCCACAGTACGTGGAAGAAATAGTTTAATGCTTGAAATAGCACGAAGAGAGGCTTAACGTTTCGGACATTAGTCCTTCATCAGAAGAAAGAATGAGAAATTAAAGAAAAAATACAAAGATTGATGGTACAGGCAGGGTGGAATCAGAAAAAAAAAAATATATATATATATATATATATCATCATCATCATTTTACATCCACTTTTCCCTGCTTGGAAGGGTGGGACGGGTCCTATTCAGCACAGCATCTCTCCACTTGTCATGGTCCTTTGTCATCTCCTCCGTGAGCTTCAGCGATCTGAGGTCTGCTTTCACCACCTCCGCCCATGTTTTTCATGGTCTTCCTCTACTGCGTATTTATATATCTATCTGTACATATACATATATATATATATATGCCATCCTCATTATCGTTTAATGTCTGCTTTCCCTGCTAGCAAGGGTTAGACAGGTCTACATAGACCAAGTCAGTACTGAAGAAGGGCTACTGACAACCCAGACAGGCCGTCAAGGTCTATATCCCACTTAAACATGATCATTATCGAGTGCAGAGTTGTTGTGTCTGTTGACACAAACTAAAGGATCCTCCTAATCCCTTGTTCGGCAAGTTTTCTACAGCTGGATGCCCTCCCTAATACCAACCACTTTACAGAGTGTACTGGATACTTTTACTGTGCAGACCACCAACACTAGAGAGGTAGTCATGTCCTTGACATAACTAAAAGAACCTTCCAACCCTTTGTTTAGCAAGCTTTCTATGGCTGGATGCCCTTCCTATCACCAACCACTTTACAGAGCGTACCGGGTGTGTTTATTGTGTAGATTACGGACATTAAATAAAGTTATGTCGGTATAAATACAAAGTATGTAAACAAGACTGCACCAACATGTATAAATATATACACATATTTCCCATCAAATTGGAAAAAATGGTAAATATCTTTAATCTATTTTCGGATCTAATTGGACTCTCATCAGAAGACATGTATCATCCAAGCAACCGTAAGGAAACAAGAAAAAGAAAAACGGAATTTTTTTAAAAAGGAAAATTATAGATTTACCATGTGACTGGAGATCTTTACAAGGGAAGATAACTGAGTAACAAATCTGGTCGACCATATAGAAGAAAGGGACCACACTGAATGAAGGATCATCAGAATGGTTTATCTTTGAGCCAAATTCATCCATAATATACCAGAGAGGCATTGCTTCATCGATCCCTAAAGAAAGAATGGGAAAAATAAATTTTTTTTAAAGTAAAAACGGGGAAAAAAAGTAAAGGGCGCCATTAAACCTTTCATGATCGTATTTTTAATGAAATAAACTCTATTCTAATTAGTGATGGTGATGAGGATGGTGTTGGTGGTGATGATAATAATAATAGTGTTCTGTATACTATGTGTTGCTACAATCAACCAGACACCCTAATTTCCAACATATACATGTTTTAACCCTTTAGCATTTAAACCTGCCATATCCGGCCAGAATTCTCTCACCTCTTTCTGTTCAAATTGTCTGTAACCTGCCACTCATACTGATGTTAAGGTATTGTTCTCAAAATAAGCAATATCAAAATCTCATAGATTCTATATTATGTGAGATAATTATGCAAGGTAAAGCCTTTACCGTGAAAATACAATAGTATATATAGAGTAATGTAAATGTTATGTGAGATATTATGTGAGGTAAAGCCTTTACTGTGAAAATACAATAGTATATATAGAGTAATGTAAATGTTATGCGAGATATTATGTGAGGTAAAGCCTTTACCAAGAAAATGCAATAGTATATATAGAGTAATGTAAATTTTATGTGAGGTAAAGCCTTTACTGTGAAAATACAATAGTATATATAGAGTAATTTAAATGTTATGTGAGATATTATGGTAAAGCCTTTACTGTGAAAATACAATAGTATATATAGAGTAATGTAAATGTTATGTGAGATATTGTGTGAGGTAAAGCCTTTACTGTGAAAATATAATAATATATATAGAGTAATGTAAATGTTATGTGAGATATTATGTGAGGTAAAGCCTTTACTGTGAAAATATAATTGTTTCTACTTTAGGCACAAGGCCAGCAATTACCCAGTGCATTACTGGTACTTTATTTTATCGACCCCGTAAGGATGAAAGGCAAAGTCAACCTCGGCGGGATTTGAACTCAGATCGTAAAGGGACGTAACTCTGCTGGAAAGCATGGCGTCCGACCCTCTACCGGTGAGATATTATGGTAAAGCCTTTACTGTGAAAATATAATAATATATAGAGAGTAATGTAAATGTTATATGAGATTTTATTTGAGGTAAAGCCTTTACCACAAAAATACAATAGTATATATAGAGTAATTTACATGGTAAAAGGTTAAACAGTTTGTTTTTTAAATCATAAATCATAGACTATAGTTACCATGGGTTCATTGGCAAAACTGTAAACTTGATTGTATCTGGAACAAACAAAAAAAAAATGTTTAATTTAACCCTTTAGCATTTAAACCAGCTATATCCGGCCAGAATTCTCTCACCTCTTTCTGTTCAAACCAGCTATAACCAGCGACTCGTACTGACATTAAGGTATTGTTCTCAAAATAAATAATATACTGGATGCATATATCATATATATATCACCAACATTGGGGAGGAGATTAACTGAAATGTCGTCCCAACCCTTTACTTGGCAGATTTTTTACAGCTGGATTTCCTTCCTCTCACCAACCACTTTACAGAGTGTACTGGGTGCATTTATCATATATATATATATATTAGGATTGGTGCTCTGAAATAGCGATGTATACATGAATGTATGTTTAGTATATTTAGCAATATACCATATTTTAAATTAAAAACATCTAGAAGACCTTACGCTATCAGTTTTAAAGTAGTGACTATGTTACTTACTTCTTTTATAAGAAGTAAGTAACATACTAATTGAAAAGAAGTAAGTGACATAATCACTACTTTAAAAATGATAGCGTAAGGTCTTCTAGATATTTTTAATTAAACATACGGTATATTGCCAAATATACTATACATACATTCATCATCATCATCATCATCACCGTTTTACGTCCGTTCTTCCACGCTAGCATGGGTTAGACGGGTTGTCCTGTTGAGGGCAGTGTCTGGTCGGCTGACCATGCCTTGCTCATACAGGAACTGATCTGGCTTCATATATATATATCACCAACTAAATATATATATATCACCAACTAAATAAATAAATCAATATATTTACATACTTACAGCCACATTTTATTCAGAATTTCTTGTATAATTTCTTCGGAAGACTTTTCTTCAACTAAAATATCCATCATGGCAGCCATCCTGTCTTTAAGTCCTGGGATCTGCTGCAGCTGTTTGTGGGCATCTTTAACCTCATATGTCCAAGCATGGTCAATCAGGTATATGCTGAAAGTTGAAATACAGGGGTTACATTATAGCTGTGATGGTGATGATAAGGTCTAAAAATATTGGTTGACAGGAGACAAAGGGGACCCACCTACAACTACAATGCTATCATTTAATTTTTATAACAAATAAATAAAATTAAAAAAAAAAAACAATTGGAAATAAAAAGATGCAATTAAAATGTACATTTTTTTTACTAACTACAGTGTATATGTACTGTTTATATTATTGGCAATATACGAAATGTAAATACAGAATGTTATAATTGAATTTTTAAATAAATTTTTGGGTGAATGTATAGTATACAGTTATTCCGAAAATTTTTAACCAAACGACAAAAATCACCCAGTCAACACTGTAAGGTGATCGTGTAGGTGTCACGACAAAAAGAACCCAGTCAACACTGTACAGTGGTTGTGTAGGTGTCATGACAAAATGCACCCAGTCCACACTGTAAAGTGGTCGTGTAGGTGTCACGACAAAGGACATCCAGTCCACACTGTAAAGTGGTCACGTAGGTGTCAAGACAAAAAGCATCCAGTCCACACTGTAAAGTGGTTGTGTAGGTGTCACAACAAAAAGTACCCAGTCCACACTGTAAAGTGGTTGTGTAGGTGTCACAACAAAAAGTACCCAGTCCACACTTTAAAGTGATTGTGTAGGAGTCACGACAAAAAGTACCCAACACACACAGTAAATGTGGTTGGTGTTAGGAAGGACATCCAGCCATAGAAACCAAGCCAGAAAGACATGGTCACTTGACCCAATTTACCTGTAATGGGACAACCCGTCTAACCCATGCTAGCATGGAACATGGACATCAAACAATGATGATTGATACATCTCTGTTTCATGAGTATCTCATTAATTGTGGAGAAACATCAGATATTATCAGGAAAGTTACTCCATTAGAGGTGCTATACAAGAACTGTTAAATAGTAAAATATAAAAAGGAACTGAACTGTTTTCCATCCATTGATGACATTTCAGAAAGTGTCACAACTTTCCATAGTGATTTATTTCCATCCTCTTCTGCCTCCTCTTCAGTATCATTGCAGTCTCTCCTCAATATTTGAAATCTTCCTCCTGCATCAAACACCTTTTAAAGCAGAAGAAGTAACCATTTAGTATTTACATTACTCTATATATACTATTGTATTTTCACAGTAAAGGCTTTACCTCACATAATATCTCATATAACATTTACATTACTCTATTTACTCTATATATACTATTGTATTTTCGTGGTAAAGGCTTTACCTCACATAACATTTAAATTACTCTACATATACTATTGTATTTTCACAGTAAAAGCTTTACCTCACATAATATCTCACATAACATTTACATTACTATATATATACTATTGTATTTTCACAGTAAATACTTTACCTCACATAACATTTACATTACTCTATATATACTATTGTATTTTCATGGTAAAGGCTTTACCTCACATAATATCTCACATAACATTTACATTACTCTATATATACTATTGTATTTTCATGGTAAAGGCTTTACATCACATAATATCTCACATGCCATTTACTCTACATTTACTATTGAATTTTCATGGTAAAGGCTTTACCTCACATAATATTGAATCAATAAGATTTTGATGTTATTTATTTTGAGAACAATACCTAAACATCAGTATGAGTGGCAGGTTACAGCCGGTTTGAATAGAAAGAGGTGAGAGAATTATGGCCAGATACGGCTGGTTTAAATACTGTTAATGTGAATTCTATTCCTTTAACTGCACAATCGACATGATTTTCTGTGCAAGGCAACTCCAAGTGAAAAGCAGGGAACAAGAAAAAAACCCTTTTTCTTGTTTTCTGTAACTTGGAAAAGACCTTTGATAACATTCCAAGAGCTGCTATATGGAATGTCCTCCATTGTTTTGTCTTTCTGGTTCAAGCATTGCATGACAATATATCTGGATGTATCTGCAGTATATCTGCATGACAATATATCTGGATGTATCCACCAAAACAGGCAGACTTATATCAAACAAATAGGCTATGTAGCCGGTAAACCCTAAAGGGACGCAACACACATATCGCTATAGTGTTTCACCAGCCAGTTCCTTCCTCAATCATTCATAGATGTGTGTGTATGTAATAATTATTTTGTATAATGTGTCTATTTATATGTATGGGTAGATGTGTCTGTATGTGTAGGTTTGCACTTCTGTTGTCTCTATCTGTTTATGTATTTACCTGTAGATGTGTGTGTGTATGTGTAAGTTTACCCTCTGTTGTATATCTGTTTATGTATTTACTTGTAGATGTATGCGCGTGTGTGTGTGTGTATGGGTAGATTCACACCTGTTGTCTGTATCTGTTTATCTATTTACCTGTAGATGTGTGTGTGTATGTAACTAAATCATAACATGTTATGGATGGATGACTAAATGATTTTAACATGTTTTTTAACAATTGATGGTGCAAAAGATCTCAAATTTCAGACGGTAAAAGGCCGCAACTAATAGTGTCTGACATTCTTACCGGCTACATAGCCTGGGAGTCTATTTTACCGGGACCGGCTACATAGCCTCTTCCTTTATCAAACAAGTGCACTTTAGAAAACGATGTGGAAGACATAGAATTGCAGATAAGACATTTGGGAAGCTAATCAAACACGTCTTCAACAACCAAGATCAGAACTTAACAGAAAGTATGGTCTATAATGCTGTTGCCCATTGCCAGATTTAGGGCAAATGAGACCCTGTACTAGTTTAGTTATGAGACCCTGTACTAGTTTAGTTATGAGACCCTGTACTAGTTAAGTTATGAGGTTCTGTGTTAGTTAATGAGGCCCTGTACTAGTTACATTATGAGGTCCTGTACTAGTTAAGTTATGAGACCCTGTACTAGTTAAGTTATGAGACCCTGTACTAGTTAAGTTATGAGACCCTGTACTAGTTAAGTTAAGATCCTTTCAGTAATTCACTATATCATGAATATATTTATTCTGCTCTAGAAACGTGTAAGGTATTTAAAATGCTTAAAAACTAGTTTTTTCCATCACGATTTTTGATTTCATATATATATATGTGTGTGTGTGTGTGTGTGAGTCCCGGGTTCAATCGGGGGTAACCACAGTAAGTAAGGTACTCAATACATAGCAGAGTATATAATGTTTAATATAGAAATAGCTTCTACAGGACTAGAACTGTTTCATTCGAAGGAAATCAATGTAGTTGACGGTTAGGAGTAAAGAGTACTCGATACTGAAGTAGAGTTTAAAGATTCATTTCTTATTAAGGCTAACCAGTGAATCTTGTAACCTGAGTAACAGACCAACTACCGTAAACAGACGAAACTCCAGAGTAACAAAACTCACAATCTAATCTTAATAAAATGATGGTCCACCTGATTCCTTACCACACTTCCTTCGTTATATATATATATATAGTAAAACCTACTAGTCAGTAGGCATCTCTAACAAAATACACCCCCGTCCCACCCCATCCACACCGCCCCCTTCAATGCAAAGTTATGTTGGTGCCACAACATCCAGGCCGAAACAAATGAGATCGTGTAGGTGTCACGACAAAAAAACACACAGTCCACGCTGTAATGTGACCGTGTAGGCAACACGGTAAAAACCTCCCAGCCCCACACTGTAAATGTGGTTGGTGTTAGGAAGGGCATCCAGCTGTAGAAAACCCGCCAGACAGTCCACGCTGTAATGTGGCCGTGTAGGCAACACGGTAAAAACCTCCCAGCCCCACACTGTAAATGTGGTTGGTGTTAGGAAGGGCATCCAGCTGTAGAAAACCCGCCAGACAGTCCACGCTGTAATGTGGCCGTGTAGGCAACACGGTAAAAACCTCCCAGCCCCACACTGTAAATGTGGTTGGTGTTAGGAAGGGCATCCAGCTGTAGAAAACCCGCCAGACAGTCCACGCTGTAATGTGGCCGTGTAGGCAACACGGTAAAAACCTCCCAGCCCCACACTGTAAATGTGGTTGGTGTTAGGAAGGGCATCCAGCTGTAGAAAACCCGCCAGACAGTCCACGCTGTAATGTGGCCGTGTAGGCAACAAGGTAAAAACCTCCCAGCCCCACACTGTAAATGTGGTTGGTGTTAGGAAGGGCATCCAGCTGTAGAAAACCCGCCAGACAGTCCACGCTGTAATGTGGCCGTGTAGGCAACACGGTAAAAACCTCCCAGCCCCACACTGTAAATGTGGTTGGTGTTAGGAAGGGCATCCAGCTGTAGAAAACCCGCCAGACAGTCCTATGCGAGCAAGACAACCACTCTTGCCTCAAGTGGGAAAACTCCCGTCCAAACCCATGCAAGCGTGGAATATGGATGTTAAACGATGATGATTATGATGATGATGATGATAGGATAACAAGGTATCGTTTGAGGTAATCTAGCTAGAGGTTATGAGTACTCTGTATTATGGATAGTTTTAACGTACGGGGTCGTTTGACACAACAAGAGGTTTCCTTAGCCGGGTGGCCGGAGGTTCTTGGAGTAAAAGAATGAAGAATAACATGGTCGGCTGTACAATAGGGTTTATTTCCAGTATTAACAATTATTTCTTTAGCGGTTTGTCGACTCACCCGATTAAAGATACATTTGTTAATACTATAACTAAACCCTGTGGATTGGCAGTAACGGTAGAGGGTCGGACGCCATGCTTTCCAGTATAGAGTTATGCCCCTTTATGGTCTGAGTTCAAATCCCGCCGAGGTTAACTTTGCCTTTCATCCTTACGGGGTCGATAAAATAAAGTACCAGTAATGACTGGTTTAATTGCTGGCCTTGTGCCAATAGTAGAAACAATTATATATATATAGAGAGAGAAATTATTAATTCTGGCAATATTATTACAACAATATGACCCTCCCCAAGTATAACAATATATATATATATATATAGTAATAATAATAAATGTGAAGACTAAAATCCAAATAAGGGTAAATATATATACAAATATATAAGAACCCTAGAACAAATATTTTTTTAGTTTCAGAAGATCCCGTTAAGGGTGAAAGCAGCGATTCTTTGCTTAAACTTTAATCTGTTATTTTAATAAATATATATATATAATTTAATCAGGAAAGCCCTGATGATTTCTATCGAATGAAACAGTTCTGGTCCCGTAGAAGACATTTCTATATTAAATTTGATTTACACTCTACAATTTATTGAGTACCTTACTGTGATTACCTCCGATTGAACCCGGGACTCACATACGTATGTATGTGTGTGTGTGTATATATATATATATATATATATATATATATATATATATATATATATATATATGAATTATAAGAATAAAATGTTTTGAACAGTTCTTTGATTCTTATAATTCATATAACTGCTCTGTAAATCATCTGATGTTTTTACATTGAGCTACTTAACTTACTGGTAATAAGGTAGTAATATATTACTGCCTACCACTATTTAGGGTTTGTATAAAAATATATATAACTGCAAAAGGTTTTTATATTTACATAACCATTTTCCGTATAATTAATTGTTTCTACTTTAGGCACAAGGCCAGCAATTATCCAGTGCATTACTGGTACTTTATTTTATCGACCCCGTAAGGATGAAAGGCAAAGTCAACCTCGGCGGGATTTGAACTCAGATCATAAAGGGACGTAACTATGCTTGAAAGCATGGCGTCCGACCCTCTACCGATACTGCCAATCCAAATTAATACTATATATATATAGGCATTCCTTACTATTAGCGGTGTCAAGAATGAAAGTAAATTTATTTTCATTTTCGAACGTCGTGAAAATGAAAATAAATTTATTTTCATTTTCGATTGTTTATCTCATAACAAAAATGTATGGACGAGTATATGGTCGCACTACGTTAGCTGATGATATTTTGAATGCAAATGACAAATTCAGTCAATCGGTGCGACGGAATTCTTTTTTTGAACGAAGCCATGTGCGACTGGATCACCTTATTGGTATTATATACAGGTGGTGCTATGATCACACACAAGTTGAGATGATTAGAGAAACGGGAGTCTCCGAACGGGCAGTTATAGACTGGTGCAATTTCATTAGACAAATTTGTGAGCAGTATTTGGAGGAAAATCCTCAAGAACTTGGAGGATTCGATGACAATGGTGAGTCCATCATTGTCGAGATAGACGAATCGAAATACTTCCATAGAAAGTATCATCGTGGCCTGTGGATACAAGGCCACTGGGTCTTCGGCGCTGTTGAACGCCATTCTGGACGCTGCTGCCTTGTAGAAGTCCCAAATCGAAGTCGTGACACTCTCGTCCCCATCATTCAGCAGTGGATTTTGCCAGGCAACCGCATCATCTCCGATTTTTTTTCAACACACACAACATGAAAAACAATCAAGTTATGTTTGGGTTTAATGAAAATAAATAATCGAAATGAAAATAAATTTACTTTCATTATCCGCGACGTTTCGTTTAAACACACACACACAAAATGTAAATAAACTATCGAAAATGAAAATAAATTTACTTTCATTCTTGACACCGCTAATAGTAAGGAACGCCCCTGTGGCATGGAACGGCCCTGTGGCTTTCGAGACGTTTGGGGGAGTCAGGCCGCTGACTGCGAGGTTCCTTTCCTCACTGGCGGCTCGCCTAATTGAGGTGACTGGCGAATCTCGCGAGGGTGCTTGGCTGTTTCAGCGCATCAGCCGGGTGTACTGGCTTGCCTCATTAGAGAGGTTGCCCAGTACTCGCGGCGTTGCTGTCTTTTGCTCTGGAGTTCGGTCCGTTGTTCACTCCTTCTTTTACATTTTCCTTAATATTGTAGCATTGAAGGAATATATATTTCATGTGAATTGGCAGTATCGGCAGAGGGTTGGACGCCATGATTTCTAGCATAGTTACGTCCCTTTACAGCCTGAGTTCAAATCCCGCCGAGGTTAACTTTGCCTTTCATCCTTACGGGGTCAATAAAATAAAGTACCAGTAATGTACTGGGTGATTGCTGGTCTTGTGCCTAAAGTAGAAACAATTATATCATCCTTTGTAGTGTTGCCGAGGCATTTGTAATGTTATTTATATTTAAAACATATTTGTTATGTTATTCTACTGTAAATTTATTTATATGCTCTGTTTATATTTTCATTCTGAAGGAACTTATCCACTTGTGTTGATATAAGTGATTTTATGACTTTCCTCTAAGCATTGTGTCATTATATACGGTTATTTTACAAAACAATTTGTCCTACCTTCATTAATTAACAAATATATATAATAATTCATTAATTAACAAATATATATAATAATTAACAAATATATATAATAATTAACAAATATATATAATAAAACATATTTTGATTATGTGAATGTCTTCATTTATTAACATTTTGAATAATATATATATATACAGGGTGTCAAAAAAAAATGTATACACACTTCAACAGCATTCTAATAAAAATTGCCTGTACGGGTAATCAAAGTGTGTATATATTTTGGGAGGGGCACCCTGTATATACACGATAGGATATATGTATACATAAAGTGTCTGAAAGAAATGCATTGTAAGCTACCTGTCCACGAAGTTTATTGAGTAATGCCTCCCAAAACTGTTCAGGAATTGTCTGCAACTGGGGTCCATGTAGTTTCTTAAAAGAATCTAAATCAATATTTTCTGCAGTGATAATCTGAGACGATTCTGTCATTTTCTTGTTAAACAAACATGTGGGATTAAAACAATCGGAATGTTGATCAAAGAATTATATAAAAAGAAGCTGGTAAGAGGTGAAACGAAGAATGTCTACAGACGGAGTAGCATGAGAAATACGGAACGAAGACTATCTTCGGATTTTGGTCTTCACATTTATTATTACCATATATAAAAGTAGAAACAATTATTATTGACTTAATGAGCAAGGCATGGTCAGTCGATTGGACACTGCCCACAACAGGACTAACCCATGCTAGTGTGGAAGAACGGACGTAAAAAACGGTGATGATGATGATATATATATATATATGGTAATACTTGTTTCTACTTTTGGCACAAGGCCAGCAATTACCCAGTGCATTACTGGTACTTTATTTTATCGACCCCGTAAGGATGAAAAGTAAAGTTAATCCCGCCGAGGTTAACTTTGCCTTTCATCCTTACGGGGTCGATAAAATAAAGTACCAGTAATGCACTGGGTATTTGCTGGCCTTGTGCCAAAAGTAGGAACAAGTATTACCATATATATATATATATCATCATCATCACCGTTTTTTACGTCCGTTCTTCCACGCTAGCATGGTTAGACGGGTTGTCCTGTTGTGGGCAGTATCCAGTCGACTAACCATGCCTTGCTCATATGGGGACTGATTCTGGCTTGATTTCTACAGCTGGATGCCCTTCCTAACACCAACCTCATTTACAGTGAGTGCTGGGTGCTTTTTTTTTTTTTGCCGTGGCACCTCAACGACCACTTTGCAGTGGAATGATAGGGACCCCAGTCCCTATCATCTAATTTCTACAGCTGAGTAAATATATATATAGGAAATTCTTCAAGACTCCGACGGCAGAGCTCAAGCCGTTTCGACGGCTATTTCAGTCCAGAAATAGCCGTCGAAACTTGAGCTCTGCCGTTGGGGTCTTGAACAATTTCCTATTACCCACTCTATTACCCTAAGTATTGAGTACTCTGGTGCCTTATGGTCCATCTGGTTCCTTACCACACTTCCTTCGTTATATATATCATCATCATTTTACGTCCGCTTCTCCCTGCTTGCAAGGGTGGGACGGGTCTTATTCAGCACAGCATCTCTCCACTTGTCACGGTCCTTCGTCATCTCCACCGTGAGCTTCAGCGATCTGAGGTCTGTTCTCACCACTTCCACCCATGTTTTTCGTGGTCTACCTCTCCCACGTCTTCTTTCAACTGGCATTTCCTGGCACTTCTTCACCCATCGGTCATCCTCCATGCGCTTCACATGTCCATACCACCTCAGTCTCCTCTCTCGCACACTACATTCTATCCGTCTCAGACACAGTTTCTCTCTCAACACATCCATGCTGGGTCATTCACGCACATTGATATTGCACATCCAACGGAGCATGCTTGCCTCATTTCTCTCCATATATATATATATATATATATATATATATATATATATATATATATATATATATATATATATATATATATATATATCAAAATAAAGATCCGAAGGCATGGTATAAATTTTCAATCATTTTAATCACGACACATGTTTCAATAAGAGATAGATCGATCGTGTAGCTATGATCGATTATCACTGATCTCGTCAGGTGAAAATGAATTGTCTTCAAATCCTTGATATGAGGGAGAAAATTAACGATGTTCACTCACAGAGTTTAGTCCCTCATATGAAGATCAAGCAGTCAAAACACGGCGACTGCTATCGTCCTCAGTTAGGGTCATAAAACTATCAAGTCTCTATCTCCCAATACCTGTAAAAGACGCTAGACATCAATCAAATCTGTAGAATTACAGTTGGTCACATACTGACACCTTAACCCAAATACCCAACCCTACACAGAGCCCCTTGGTGGCCTACATAGCGGTTGCTTGCACGCACAGATTTGGGGACTCAGATTCTCAATGGGACAACGGGACATACTGAGTTCGATATGAGCTGACTACTTGCTCTTCACATGGATGTGTATATACCTAAACATACACTATATGGAGATACGGATGTTACAATTCAATCTATACACGTATAGCAGAACATTGAACTGAACTTACTTGCGTGTGTATAGGGTTGCGGTTGACCCACGTCAAATTGAGATTTGACCAATATAACATTTGTTGTTTTGTAAACTAACTTTCGGTGAATACTATGTTGGTATATTTGTATATATTTTTTCTTTGACCTCGCGTCATGTATGTGTGAGTGTGTGTGTACTCACTCACATTAACTGTGACCGTGTATAGTTCTACAGATTTGATTGATGTCCAGCGTCTTTTACAGGTATTGGGAGATAGAGACTTGATAGTTTTATTACCCTAACTGAGGACGATAGCAGTCGCTGTGTTTTGACTGCTTGATCTTCATATGAGGGACTAAACTATGTGAGTGAACACCGTTAATTTTCTCCCTCATATCAAGGATTTGAAGACAATTCATTTTCACCTGACGAGATCAGTGATAATCGATCATGGCTACACGATCGATCTATCTCTTATTGAAATATGTGTCGTGATTAAAATGATTGGAAATTTATACCATACCTTCGGATCTTTATTTTGATACAAATACTCCGTTTTACATCATCTAGCTGTTCCCATAAATGGAATTGGAGATATACAAAAGCGTGGAGAACTTAATATTGCTTACTATATATATATATATATATATATATATATATATATATATATATATTAATGAAAAAGAACAAAGGAGCTATTATGACATTATAACAAGTTTATTGCCGACAGCCGTTTCGTCCGACCATATGGAGAGACTTTTCAAACTGCTAGTCTTAAGTGATACGTTGATGTAAATAATGAACTTACAATCACATGTTATATGCCTTGAAAAGTCCCACCATGTGGTCGGACGAAACAGCTGTCGGCAATAAACTTGTTATAATGTTATAATAGTTCCTTTGTTCTTTTTCATTAATATTTCTGCTCTGCTTATACGCATAGAGCTTAACTAGCTACCGTCGCATATTTGGTAGGTCAGACGTGATCATCGCGATTCACATACGACCTACCATACATCTTGCTTATATATATATATATATATGATACATTAATAAGATCCCTTTTTTAATTCCTTTCTCTGCTTACCCTAAGAAACCTAGCTTTCTTCTTTCCCTGCTTCTACTTCCTCGTCTTCGTTCTTGTTTTCTCCTACCCTGTCTTCACCCTCTTTCCTCTCCCCCCCCCCTCCTGATTAATCAACTGACCCATTTTTCTCGACCCCATCCACCACTAGATAATTGCTCCGGTAGGTAGGAGCCCCCGCCCCCAGCTCTAGCTTCAACAAAGACACTGTAACACACCAACTTTATCTGACATTCCTAAGAATTTAAATACGAATAAGTCAGCGCTCTCTCTCTCTCTCTCTCTCTCTCTCTCTCTCTCTCTCTCTCTCTCTCTCTCATTATATATATATATATATTAACAATGAAAATAATAACAACAAAGTCAAGTCATTTTACCTATTCATATCAGTTTTACGATCGTTTCGGAGGGTTGATCATATTGACTGATCTATAGCAGTTATATAACTGTATACTATCAGACCGTCATTTCAGACGTTAAATGATGATGATGATGATATATACAGTGGTGAACTGGCCAGGTTGTCAGGTTGCCCAATGGCAAGTGGGCATCAGGGGTCCACGATAGCATTGCAAGAGCCCACAGTAGTATTTTAGGGGCCAATGCTTTGCTTTCAAAAAATACCTGAAATCTAAGAGAAAGAATAAAAAATTTTTTTTAAATAAATAAAACAATTAAGCAAAGGATTTCATCAACCAATTCCCCAGGGAATTACTAGAAACCGAAAATATATGATAGTGCAAATAGCTGGAATCAGTGGTTCTACATTCTACTAAATCTAAAGCTTCGTGTATTCATTCATGCAAACATACATATATAGACACAGACACACAAGCATATATATATATATATATATATATAAATATATAAGATCAAAAGATGGTTAAAAGAGTTCCATGCATTTTATTATGCGCATTTCAAAAACAAATATCATCATCATGTCTCCCTATTTTATCTGACGAAAACGCAAATGTTATTGCATGATGATATTTGTTTTTGAAATGCGCATAATAAAATACATGGAACTCTTTTAACCATCTTTTGATCTTATATATTATTTATACTCCAGTCCTACAAACTGTAGAGTGTTACTTATCCGATATCTGCATGATTTATTGTACTACAATAAAACTCACATCCTACATATATATATCATATATATATATATAGTAATAATAATAAATTTGAAGACTAAAATCCAAAGAGGGCTCGATAAGGATAAAAATATATCAAATATATAAGAACTGTAGAGCAAATATTTATTAAAATAACAGATTAAAGTTTAAGCAAAGAATCGCTGCTTTCACCCTTAACGGGATCTTCTGAAACTAACAAAGTCAATCTGTGAACGCAGAAGTGAATATTTCAAAAAACGTTGCAACCGGAGGAAGACAGGGTTAAAGACATCTGTCAAATCAATTAGTGGTGAAGGTGGTGTTTATATATGTATATATATACATATAAATGTAAGTATGTATACAGACGTATACATACATGCACACATATATATATACATGTATCGGTTTACCGAACATCTATTATAATGCTCGGTTTGTTTGTAAACAAACAAACAGCCCGAATTACGCCGTACTCGATATGCAAATTAGGCTGCTCAGCCGTTAATATGCATAAGGAAAGTATATACTTTCAGACGTTCAACCATCTGGTAGGAAGGTATATGATGCTGACGATAGCTAATAAGCTTGAAACTAGTACATCGTTCCTGTGTCAGTGTTGAACAAAAAGGTGACGTGGTTGCCTAAACACTGTACGGCGTAATTCGGGCTGTTTGTTTACAAACAAGCCGAGCCTTATAATAGATGTTCGGTAAACCGATACGTGCATATATATATGTGTGCATGTATGTATATATATACATACTACTGTACGTCTGTATACATATATGTATGTACGTATACATACATACTTACATTTAAGTAACTGCCGTACTAAGAGTGAGAAATGAAATTTCGTTTCATTCTATTCCATATATATATATATATATATATATATATATATATATATATATATATAGAGAGAGAGAGAGAGAGAGAGAGAGAGAGAGAGAGAGAGAGATATGTTTCTTTATTAGCCACAGGGGCACAAAAGAAGAGGACAAATACAAAGGGGGAAGTGTACATACAATAAAAACGTGTAAAATATTATCACAAATGCAATTTAAAAAATTAGTCTATTTTCCCCAATAGGGGGAGATAGTTCATATGGGTAACACATACCCCCCGAAAAAATGTGCAACCCTCATCTCCAGAAGTACGAAGAGTTTGTACTCCTTTCCTCTCCTCCTCCTTTTCCTCAACCTACAGGCTGATATAGAGAGAAGGCCCATTCACTCGGGCCATTCTCGCCACTTTCACCCACCTTTCATAAAACTTGCTGGGGTACAGCACCTCTCTCTCCATCCTGATTCTTCTTCCAAAGTGGTATTTGAAAAAAAGAATAAGATAGATAGATAGATAGATACACACACACACACACATATCGAGTGAGTATGAAAGACCAAAGGTCATTATTGAAAGTCTCTGGATTTCGCAAAATACATAATATTTTTTATTGGAGAAGGTAAGATATTTTCCTGCAAAAATGTTATTGCACTGTTTTTTTACCACTTATGTATTTTTTGAAAATGTTATTTATTCATTATAAAAATTAAATGATAGCATTCTATATGTAGGTGGGCCCCCTTCATCTCCTGGCAACCAATATTTTTAGACCCAGTCCGCCACTGTATATATATAATGCCAATCGTTGTAAGTTTTAAAGATGTGAAACAAAACGAGGATGTAGTTTATGGAACACCCAAATGATTTAGAAGTCGACCTTAAGTAGGAGCAATAACATTAAGAAAGACATGAACGACACCACAACACTTTGTTTTGAAAATTTTGAAAGTAGGTTTATAAGTATGAATTTTCATAAGATTTTTGTAGTCGTCTCTGTGGCCTAGTGGTAGGTACTAGAGATGGTGGAGATCCTGGTCTTGGGTTCAATCCTGGATGAGAGGTACATGTAACCTTTTTCAGTTTTTATTTTACAACTCAGAAAAAAACTGAAAAAGTTTACCCAGGATTGAACTTCAGACCAGGATCACCACCGTCTATGATTCTTCCAACTAGGCCACCGAGACAACTACAAAAGTATAATGAAAATTGATGACTATAAACCTACTTTCAAAATCAAAGTTAAAAAGATGCGGTGTATATCATCATCATCATTTTACGTCCGCTTTTTCCCTGCTTGCAAGGGTGGGACGGGAACTGATTCCAGCTTGATTTCTACAGCCGGATGCCCTTCCTAACACCAACCTCATTTACAGTGAGTGCTGGGTGCTTTTTTGCCGTGGCACCTCCACGACCACTTTGCAGTGGAATGATATGGACTGGGTGATGCGTTGTGTCCTTCAGCAGGACACTTTATTTCACGTTGCTCCAGTTTACTCAGCTGTAGAAATGAGTTGCGACGTCACTGGTGCCAAGCTTTCCCTTGGACAACATCGGTGACGTGGAGAGGGGGGGGGCTGGTATGCATGGGCAACTGCTGGTCTTCCATAAAACAAACCTTGCCTAGGCTTGTACCTTGGAGGGAAACTTTCTAGGTGCAAATCCCATGGTCATTCTTGACCGAAGGGGGCCAAAGATATATTATACATACATCTGTCGCCAGCACAACCCCCCCTCAATTGCTAATTAAGTCACCTAGATAGCAGAAGCTATCAACTACTTCTGTGATCCTGCATATGACTAGAAAGGTTTATATCATTGGCAATCTTCCTCTCGATTACTCCTGTACATCTTCTACCTGCAAAGTTCTGCCTTCCTGTTAGTCTATTCGTTATCCCAATACAACTTTTGTGTATCCAACATTTACATTGTGTACATTGTGTACATTCTATGGAGTTTATGCCTACTCCTTTCCAACATATTGAGCATGGTCACTTCCCTGAGGGAATCTAAGTCTTATCTTCTTTCCTACTCACTAGCACTTTAGTTTTGGCTAAGTTTACTCTCAGACCATTTGATTCCAAATTCATTTTCAATGACCGGAATTTATTTTCTAGTTCTTTTTTGGGGGTTTCAGCTGTAAGGACCGAATCATCTGCATAGAGAAGTTCCCATGGACAACCTATTTTAAACTCATCTGTTATGGCCTGGAGAACTATGATGAACAGCAGTGGGCTAAGAACTGAACCTTGATGAACCTGTACCTTGAATTCCTCACTAAACTCACTTCCAGCTCTCACTTTACTGACAATTCCTCTGTACATAGGTTATAACTTGCACTGCTCTCACTAACCATTCTTCTACACCTAATTTCTTTAAGGACCACCTGATTATATATCAGGGTACTCTGTCAAAGACCTTCTCTAGATCAACCAAAGCTAAATATAGAGGTTTATTTTTGGCTAGGAACTTCTCTTGTAGTTGCTTCACTAAGAAGAGGGCATCTGTAGTACCTTTCCCAGGCATGAAACCAAACTGCAGCTCATCTATTTTGACTTTTTTCTTAATTAGCTGCACTATAGTTCTTTCTGTCATTTCATACCTTGGTCCATATATATATACATCTCTCTCTCTCTCTCATTTATATATACATCTCTCTCTCTCTCATTTATATATACATCTCTCTCTCTTTCATTTATATATACATCTCTCCCTCTCTCTCATTTATATATACATCTCTCTCTCTCTCTCTCATTTATATATACATCTCTCTCTCTCTCTCATTTATATATACATCTCTCTCTCTCTCTCATTTATATTTACATCTCTCTCTCTCTCATTTATATATACATCTCTCTCTCTCATATATATACATCTCTCTCTCTCTCTCTCTCTCTCACTTTCATATATATATATATATACATCTCTCTCTCTCTTATATATATACATATCTCTCTCTCAAATATACAACTCTCTCTCTCTCTCTCCTATCTCTCTCATATATCTCTGCCTGTTTCTTTCACTCTCTCATATCTCTGTCTCCCTCTTCCTCTCATCTCTCTCCCCTTCCTTCATATATCCATGTAAAGACATTTACTCCTTCTTTTACATGTCAATGTCTTTCTTTTCCTCTCTCTCATATATCCACCTCTCTCTATCTCCCTCTATTACATACACTCTCTCTCTATCACTCACTTTCTCTCTCTATCACTCTCTATCATTCTCTCTCTCTATCACTCTCTCTCTGTCTCTATCATTCTCTCTCTCTCACTATCACTCTCTATCATTCTCTCTCTCTCTCTCACTATCACACTATCTCTATCACACACACTCTCTCTCTCTCTCTAGCACACACTCACTCTCTCTCTATCATACACACTCACTCACTCTCTCTCTCACTATCACACACACTCACTCTCTCTATCACACACACTCACTCTCTATCACACTCTCTCTATCATACACACTCACTCACTCACTCTCTCTCACTATCACTATCACACACACACACACTCACTCTCTCTCTCTCTATCATACACACTCAGTCACTCTCTCTATCACACTCACTCACTCTCTCTATCACACACACACTCTCTCTATCTCTATTACGTTATCTATCTCTCTACCTCTTTCTTCACTTTCCTATTTACAGTTGGACATTTTTTATCTAGTTTTGCCGTTGTGTTACCAAGGCAACAGAAACATACCATTAATGGTTCAATAATGGATCTAAAAGTAATGGGAAATGGCGCCTCGCCTAATAGAGGGTGCTTGGCTGTTCCAGCACCTCAGCCTCGCCTAATAGAGGTAACTGGCGAATCTGGCGAGGCGCTTGGCTGTTCCAGCACCTCAGCCTCGCCTAATAAAGGTAACGCTTGCCTCAAAAATCATTAGAGAGGTTGCCCAGTTGTTGTCTTTTGCTCTGGTGTTGGCTCCGTTGTTCACCCCTTCCTTTACATTTTCTTTGTAACATTAAAAGAATATAACTTTCTGAAATATAAATATTTTCATGAGAAATGTTTTATTGTAAAAAAAAAATGCAAGATATCATCTTTTTTTCACGAAAACTTCCATTTCTGACGACATAGAACGCAGTTTGGCACCAAAATGGTGGTAAAAGGAGACAGACTATGTCTAAGGTGAAGAGAGAAAGAGAGAGAGGGGGTGTATGAAGAGACAGGGAGAGAAAGACATAATGACGGAAAAGATAGATAGATAGACTGATAGATCGATGGAAATACAATTGATTTCAAGGTGAGATTCGATAAAAATAGCACAAAAAAGTTTATTTCTATATTTAGCTGTCGTTATTTTTAACTTACAAGTAGACTTTGCCTTTCATCCTTACGGGGTCGATAAAATAAAGTACCAGTAATGCACTGGGTTATTGCTGGCCTTGTGCCTAAAGTAGAAACAGTTATTTTTAACTTATAAACCCTTTAAAGGTCTCTCTCTCTCTCTCTCTCTCTCTCTCTCTCTCTCTCCATCTCTTTCCCCTCTGACGTTCTGTGCCTCTCTCTTTCACACACACCGATATGTCAATATAAACACATACAGAGAGATAGGTTAATATATATATATATATATATATATATATATATATAGATAAATTTCTATTTATTTGCCACGAGGGCACAAAAGAAGGGGACATTTACACAGTGTCCCCTTCTTAGATAGATAGATAGATAGATAGATAGAGAGAGAGAGAGAGAGAGAGAGAGAGAGAAAGGGGGTAGATAGGTTAATATATATATATATATACATACATATAGAGAGGTAAGTTAACACATACACCAAAACACACATACACATACACTCACACATACGTCAACACACTCACATACACATATACGTCAGCACACACACACACTCATACATACACATACGTCAACACACTCACATACACACAAACGTCAACACACTCACATACACATATACGTCAACACACACACAGACTCATACATACACATACATACGTCAACACACACACACTCATATATACGTCAGCACACTCACATACACATATACGTCAGCACACACACACTCATACATACACATACGTCAACACACACACACACATATATACGCCAGCACACTCACATACATATATACGTCAGCACACACACACACTCATACATACACATACGCCAGCACACACACACACACACACACACATACATATATAGAGGTATGACACGAACTTTCTAAACATTTTTTACACCTTGGTAACTGTCAAAACAATAAAAAGGAGGATATTTCGAGCGCAGAGAAATTGGTGAAATTCTTCGTTAAATCAATCTACAACCTTTTTATATATATATCTATATATCTATATATCTATCATCTTCCACACACACACACACACACACACACACACACAGCGAGAATCGCATTTTCGGCGGGCAGGAAAAGCGAAGCGAAACGCAAAAATCAGAAATATATATATATATAACTATATATATATATATATATATTTATATATATATATATATATATATATATATATATATATAGATATATAGATATATATATACATACATACATACATATACATAAATCTCCATACAGATAGATATACATATATACATATATACATACATACACAAATATATATATAGATACATATACATACACATACACATACATACATAAATATACATACATACATACATATAATATACATATATAATATATATATATATATATATGAAAGTAGAGAAATTAATGTGAGCAAGAAGCCAATATATAAATATATAAATATATATATATATATAGATATATAGATATATATATATCAAAGAAAATATATTGAAAAAACAAATAATTGTTTCTACTTTTGGCACAAGGCCATCAATTACCCAGTGCATTACTGGTACTTTGAAAAACCAAATAATAAGAGGAAAAAGATAAAACTACGAACAAAAGGAAGAAGACAAAAAAAACCAAAAACGAAATCAAATTCCATTTGTTACTCTTTTACTCTTTTAGCTGTTCCAGTCGACTGGTTTAGGCCATGCTGGAGCACCGCCATTAAATGATTGTACCAACCTTCGAACACCGAAGACCTGACTGAGCTAGTTCTGTTGTTGTTGTTGTTGTGGTGGTGGTTGTCAACCTTTCGAAAATCACCGCCGCCACCTCTCTCCTCTCACTTATATCGTAGATTACTTATCGTTGTTGTTGCTGTTGTTGTTGTTAGTGGCTGGTAGTTCAAACTTTTTTTTTATACTGCAGCACCACACCCCCATCTCGCCCTCGCCAATACCTTTTCTTCTACCCCCTCCCCCCCGCCAAAACTTTCAGCGTTAATGTTACGACCCCCCTAGCCCCACCACACACATCGGTATCATCATCATCATATACATAATTAAATCAACAACTCCAAGACAAAGAACGTTTCTCCCAAACCATCCACCATGGACATGAGCAGAATTGGTCTGTTTTCCGAGATGGGTTATATTTCAATTGGAGACACATATAAGGATCCTTTACCTGGTGAGTAAGTTTTATCTCTCTCCCCCTCTCTCTCTATATATATTTTTTTTTTTAACAGTTATATTGATGCCATGTATTACAGTTTGGGCTGGGTGGTTTTTTGCCGTGGCACCTCCACCACTTTGCAGTGGAATGATAGGGACCCCAGTCCTATCATCTCATTTCTACAGCAGAGTAAACTGGACCAATGTGAAATAGTGTCTTGCTCAAGGAAACAACACATCACCCGGTCCAGGAATTGAACTTACAACCTTTTGATTGCAAGCCCAATGCTCTAACCACTAAGCCATGCGCCTTCATATATATATATATATAAAGGCGCCTTCATATATATATATATATATATATGAAGGCGCATGGCTTAGTGGTTAGAGCATTGGGCTTGCAATCGAAAGGTTGTAAGTTCAATTCTCGGACCGGGTGATGTGTTGTTTCCTTGAGCAAGAGACTTTATTTGACATTGCTCCAGTTTACTCAGCTGTAGAAATGAGATGATAGGACTGGGGTCCCTATCATTCCACTGCAAAGTGGTCGTGGAGGTGCCACGGCAAAAGAAAAAGCACCCAGCCCAGTCTAATTGCAATTTTGAAGAACAGTTAGATAAAATAAAATATACCCAATTTTTCTTCTCCCTAGTCCGTAGAAATCAACTAGACAAATAATCAATTAAACAGAGCTAAGTCTAAAATGTAAGTTTGAAGAAAAAATGCATATAAACTTTACCAAAATTCTTCTGGTCCCGACTATCAATAGTTTCTCTCGTACTTTGTGGATATGTCCAATCCTGGTATCATCCATGAGGTTTCGAGCTAATCAAGAGACTCCCTCAAGTTTGGACTAAAATTTCCAGTGATCGCCGCCAGAAATGGATTCAAAATGAGTAGGAATCATCACGTGGCCAGCGGTCAAAGTAGAAGGTTGTGAATGGAAGGTCAGATGACAGTATCATCATCATCATCATCATCATCATCATCATCATTTTACGTCCGCTCTTCCCTGCTTGCAAGGGTGGGACAGTATATATATATATATCATCATCATCATCATCATCATCATCAACGTTTAACGTCCGTGTTCCACGCTCGCATGGGTTTGGACGGGGGTTTTCCCACTTGAGGCAAGAGTGTTTGTCTTGCTCGCATAGGACTGTCTGGCAGGTTTTCTACAGCTGGATGCCCTTCCTAACACCAACCACATTTACAGTGTGGGGCTGGGAGGTTTTTACCGTGTTGCCTACACGACCACATTACAGCGTGGACTGTGTCTACACGATCTCATTTGTTTCGGCCTGGATGTTGTGGCACCAACATAACTTTACATTGAAGGGGCGGTGTGGATGGGGTGGGGGGGTGGGGGTGAGGTGTATTTTGTTAGAGATGCCTACTGGCTGTAGTAGGTTTTACTTTGTATTTAGGTAAGGCGGGTCTTCTCTATTACTGAGTACCGCCAAAGGTCTCGGTCCAGTGACATTGTCTTGGAGAGGTGTAAGTGTGTGAGGTCAGAATTTAATATATATATATAGTATATTTTAGTATCGTGAGAGAGTAGAGGTTTAAAGGGTTAAGCGATACATATAGTTAATTGCCAAAAGCTGGTGCATTTGTGCTCAATACTTGTGCCTACAGGGTTAAATATCGGAAGCGTTTATATTTAGCGGGCGAGAATATAAGCAGAGCGGTTATAAATGAAAGGATTACAAAGGAGAATATATACTGTTAGAACATGTTTATACAATAGCACCTACGTACGTTTTGCCTGAAAAGGGCTTCTCAAGGGCATACAAATTTATAGAGTGTTCGGTACGGGATCCAGGTGGGGTTTTAAGGTGATCATCACATCAAAGTTCATTCTTAGTTCAAACAGGCATGCTGTTAAAAACCCGTACCGAACACTCTATAGATTTGTATAAACATGTTCTAACAGTATATATTCTCCTTTGTAATCCTTTCATTTATATATATATATCATCATAAATATATATATATATATATATGTAGATAAATCTACCAAGAGTTTACGGTAGTGTCCAATCCGTATGAAGAACTCAATGTATTCCGGATATCATGGAAAGAAGAGATGTAATGAAAAACGACTTTCGGTGAAAGATAAACGGTATACAGAGTCAAGATAAAATATTAAACAAATAATGAATAAACAATTCCTTATATTAAACAAAAAAAGTTCATTATTTAACGATCGTTTCTAGGACATATATGTGTTAGAATTGGCATGCATATTCAACAGATCTATGTACAAAATTATACAAAATTATACAAATTATCAAGATTAAATATACATACCAAACACATATATACGCCGTCTTCAGAAATAATCATATATATATATATTTAACTTTCACACACACACACACTCTCTCACACATACATTCTCTTACACATACACTCTTTCTCTCACACACACATTCTCTCTCTCTCTCTTTCTATCTAACACGGATGCACTTTTACACGTTTCTCGCTATCATCATCCTCATCATCATACGACCGCTTTGCCCTGCTTGTAAGGGTGGGACGGGTCCTCTTCAGCACAGTATCTCTCCACTTGGCAGAGTCCTTCATCATCTGCTCTGTGAGCTTCAGCAATCTGAGGTCAGCTCTCACTATCTTTGCTTATGTTATATATATATATATATATATATATATATATATATATATATGTGTGTGTGTGTTTGTGTGTGCGTATGTGTATGTAGCTCGCTTGGTGAGGAGGGTGATTTTGGACACCCTACAGGACGATAAACAAAACCTGACAAAGGGTAGGAGAACTCATGAGAATCAACAGCCATCCAAAAGTGTGTACGAGGGTAAGTCAAAAAGATGCCAGATTAACACTTTATTTTAAAAAAAGGACTTTATTTACACAAGTTTAAACACCATCTCTTTCAAAACAGTCCCCTTGTGCAGCTATACAGCAATCCCAGCGTTTCTGCTACCCCTGGAGTGAAACCTCGAAGTCATCTTTTGTAAACTTGTTAAGGAGATTCTGCGATTCATGCTGGATCTCAGCAATGGTGTTAAAATGGCAACATTTGAGCTTGATTTTCATCTTCGAGAAAAGGAAGAAGTCTGCAAGAGCTAAATCTGGCAAGTAGGGTGGGTGTGGAAGTGATCAGGTCCGTGAGCAAGTCTGAAATTACATCATAGACATCATTTTAGAACAAAGAGTCAATGTGAAATTTTGAATTAAACTTGGAACATCAGCCACAGGGACATTGAACGTGCTTCAGCAAGCTTACAGCCATGAGGCAATGGGTCTTTCACAATATTTCGAGTGGCACCAGCACTTCCAAAGCAGAAGAACATCCCTGGAAGACAGCGAGTGATCTGGAAGACCTTTGACGAACATCTATCCCAGAAATGTGGAAAATCTTTGCCAACTTGTGCATGAGGATCATCAAAGGATGATCAACAACTTTGCTAACATTGTTGATATGTGATATGGATCAGTACAGGCAAACATGTGGCATGTCGCTGCCAAGATTGTCCTCCATCTGTTGACACAGGGCCAGAAGGAAAATTGTGCCAAAGTTTGCCAAGAATTCAAACGGAGTGGAACTGATGGGCCATCATTAATTCAAGGATCATCACTCCTTGCGGAGTTCAATACAGGCTTATATATGAGACTTCCATTAGTGAATGGCCTTGTTAGCATTTATGCTCCTACTATGTCTGCATCCCAAAAAGAGAAGATTTCCTTATATATCTCTCTGAAAGAAACTGTTCAAAAGGTTTAGCTCTTAACTGCTGTACCCCCCATCCAGCCACTTCTGTCCACAATACCCTTATACTGTAAAGTTATGTTGGTGTCACAGCAACAAGTACCCAGTCCACACTGTAAAGCGGTTATGTTGGTGTCACAGCAACAAGTACCCAGTCCACACTGTAAAGCAGTTATGTTGGTGTCATAGCAACAAGTACCCAGTCCACACTGTAAGGTGGTT